>JARHVA010002040.1:1100000-1255000 GCA_037957365.1 Torreya grandis
CCTCAACCAACTTCACCAAGTCAAGATGCTCATGTATTCAAGGTATAGCTTGGCTAGGTGGTTCTCTAATCAATGTACTAGGTATTGTGCATGACTTACCAATAAATATTGAAAGGTATTTGCCTTATTTCAACCCTAATGATGTTGTCATAGCTTAAGACTATGTTAAAAGCTTTAAAGCTACTTTAAGACTTTTGAATGTTATTCATGAAGATGTAGAATGTATATTATTCTCATTTAATTTCAAAGATGCTACATACAAATGGTTCCTCAACCTTCTAGAGGATTGCATAGCTAGTTGGGATGATGGTAAAATCATTAGACCATATATTTTGTATCATAAATTAACCACTATTAAGAGGGATGCTAGCAAGACCATTAGATCCTTCAATGCTAGATTGGAGAAGTTGTATATTAAAGCCATAACTTATTATAGACTTGATGAGGCTTTAGCCTTAGATATTTACAAAGATGCTTTGGATCCCATGAATTTTATGTTTTTTAAGAGGTTTGATCATGTCATAAACACTTTAGCATTAGCTTATGCTAAAGTTTTTATAATTAATGATCAAATGCAGCCCCAAGGTTAGCTTGCATATAGTATTACCAATATCAACCTCAATTTCCTAGCATTAAATATTAGTCTTGATACTAGTCATAATGCATCTACTTAAATTAGACATCAATATTGAACCAATTTCCTTTAATCCATGTGTTAGGATTCGTTTTCACATTGACTAAGTTTGAGGATTTACAGGTTGATATTTACCAAGAGGTAAATATAGTTAGTTTTTATATCATAATATTATTATATAACAATATTATGATAATATATGTTATATTGGTTTGTTGTATATATTATTGGTAACAATAATATAATACCTATGAATTATTAGAGGAGTTTTGGAAGTTTTTTAGGAGATATTTTATAGGAATCTAGAATCCCTTTGTTATAGAAAACATTATCCTATATATTTTTAGGTGTGTTCGAATGAATTAAGAATGTGTGGAATATAATATTATGTTGAAATAAATTTGAAGATTGTCTATGTTTGGATCTACATAGTGTATGAAATAATTCTTTGTATTAGCTCTCTTTTTTCCCAACAGTGGTATCAAAGTAGGAGATCCCAATGATAGATCATTGAATTTTGTGTAGGGGTAGCAACAATATTTGTCTTAGCCCCATCTGATGTATTTTTTAGTTTGAATTATATGTAGTAGTTTTAGTTTCTATTATTTAGAAAGGTAAAGCTAAATTTTATGTGAGAGAAGCATAGTTTGAATTTGCCTCAAATGTCTCAAACCTACAGTAAAGCATTGGAGATTTGATCATATTTGTCTATTTTTTAGCATTGCTAAATATATCTAATCAGTGCACAACTGTTATAAGAATGTGCTAATTGATTTGTGAATTCTAGTGCAACATTATCTACCTAAGTAGAATTATTCATCATAATTCTCATATTAAATAAAGCATAAAACATATGTATGTTTTCCATTGAAATAAGCCATATGGAGAGACATCTTTTATGCCATATCCATTGTTTCATGCTCAAAGGTTATGTATTCATCTTTGGTTTCCTCTCAACCTATGTATTTTCTAGCATATTATCTCACATTGTTCATTGCCTCCACATCAATCTTCTAGATTATCATAGCATCGACCCATTATGTGTCATAGTTTAGTTCACACTGGAACAAAAATTATACACCATTGCATACAGCTTCTAGTTCATCTCCATGCAACTCAACCACATCATCAAATTTGAGCATCTGTAATGTTTCTTTCTTTTATTCATTCACAGAATTATTAGATATTATGTCTACATGGTCAATATGCACTATACACATATTTTATACTCTATAGTCTTCATACTATCTTCAATAGCACATTTTTCATAGGAAGTTTTTTATTTTGAGTTAATATGTTTATTATCTAGATATGATTTTAAAGGTTTTTGAGAGTTGAGCCGATAGGTTTAGGTTCATAGTTTCTATTAAGTTAGGTTAAGTTTTTAAGTTTATTTAATATGTTTGTGTCATTTAAAAAGTAATGTGAATATATTACTTTTTAAATTTGTGGTTTATAGTTATAACTCTCAAAAGTTTAAAATTTTTCTAAGTAAATATTAAGAATTAGATATGTTTGGTATTGTTATGTTTTGTTTTTTTTTTAAGTTTTATAGAATCAGTTTTATTTAATAAAGAGTTTTTATTGTCATCAAAAATATCAAAATGTGTCAAGTCAATAGTTGAGTTGACATTGTCAAAAATTATGTGTCATTATAGTTTCATAATGTCAAAAAAGGTAAAAATAAAAACAATTTATCTTATGAATGCATTTTTGGGTGACCCTGACATCCTGAGTCAAATATTGTGTGGGGGACTTTATTCCCTTCAAAATCATGTAAATGAGATACATCGACATACCATCTAAGTAAAGAGCTTCATGTAATGAAGGTTTGAGGATACACAAATATTGAAGGCCTTTCAATGACCTCTTCTCATTCACCAATGATGGGGCCACACCAATGATGTGGTGACATTTTTTGTGGTGTGCTTTTATAGTTTTCATTTTGTGTTTACAAAAAAAGAATAGAAGAATAATGCATGTTCATGTAATGTAATCTATGTGAAATTAAAAACATAATTCCTTGATGTGAAAACATTGTGAAAGGATAGAATGCACCAATGTAAGTTAGTTCATGGATCTTGAAAGAGTTTTTGGTAGAGGTCCAAAAAACTATAGAAGATGAATAGTGTTCTAGCAATAGTTAGGAGAGCAGCTACTGCATAGATCCCTCAACTATATTACTTCTTTATGGAGATGACCCTCAATGACACATCTATTGTAGTCACATAAAGTAAATGTAGAATGCATTCTTTTTCATAATAGTGGTCATGTGCAATAAGATTACATCAATAGTATGTAGACTTAAGAATATGTGATGGCATACAATTCTATTCATGCCAATTCTTGGAGGTATATGGTGTTCTTATTCATGTCAAGGTTTGTGGTAAACCTATAAAACCATGGGAGGAATGAGGCTCTCTTTGTATCAAGGTCATGAGCCAAATAGGTCATGCTACAATGGGTGAGCATACTGTAGATAAGAGTGTGAATATTTTTGCACCATGTAAAAACTATGGGGGGGAATGTTAGGACTAGTTTTCACATTGAGTAAGTTTGAGTATTTATAAGTTAATATTTACCAAGAGGTAAATATATTTATATATTTTGTATGTGAAAAATTTGTTATATAATAATATTATGATAATAGATATTATATCAGTTTGTTACATATATTGTTGGTAACAACAATATATTACCTACAAACTATTATAGGATTTTTGGAGGTTTTTAGGAGAGATTTTTTAGGGATCTAGAATCCCTTATTATAGGAAACATTATCCAATATATTTGTAAGTGTGTTTGAATGAATTTAAAATGTGTATGATATAATATTATGTTGAAATAAATTTGAATATTGTCTATGTTCACATAGTGTATGAAATAATTTTTTGTATTGGCTCTCTTATTTCCCAACACCATGCCTATCCTAGCCAAAATTTAGGGTTCTTCAACAATGATAAGAATGGATTTCATCTACAAGGATAGAGAGATTTGGTTCCCATGAGTAATGACAATAAATTTCATAACTCAAAAGCACCAAAGAATGAGGATGAATCCATACTTAATATGGTTCAAATATTGAGCACTGATTTCCTTCAATTATAGAAGTAAGTAGGAAATAATAGGGACAGATTTAATAGAAACTATGATTCTCAAAGGTTTAATAGATCCATAAATAGATTTCATGATAACAATAATAATAATTAATTTGAGGACATGCATTAAATGAACCTTTGTGATATAGATTTGGTTGATCATTGCAATGTTTTTGAAGCATCTCAAGGGGAAAGGGATACAACTAAAATTGTACTGAACGAAGACAATATTGCAAGGACATCTAGCATTATAAGGACATCTCAAGATTTCATGATAGAGGCTTTTGATTTTCCATTTGAAGATAAATATGAAGATGAAGATGAGCCAATTGAAGAACTTGCATCTTAGATAACTTGTATTCCCAAAGATATGGCAGAGACTGTAATTAAATACCAACAAGAAATCATCATTATAACACCTACAAATGATGATGAAGAGTTGATAGAAGTGGATATGGATCAATTAAAATATGATCTTGATTTAGAAGGTAGCCAGAAAGACAACCCATGTAGATTTATTTTTGAAATGAAGAATACTCCTAAAGAAGATGATCACTAGCAGAAGTCATACCATGATTTCTTAAATGGAATTAAAGAGCTAGATATGGTAGATGATGGGATAGAATAACACATGGATGCTTCATCTGAGGATTTCACTAATGATCTATAGTTCCCAAAAGATGATATTATTTTGGAAGCCCTAAACCAAGATAAGCTAGAACCTGATTAGATAGAAGAGATGCCTTTCTTCACCAAAAATGAAGATGAAGTAGGTGAAATAGATTAAGAATTATCATATGACTTAATAAAAATGTTAGGAGTATGGGATCAACATGTTTCTAATGGGAGTCTAGGTGAACATTATTCAGTTGATCAAGATGAAGATGCCTTTTGGGATGACTTGGAAGATTTTTGTGCAAATATAAATAGCCTATTTACACCTTAGAAAGAACCTAATGAAGACATCAGTCTAAAGATACTAGTTAAGCTACCATTATTGAGTGAAGATGATATAAGCCTATATCTATCTATGGATGAAGTAGAACTAGAAATCCTATTAAAAAATAGAATAATTTATGAGGAAGAT
The DNA here is from genome assembly GCA_037957365.1 of Torreya grandis. Classification (NCBI taxonomy): domain Eukaryota; kingdom Viridiplantae; phylum Streptophyta; class Pinopsida; order Cupressales; family Taxaceae; genus Torreya; species Torreya grandis. The sequence continues at coordinate 1,104,820 of JARHVA010002040.1, forward strand.
GATTGGGTATTAGATTCACATCTTTGATCCATGCATCTAAGAAGGTTGATAGGAGACCAAGCTACATCACCTAGAAGACACAAGCATACAAGTGCTCCTATCCACAAGAAAAGGACATTAAATGTAAGTAATCATGGTTCAAGGTTCTGTAGTAGACTAAAACATTTTCTATTTAATCTGGGAGACAAGTTTTTAATGAAGTTAGTGTAGGGCTTAATTTAGTTTTTTTTCCTATTCTTTGTGTCTTGCTTTTTTATTTAATGTCCCTTGTTTGTATATAGTGCCTATTTATATTTGTTTGTTTTCTCTTGCTTTGTTCCTTACTTTTAAATAAGTCTTTTTGAACAATTCTCAGCTTAAATTTTATCTGGTTACTAAAAACCTTGATATTTCATAAATGTAGGTATGACTTCTTAGCTTTGGTTAATCATGCATTATTAAAATAGAAGCTTGATGTTGTAGTTTAGAGAAACTAGCAAAGACTGATGGATGAGTTAATTGTTTCTTAGGATTTTAAAAATGGTTTTTATCTAAGCTTGGTTTCAATAAAAAATGCACATGTAGAATGAAAGATTAAACTATTAGGACACAATCATGCTTTCACTTAAAAACATTAATTTCTAGGGATAAAGTTTACATACAAGGATGATTGTCTGAAATTAAAACACTTGACCAAATCCCTAAACCTAGCTAACCTAGTTCCCAACCTTTTCTATAAAGTCAAAATGACTTGAAAAAATCCAAAAATAAGATCCTTATTAAAAAATTCAAAGAGATTTCTAAGTAGAGGTGATTCTAGTAATCTCCATCGAGGGTATGGATGTCTGGTTGGTAGTAGAGAAAGGTCTTGAGTGGAGCTAAAGGCATCTCTATCAGGGATATGGACTCATATTTGGTTGTAAAGTAATGTCCAAGCCTTACTTGAGCTAAAGCATGGCTCTAAATGAATATTCAAACATGCTAAAAGTCATGTTAATGATTAAAGCCATGAAGCTAGAATTTGTTCTCTAAATCCTTTGGTAATCAGTAAGTGGAATGAAAGCACACACACAACATGATTGAGTTTTGATGTTTGATCATAATTCTACATAAGTAAGATTTTTTATAATTATGAATTGATCTTAATAATGGTGCCTGATCAAATGGAATAAGTAGTTTAATTATTTGTCTAAACTAGAGTCTTTGTATTCTAACATATTACTATGTTTCCTCTAGAAGTTGCCATTTGTTGAGGTCAACATACTCCCATTTTTTAAAAATTGGGACCCATGTGTCAAATAATGAAAATTTGTACCTTGAAATTGAAGATTCACTTGATTAGAGTGTCATTAGCATGATTGCACATTATTTGTATTTGAATATCATCCACTACTAGTTTGATTAGCATATTTTTAAATAGTTTTAGTTTGTCCTTATCTAAAGTGCTAACATTGGATCTTTGTATTTCAAGTTATAGGTCCAATAAGGTCTACTTGGAATGAAAAATGATTGTGTTTCATGATTTTAAAGTTAACTTGATTCTTTACTAACCTATAGTTTTTTAGATTCATATTTGAATAGCTAAACCTTTAATCTAAGTATGTGATTTGAATCTAACAAGAACTTTTTACGTGGGAACATTTTAAATAATGATATAGGCTTAGTTTATTTTTATTTATTAAGGATTAGTCATGTTTTTCAACACAACCAAACCTTAGTCTAACATCCATGCTTAATCTCTTTTATGCCCCAATCCCCCCCTTTGGACCTTTCTATTATTCATGTGGTCTAATCTAAACACAAAGTCATTTTGTTATGTTTTTAACTATCGAGTTTTATATTTTGGATACTTTATCCAAGTACTTTCAAGATTTTGTTTAAGAATTCTTTCAATACTTATGCAATTGGTCTATGTTAAAAGTTTTCTTTTAATCTTATCTATGTCAGGACAATTGTTTCAAACATTTTATCTAAAACAATTTCCCCATGGATTTATTCTATCAGGGTTTTTTCCCAAAAGAATTTTCCTTTGGCCTCTTTGCACTTACCCTTCAACTTATTTGTTTGGGACTTATTATTTTTTGAAATGATCCTTCAAACTTATCTTTCCAAAATATCTTTCCCATAGAAATTTTGTTGAAACCTACCTTTTCAATATTTTTGAAAGTACCCTTTAGAAGTTTTTTCAAAGAAATCTACAATGTAAACCTATCTTTTAGGTTTTTTCTCAAGGCTTCTTACCTAACCAAATTACCCTTCAGCATTTTTCAAATTTACCTTTGCCTTAATATAATTATCCTTCAAAATTTTTGTTTAGGCCAATTATTCTTTAAACTTTTTGAAATTACCCATTGGCTTCATTAAAAATACCCTTTACAATTTTTGTGAAAGGCAAATACCCTTCAATTTTTTTGGAATGACCCTTCAAGCTTTTGATTATACCCTTTAGGTTTTCTAAAATGTACCCTTTGAGATTTTGTTGTTGAAAATTTTGTTCGATGTAAAAAGGCTAAAATAGTGACCCCAAGAGCACATCCCTTTGACCTTTATGCAATTTACCCTTTGAAAGTTTTGAAATGGACGCTTTCCCTCTGAGACTTCCCTTCAGCCTTTTTAGAATGGCCCCTTTCCCTACAAAATTTCCCTTCGACCTTTTGAAATGGACCTTTACCCTTAAGACTTTCCCTTCAAACCTTTTGAACGTGACCTTTAGGACTTTTAACCTAGGTAAATACCCTACCCAAGTCACTCTTCAGGAGGATTGTTTCAGACATTCCAAAAATCTTAAAACAAATTTCTTGAATCAATTAAAGTGCCTTATACGTATATATGATAAAGGCATTTAGTGTTGTAAGATCAATGGAATATCATTTAAGAATAAACATGTTTAATGTTTAAGCTGATCTTTATTTTCCATTTGTTCAATATTAATTGGATACGTGTTTAATCCATTCCTAATGTTTTAACCTAGGTCCCCCTTTAAAATTTAATTCAAACATGCATGGGGACAACTATCATACCATGGACTTAATTTAATTTTTATCCTAAATCTTGGTCATGTTTTTCAACATAACTAAACCTTAGGATAAAAATCCTAGTTTGGTCTAAATAATCACATGGTCCCCTTTTTATAAGGCTTAGCCTAAAGTTTTATCCTAAGGATTATCATATTTATTAATATGATAAAAACCTTAGGCTAAGATTTTACACTATGTATTTATTATATACATGGTCCTTTTGTTATAAATTAGACTAAAATATTAGTTCTAAAGCCTCATTCATGTTTATTAACATAAACAAGACTTTAATCTAGGACTTAGACCTAAGTTCCATACATATTTTAGATCTAACTTAAACATTGTGCTTATTTATAGGATCAATGACCAGCATTTAATCAGGCAAAGTTAATTAGATGGCATGAGACTGGCCTGATAAGCCAAGGATTCTAATCCATATAACTAATCTCACTCAACCCCATGGATTGAGATAAATGATTTGCATTCACATGGATGCTGAGATCCAATGGCATGAGATCAAAAGGGGTCCCTTTTAGTATGACATAGTCAACCTAAGTTTTTAACCTAAGGTTTTAATTATATTTATCTATACAATAAAACCTTAGGATAAAACCTTATATCATGATTTTTATTCATTAGATCCTTTTATCATGTTGCAAACTTAGCTTAAAATTTACTTAGACCAAAATTTATTAATATTTATTAATATGATTATAACATTAGTCCTAGGCTTTTTATATATTATCGGGCTTATTTAATCCTTTTATAATTGTAAGAACTAATCATGTTCGATTGCCCAGATCATGATCAATGTCTCATGTGTAATCGGATGGGGATAATCAAAAAGAGTGAAATCAATGAATGAAAATTCAAGCCATGGACCTTGATTTAAACATTGTGTACCTTACCAAGGATCAACAATAAATATTCAAGCATATAATTCCAGATTAATAGAGCATATGAAATTAAGACTTTTCAATGAAGCTATGAGTTAATGCAGAATTATCATGTGGCAAAGCATGTTAATTGACTCAATTGAGAGGGTACAGAGCTCAAAAGGCCTATAGGACTACCAAGTGGAAAAACCTTAGGGCTTAGTGTACATTAAAGTTTGATCACCTTTTGAAGAGCAATGGCCCATATTGATTTATACCCACTAGATCTAATGGTGCAAGATCAATAAAGACTTTTCAATGGAGCTTAGGAGGCTTGTGGGACTCCTAAGTGGCACAACCTTAAGGCCAAATACATACTATAGCTAATGAAATTCAAATATCAAGATAGAAATCAATGAGTAACATTGATCTACGAAAAATAATCTAATGATGTGATATAAAAGTAGATTTTCAAAGGGTAATGATCATGTTTTTAAACATTGACAAGTAATTTTACCATGAAAGGGCTACATAGATTCCACGTAGATGCTAGGATGATGCCACACAAGTAGATAAGCAATATGAATTAAAGATTTAGTGGACCTATGAAGAGAAAAAATATAAATACATGTTCTAAGACATAATGCTTACTTAGGTCCAAATGCTACCACCATTTGACAACTATGAAATCTTTAGGTAAGCCCTAGCTTGACCTTATATTCACCATAATCAAGTATAAAGACTTGAATTGTTTTTGGTATGAAGATGATTCGACCCATAATCAACTAATGCATCCCAAAGTTAGATGAAACATAAATGTTCTTTTTGTAACCATAATTATATAATATTTTGAAATAGGAAATTATTTTTGTATAGACATGTGAAATTTGTAAGAGCATGTTGTCTATAAGTCAGTCCATTAAAAAATTAGTTGTTCTAGAATAGAACAAAAGGATACCTATCTTATGTACTTGTATAAATGTAATTAGATGAGACTGACTGACAGGTTACCATGTATCATATAAAAGGAGCATTATCAATTATCAAAAGGGGGGAGAGTTCTTAGAACCAAATTACTTTGTAAACTTTGAGAAATTTATATAAGTAAGGAATTCTACAAATATCTTCTAATATTTGCTTGCGTGAAGTGCTATATGGTTTTTCTCTCAGTTGTCTAGTTTCACTTTTAGATTTGAATGGTTCCTATGGATTCTAGATGTATATCTTGAATGTAGAGTTGCTAATTTGTGCCAATTATAGATTAGTTGAAAGTTCTTAGGATTATTTTTTTATACACTTCTTTTACATTTGAGCTAATGTTGTTTACTTGTAGGAGTGAATATTTAAAGTGAGCATGGTTCCTATTTGCATCATTTCATACCTTCCTTAAAATCTTATGTGATGTATTTTATGATTTGGGATTAAGCTATTTCACTTCATAGATTGGTTAAATGCATGTTTAGATGATATTTGAAATTTTTTATAATGTTTGTAATAAAGACCAGTAACATCTTTCTTTTATACCCTACCCTTCCTTTTACTTCTTTTTTAACCAAATCACCTTAGTTTAATTATCATTGTAAATATCCATCTTAGACTAGTTATTATATTACTTATTGATCATAATTCACCATCCTTAGCATAGTATACTGCATATTTTACATAGATATGCTATTTAGCCATAGTGGCTCTCAACCACCAATTAATATAAATATTGTGAAATAGTCATTTGTTTTGCCTCTATTCCATCAAAGATAATAAGATTATCACAACCTATAACTCATGCACTAAATTCTTAGGAATTCTAAAATGAGAAGTGTTTCTTAAACACTCTAGGCACCTATGGTACATATTTAGGCATCAACAACCCCCATCTATAATAATGACCTAAAATTATGGATATGGGTAAATCAAATAGTTCAAATGAGTAGCCAACTTACTGGTGATGAAGTTGTGTGTACTATTAAATTCAATCAACATAGTCACCTATTATTTCTTGAATAAACTAACCACCTTAAGAGTTTGAGGATTATTAATACCTGAAATTGCATGTTAGGAAATAGTAGGTTGAGAATCTTCAGATTCATCCTCTAGTTATTTTAGACCTAAACCTGAGGCCTCATCATATTATTCATCCTTATTGGCACCTTCAATGTAAAAGAAATTATTTTTAACACATCTATTTCCTTTACTCCATTTATTATCATAACCAAAACATAATATTTTTGCATGTTTCTCTTTAATTTATTGAGGGGTCAATCTTGTAGGCTGAGGAAATGATGGGGTTGAAAAATTGTGTTCGTAGACATTAGTGAAAGGTATTTATTTGATCATATTTTTTTCCTCTACCATGCATACCATTGGTATGACTTCATATACTAAACTGGGATTAAACACGTGAACCTCCACTTGGATGTCATCTTTGATTCCACCCAAGAACATGTTAGTCAAATTTGCCTCAATAATGTCATCCACACATAAGGAGAGATTTTAGAATTTAGGAATATAATATTTCATAGTCCTTGTTTGACATAGTCTATATAGTTGATAGAAGTATTTTTCTAAGACATTGTTATGATAGTGGATCTACAACTCCTCAAAAAATACAAACCAAGAAACTTGAAGGCCCTTCTTTTTATTCTGAGCACACAACCATCTATACCAAATGAATTATTCAAGTTCTAGATACATAGAGACCATGACCACCTTTTGCACCCATGCAGTCTAATGTAGATCAAATATATTTTTGATTTAATTGATCTAAATGAGTGGATCCTTACCATCAAATTTGTGCAAGTCCAATTTTTACAACTACTTTAGAAAAATATTAGATGTGTAATTATTTGAATAGGGAAAATTTAACTAGAGTGGTGGAGGATTTTTGTGAAGGTTGAGCTATAAGAATAGACAATTTCCTTGTTATAAGTTTCAATTTATCATTCAAAACATTTAGGTCCCCTCTTACTCCAATAATGTCCCATTTAATATATTGAGATCATCTTTATACACCATGCTTTGTAAATCTAATTGAAGTTGGTGAATCACCTTAGAAAAAAATGGTCAAAAGTGTTAGACTCCATGTCATCCTTGTGAGGATTTTTTGGAGTTTCTTTCCTGTCTCATGTCTATGAGTGTTAATAGCCATGAACAAGACCTAGGATGGAGGTTTTAGCCTAAAAAATATTATATTCATAGATTATACTATTGGATTAATTGCATGATATGATCATCTTACTAAGACAAATCTAATGATTGATAATATGCACAAGGGTTAAATTTTTTTGGTCTAAAAGTTTACTAGTAGATTATACTATTATGATTGTCTCACTGAGATGAATCCAATGACTATTAATGTGCACAAGGGTGAAAACTTTTCAGACTTTTTTAACTATTTTTCAAAAAAAATGCTTTGAAAAATACTACTATGATTAAAAAAAAATCTTACTAGATCACAAATTATTTTTTCTATCCTTTTGTTCATAAGAGACCCACAACACCAAATCTTAAAAATTCCATAAAAACTTGACCAAATTAGATCTATAATGCCACTTATAATGAAATTACTTAGATGTTTCCATAATAGAATATTATATCACAAAAATAAGAGTAGAATATGTATATCAACAACAATAATTGACATAAGAGAAGAATGTTTGATAAATATAACTAAGCCACTTCAAGGGGGTAACCTCCACAACAATGCAATAAGAGAAGAATTTTCAATATGATCCTCAAATATTAACTATATCTCCTATATATACTATACTTATCTATGGTTATTCCATAGTTTGAACTTACTAAGAACATAGAGAGATGCAATAAGATAATATAAGAGGTATGTAAGCCACAAGTCAGCCACACATATCCCTAAACATGTCATAGGTTAAGGGCCTAGCATAATCTTATATTGATTAATACGCTCTTAAATTTTTTCCCTCAAAGCAATGCAAATATTTTTTGAATGTCCTCTAATAGTGTGATAAGAAAAAAAAAATTGAACTATAAAAATCTAACTTATATGTTGGATTGACTTCAAAAATAGGAAGTAAAACAATCAAATTATTTTCTAATAATCTATTTAGCATGTCATATTAATTTTTGAAAAAAATCTTGGGTTGACTTGAGGTAGGCCTCATTGTGTGTGTTTCTTATTTCCTAACCCTATTATTAGATTATTTCATGGTAGGTGTTAATGTTAAAAAATGTCTTCCTAATGGCATTCATGTTTTTGACATAGCATGAAATCTCTACTCAGTTTGGGACAACTCTTTGCAAAGAAACTCTAAATATAGTTTGTTGTATTTCCTACTCTAGTGTTAATCTACCTACTCTAACTATATAAAATTGAAAATATCTAGAGAAAAGAATGAAATTAAAATAGTGAAGCACTAAAATAAAAAATGGGATGACCTCCTACCTATACAAACACATTGTAATCTAGTATATAAGAAGTGTAGTATACATAAAGGGAAAAAATTTTGAAAGGCAAGACATAACTCAAATGTGTTCATAGAAGTGTATAAAAAAGATAAAAGCAAGAAATATATAAACAATATCTACAACATCAATCATCAATTTCAAGGAAACTATGCACAACCACATTTCATTCACTAAGGGTTTATGATATTCATACATACAAAAATAGTAAGAGCTTAGATATGAGTTATAAAACTTAGTAGACCAAAGGGTCCAAGAAGATCATCTCTTTACTCAAGGTGATCTATTATAATATATGGTAGAATAGAATAGATAAAAATCATTAAGATTGTCACCATTTTGTATGAGAGTAGTTAAGGATTATTTTTTTCCTTATAATTCTCCTTTGTTACAATTCAAATACTCTTTTATAGACATAATATTTCTCATGTTCGTAATTTTTCATAATGTCCTTTTTATTAGCCCTGGGTAGAGTTCACATTTCTAAAATTAGACCCTTTGATATACTTGACTAGGTTGAGCATATGCACCCATATTTTTCATGCCCAAAATTTTATCTCACTAAAACCACAAATATATATATATATATATATATATATATATATATATATATTGGAATGTATATAGCACATTATACACAACAATAATTCCCAATGGTTAACCATATTTAGGCACAATATGTGTAAAACTTAAAACGAAACTTACATGTATAAATGACATGGGTAGTAATGCACAAGTGGTCACATGAGTTATACACAACCATGTCAAAAACCACTTACTCTAAATGGCCTATATAATCTCAAATAAGTCTACAACTCTCTAAGAAAACCCAGAAATCCCCATGACCCCAAGGTCAAAATTTAATGCTCAGCTAAATAGAGATAGGTTTAAGCGACTATAAACTTGAATAGTTCATCTAAATTCTCAATAGGGTTTAATGAGGACCATAAGAGATTATGGCCAATCATAGGGCTTGATTCACACATTAAGTAGAAATTGAATCTAATTTAAATTTGACTTAACTTTTGAGAAAACTACTTAATAAGGACACAACTATTCATACGACCTCAAAAGGGGTCCAAAGTGTCCTTGATTAGCTACTTGAGGATGGAGGGCTCCATCTCAATTACTGGATCCTTTCTAACTCAGCCATTAAATTTGATCAAAGATGAGGAAACCATATAAATCTTGATGGAGATAAATAAAGGTTTAAAATCAATCATTATGCTTCAAATTCATATTTGGAAAAGAACAAGGAGGTTTTGAAGGATGACTTATCCATAGTCATCCCTCTTCTCCTTCCTCAGCCTTAGATGACTACCATTAATTGAGTCTCCAAGATTTTGGCATTTTTCCATTTTATTCATTTTAAAACTATATTTGATACATGTGTGCTTGTATTGATTTATAGGTACCCATTTTCTCATAAATATTATAAGAGGTCTCAGACTCATAATTTTGAAAATGTCTTTAGGAACTTCAAGCTCCACCATATCCATTAATCGCCACCATAAGAATAAATAAGTACATTTCATTTTTAGTTTTAAGCTTATATTTTTAGTCCATTTAATATATAATATAAAATTAATGGGGGTCCTCTTTTGGTTCAACCTATCTTGAGAATTGTAGGTGCCTGTATCCATCAAATAGGTGGAAAGGGACCTCCCTCAGACAAAAGGACCATAAATTGAAAAATAAGCAATATCAGACCTTGAAAATGCTTTCATGATAAAGAGGGGGGGAAATTATGGGGGTCCCTTTCATGTTACCTGGGTCTTTGGGTGGTTTTAATCGATTGTAAAAAATAATTCATGTAAATGGAATTAGTTATGGTTTAAAAAATAATGATTAGGTATAAATCTATGCCAAAAATGTTATGTTTTAATTATTATTATTTTTTTAATTTAATATGATACACCATTAAAACTTGGGTGTCAGTCAACTCTTTTTTACTACCTCCATAGCATTAATCTTATAGTATCATGTGGCTTATTATCCACACGATTACCCCTAACTATTAACCATGATTGATGATGCTCACATGCACCGCCAAACAATTCATATTTGTGGTAGTCTACTTACGCCTTCACTATCCCTTAGGGATCTAAAACATTTTTTTATAGTCACATGGGTGACCACTAGCTAATCAATTAGGGTACCATATGAAACAAGTTCAATGATCTTCCAAAGGGCATGTCAACAAGAACATTTCCCTACAAGCAATTGAATTTAAAAAATTCACCAAGACCAAACTATAGACCCAAAAATTATGAAATGAGTTATGTTGGGTCAATAATTTAATATATTTTATTATAAAATTATTTTATGCTTAAATTTTCTCATTTTTCATGCACAAAAATTATGCAAATATTAAGCGAATTATAAAGAAAGTTGAGCCATTTTAGTAATTTATCTTTATAAATTCATAGAAATTTTATCATATGTCCAAACCTTGAACAATAAATTACAATAAATTTTAATTAATCATAGTCTACATTAAAATGAAAATTAGGAAAATATGGAACATCTAAAATTATATAAAATTTATTTAAATGCACTAGCCCTTCTCGGGTTCAATAAAAATATGAAGCAAGATCTAAATTTTATTTCTTATAAATTGTAAGAAAATTCAAAGAATTATGTTATTCAAACAATTTTAACAACTTCATTCAAAACATAAAATAATATGTCATTACATTTACTCATCCTACTTTCATCTGGCACTTAACAACAAGCTAATTCATTTAATCTCATATTGATTACATTATATTTTACTTCTTTTTGTTTCACATTTATAACAATAGAATATTACAACAAATTACTTAAAAACCATTCAATAATTTGTTTTTCATCATTTACATTTCCAATCCATAAAATATAACAGTAGACTCCATGCAATCTCCAAGCATATCTATGAGGTTAAGGTAATAAAGGGCTCACTTCCCATCCTATTTTCATCATCGGGTGATTTCCCTAATCACTCCTAAGCCAAAGAATCTAAACTCTTGCAATGTAAATTACTATTTAGGTGCAAGATAAGGTGATGTGTGGGTAAGGGAGAAATGACTAGCATGGATAAAAGTCTTGACCTATATTTATTATTTATAATCAAGGCTCACACTAATAGCTAATCAAGAACACAAGATCCATTTCAAAATAAAAATTGAAAGCATTTTATAACACATGGAAATCACAAGTGGTTATCATATTAAAAAAAATATTGTGAATCACTAATTATGGATGAGTATTACATCTCTCCAATCAATGGGGTGGGAGAAGAAATAATTTGGAATACCTTCACTTGCCTAAACTATTATCTCTTGTCATGAGAGGACTTTAGAAAATATTAGTTTTCCTATTTCCCAAAACCCATGCAATAGAGCAATATAGGAGGACTTTGGAACATAATTCCCATGTCCAAACCCTACCAAATGAAGGCATATATCAAAACCACAAGATAAGCCTACTTAGGTAGTATAAAATTACAATTATAATCCAATTAAATGGTTTTGAAAATAACAAGTATAAGAGGAGGAATTTGTCATATGCCTAAAAAAGACTAAAAACAAACATGGTGGCCATAGGACTAACCATTGAAAATAAATAATAAATTAGGGTAAGCTAAATGGCCATACAACCCTTTAAAAATCTATAACAAAAATGGAAAGAGAAATTCAAAAAAATGATAAAATGATTTCATGAGGAATCCTACCTTGGTTAATTTACTTTTTTTAAGCAATAATTATTTCTAAAAATGCTTTGCTACAAGTAGTCATTCTTTACTCCAAGCTTCTTTCTCTTCCTTAAGCTCAATATCCTCTCTCCAACATGAAAATATTCGCACTTGGGTTGTCCTAAAAGTCTTTTTGGGTTATATAAAGACTCCCAAACATCCATATTAGTCAAATGCTCTAAATTTAACATAAAATCACTTTATGTCAATCTGTAAAGTTGGATTTTCAATTACATTTGAGTTTTTCAAGTGGTGACATCAAGTTGGCTCCTTTTTCAACCTTATGACATTATAAATAGATCAATAAATATCTAAGGTATGGGTGAATAAGTCATTAATAGTGTTATATAGTCTATAAATTCCAAAACTAAAACAAGTGACTAGAACACAATAATAATAAAAGAAAGAGTTAGGTGTCAACTAGGGACACAACACATATAGTGAATGGTAGAATACATGACCAACATAGTTTAAGATTCCTTGATTAGAAACTTGTAATTTTTCATATCATTGCACACATAAAATTTCTCTCTCATAGGGTAGCTAAAGTAACTAAACTTAAAACAATCCCTAGTTACATGTATAATCACACATTGTATACATAGAAGCATTACAAGAAAAATATTATCTCAACATAATAATGTCCATATATTTAAAAATATCAAATCACATGACAAATAAATATTATCTCAAATAATATGCTAATTTATTATGCATCTAAATAATAAAAGTGAAATCAATTACCATTAGCATATGAATCACACTCATATAAGAAAACTAAAAACATCAAGTACATAAATCATTATCTTAGTAATATTATAATAATTAACATCATGTATCTCAAATAACATAAGGTGAATGTCACAATAGGGCATGTATATAATAGCAAATCGTTCTAACATAACTAATACTATGAAAATTGAGGCCTCATAATAACTATATATTTTAATTCAAAACTCAAGTATCTTTCCCACAGGTTATGTTTGGATTGGCCCTTATAATAATTTTAACTTCCATTTATATACACACAATATTTTATAAGTTTATCATCTAGTAATGCTTTCTATCTTTTATCAACCTTTCAAGTTTCAATTTCTCTAATTGCATGCCTTGAAGGGTGCACTGAGAAAGGGGTGGGCAAACGATGGTGCTTCATGAGAAATGTTGTTGTTTACATATTATCCCCATATCCAATATGACTTCCCCAAATTTTATCCCCTAAGTTAAATCCTTCAATCTCTTATTATTTAACTATGTCAAGACCTATGTTTTGTAACTATGTTGGCCCATTCGATGTAGTTTTAACTATTATGTGCCCCATACTAACTTAGTTTTGAACATTTTGGTGAATTATTCATAACTAAGTTGGCCTGGCTAACCTAGTTTGAGGTTAGCCTTCCCATTTAGGACTAAATAAATCTATTTAATATTTTTATTTAAATATTTGGGAGGGATTAGGGTCACTAATCATTATAAATACAATCCACCATTTCAATCCAATAGATAGGAACATTCATTTTCAATTGTTATTTCTCACACTTTTAACTTGAGTCTACGCTTTGGAAGATTTATTGCTTAGATCTTGCTTTGGATAGAAAATTTTGTCTTGTGGAATCTTGGATGCAATAAGAATTCTTCTTATCCTAGATCTTTATTCAACCATTTATATCCTTACAACCACAACAATATCTTTTAAAGTACCATTATCCAAGGGAGAGATTGAGGCTCAACATGTCTTATTCAAGGTAAGTATTTTCTAACCCTAGATATTTATTTTTGATAGATAGAAGTTGCATAATTGCTTGGTTAATGAATGTATGTCTCCTTATTTTAATTCTCTCTACCCTTAAACTCAATATCACCATAGAATCATTCAAACTTGTCTTTTATACACATTAGGTAGCCTAGGCTCACATTTCCCTACCATGGTTCCTTACCCATTTTAAATATGTGTATAACCCATGCCCTTACTTACATTGATTGATTGCAATATTTGATTACATTTTAAGTATAGACCTAGTTAGAGATATTATATTGTGATGATTTCCTAGAGGCCTTAGAACCCTTTCTCTTGACATTGTGTTGTAAGTGATCCTCTTACTATGTTTATTGGATCCATTGGTCATATCGAGATTTCATTAAGTATCAATGATCTCTATTTTATTTACCTTTTCTGAGTCTAGATCTTTAGATATGTAGTTACAGTTCAATCCTAGCTCATTTCATATATTCTAATGAACCTAACATGAAGTTAACCATGGCTTTCACCTCTGTAATGAATTATATCAAATGGTTTGATCTAGTTCTATAAGTACATTTTTTTTCTAAAAATTATTTTTAGAAAATAATATTCATCTAGCTAATCTAGTTTTATAATGCATTTATTTTTTATTAAAATGCAATGAACTATTTGATTTAGTTATGTCTTTCAATAATTTTTGATAAACTAAGTCCACTTTCTCGACTTAGTTCTAAAATTATAATTATTTCTAATAAATTGAATCAGACTACTCAATATAGTAATTTATATTTATATAAAATTATAACTTACATAGACTATATTAATATACTAGATGCAATTATGTACTTTGTGTATAACTACATTGACTAGTGCTTATATAGTTCTGTTTGTTTCATTTTTCAAGCATAATCAAGGAAAATTAACCTTTATTTTCAAAATATAATCATACATTTCATTTCAAGTTGGTTGTATATTTAGTTCAATTAACTAAATCCTACAAATTATTTTTTAATATTGATTTTTAAACTTTATTTTCTATTGATTTGGTTTTCCCTAGAAACTATGTTTTGATAGTTTTCAAACTACTTAGCTACTATCACAAAGGATTGTGTAATATTATATTTACAGTCCTTGTTATTGTTTACAGACATCATGACATGAGGGGATTTTCCTAATAATAATATTCATATTATAGAGTTAAACATGGATTTTACTTTTCATGTGCCTCATAGTATATCAAAAATGCCTAGGATCCTTTTTATTAAAATTAAAGAATCCATCCATCCATCTAATTATGTAGTGCACCAATTAGTGGTTAGCACCAATAAATTACTCTCAACTTACCCTTAATACCAAGTTTAATTGGTTATGGGCATGGTATTTCCTCCATAGTCAGTGATCTAAAACATTGGACCAACACTATATAATGGATGAGCCAGTATCTATGAGAGCCTACAAATTATTCAAGTCTTTTAGTATATCTACATGATCTTATTTTTTTAAATAGTTAGAAAAAATATTTAGTTTTAAAACTCATGGCTTGTTACTGTATTGTGTATTTTATATTACATTAACTAATATTGATATAGCTCTATGTTATGTATAGTAACTACATCAGTTAGCATCACTATAGTTACTTGTGTTTGTAAACCACATCGACTAGCTTGATATAGTTTCTTATGTTTTTTAGGATACATACACTAACTCAATATAATCTCATGTGTTTGCATCCTTGACTATATTAAGTATCTTGACATAGTTTATTACCCTATGTTTTATTTATTTACCTATGCAACTACATTGAATAACTTGATACAGTTCATATCCTACCTTCATATAGACTACATCAAACAAATTGACTCAATCTCTTCATTGACATTTGAAATATATTTCTAAAAAACCATATCAAACAAGTAAATAACATTTATTTCTCATCTCCCACATGTGTAACTACATTAAACATATTGACACAGTTCACTTTCACTATGTTTTACTTTTAAAACTTCCCAGATCAGATTGTATTATCCAACTTGATACAATTTATATATCAACTTTACCTTTATGACAGTATCAATCTACTCATTATTGTAATTTTGTCTCATATACCATTTATTTTGCCTTTATAACTATATTATATCAATATAATTGATATGGTTCTATCTCGATTGAATTCTTACCAACTACATCAACTTGGTTGATATCATAATTTTTTGTAGGATATCCTTTTCTCACTTTTTCACACCTTGTCATCTTGAAATCACCTATTAGGTTTTTTCTTGATAGTATCAACCCATTTAGGTTTTACATGGGTTTTTATTTCCTACCTACCTTTTCCACCATTGAATCTAACACTTCATGGTGTAAATACTCTCAACACCCATCTACATCCACTACATGTGACATGGTTAAAATTAGTCAACATGATGATTTATAATATTATAAAACCTTTAGGAACCTTGATGATAATACCATTTATATTCCTAATCACAATTGTATTTTATCTAAACATTCTTATTATACTATTTGAGAAATTGATACTAATCTTGGTAATCCCCCTCCCAATAACAACATTAGGAATCCTCCT
This sequence comes from Torreya grandis, assembly GCA_037957365.1. NCBI lineage: Eukaryota > Viridiplantae > Streptophyta > Pinopsida > Cupressales > Taxaceae > Torreya > Torreya grandis. Next base: position 1,121,186 of record JARHVA010002040.1, read on the forward strand.
CACAATATTGGGACTCCTCCTAGTCTAATAAATCCCCCTCCTAATTCTTCTAATCAAAACCCACTTATTGATATAACTCAACTACTTATATAAATGGTTCAACAAATGAACATCATATAAGCAACTAATAGTTTTCAAATACTCCAAATTCAAAAACATAACTTACAAATGGATAGCCAACCTACAGTTATCACATCTCAATATAATCAAAAAAAAATTCTTCCTCCTCTTATAGATGCCAATGGGAATATCATCCCTCTAGAAAACAAGAAATAAATAGGGTTAGTACAATGTTAGTGAATGAAATCTAAAATGAATTCAATAACTAACACTCTATGTGTTCTCCCTAAGTTGAGATAGAATTACTAGACAAAGAAATCAATAAAAGAAGACAAACAAAACATTTACCTTCTGTGAAGACCCTATATAGAAATTATTTTCCAAATGCTTGTGCTTTGTTTGTGAAGTAGGAGTGTCTTTCAATGCACTTTATTCATTCCAATATCATATCCCCTTGTCCACTAATGGATTTGATCAATTTATATGAGGAAATGGTTAAGCTTTTAGCATGATTTTGGCATTATATCTTTACATAATAAATCTTGATAATTATTCATGGAAGCCCTTATAGTTATAGTTTTCCTAAAATGATACCAACCATCCATCTTAAAATTAGATGTGTGGTCCAAGATTTATTTAACTTTGGAGAACAAATGCAATTAATACCTTGGAATAATGGAGTAAATAATATGCATGGCTCAATATTTATGATTTTTATTGCATTTATGTTGATATTTTGCATTTTTTCCTTTGTGACTGATGATGTCACCTTTTCAAATATTTGTTAAATTTTCATTTTTCCAAAATTAGATATTCACTAATTTGATGTAGATTTTTCACTTAAGCATTTAATTATATTTGATTAGTTAAGTAATTTTGATTAGGCTTTTTATAGTTCTTAGAATTTGATTAGTTGTCATGCACTATTAATTAAAAATGTCAATTTACTAGGTCACAATTTGACTAGAGATGAATTAGAAAAAGGTGATAATTTTTTATAGGTTAATTCCCTAATTAGGGACATGTTGACATGGTTAGGGAATTTCCCATGACATGTGTGGATGAATCAAAGTGTTTTTATGGTTTTGGTCCATTTTGTGTGTTATTGTGGAAAGTCACTTAGACTTGCAATTTTGACATGATAATGGTGAGAAGTGAGTGTCTACATTTTCCCCCTATTTGAGAATACATTTCAAGACACTAAGCATAGTAACATATTTTTTAAGAATTAAAAATTCATTAAGAAGTTGAAAATTTTGATCAAAAAAATAACTAGTGACCCATGATGCCCCCTCAAGAGGGCAGGTAAAGATGAAATACATTCATGGTATCTCAAAAAGAGATAGAAGAAATAAGAAAAAAATGAAATTAACCCATGGATGTGATTGATACAAATGAGATCATGTTTTTACTCACCAATTTATAATGGTTTAACGAAAATAGAAATAAATTAGCCCAAAGATAGGGGAAGTTATAAGGATAACTCCAAAAATAAGTGGCACACTTGGACTTGCTCTAAATAGGGTGAAAGTTGTGGTCTTAGAATTAGAAGAAATATTAAATGGGTTAATTGGCCCCAAAAAGTGTGGTCTTAGTTGTTATAATAAATGTGCCCCAGTAGAGTAGATTTGATCATTTAATTTAATGAGTTTCCTTAGTAGATCAAGTTTAGTCATTGATCAGTCTAAATGGTTTGCCCTAGTAGGGAAAATTTTCATTATAAAAATAATGAATAAACATGTGATAAAATGGTTAGGGGAGAGTAGACAAAGAGATTTATTGATACAACATTTCTAATTAGAATGATAACATTTTAATTTTTGATATATCATCAAAATGGTATGAACCATGATATAAAATACCATGATGACCTATTGTAACATGCATAAGGATCAACCCTTGATCCAATAAACAAATGAAAACATTGCACCAATGATAAAAACCATGATGGTAATACTATCATATACTAATAGATAGACTCAAGTATAATTACATAATAAGAAGCACCAAGATGATGACCCTATCAACACTATGGATATAGTCAAGGTGAAATAGAAAAGGGAAACAAATTGGGATACACTGAAAAAATAAACACAAATTGAAAGAAAATTAATAGAAAGCATCTGGTTACTCAAATAAATACACTAGGAATAATGAAAATTCCCTAAATAGTGTTTGGGAGACCCATGATGTCCCCCACAGGTAAAGCATAAAAAATATTTTTGCCAGGTGGGATCTCAAATAGAAGGAATAAACATGTATTTAGTACAAAAGGATAAAAAATGGAGTAATTAAAAGAAAAAATATCATAAAATGCGTAAACAAGGCAAAAATTTGCCTCTTAGGAAGAAAGAGGGATCACAAATATGCCCAAGGGGCTAAAAATTCAAAATTTTGACTATAAATTCACCATTAGGAAGTGAAAAAGATTCATTTTTACCCTCCACTATTACAAGTTAGAGCTTTGGTTTTCATGTATGAGAGATGAATAAAATGATGAATATCCCTCACCATAGACACCTTGGGGAGCATATTCAATAGTACTAGTGACCATCGAGGATTGGGACATCGGTAAGTTCCCTTTTTATTTGTCCAATTTCACATTTATGTCATTTATTAAGCCTTAAAAGTAGATAAAAAGGAGTTTTCACCATTTTAAAAAAGAGGAAAATGATGAAATCACTAATTCAAATGGTAGGAATGCCACACAAATGGTGATCTTATATGGAAATAGATGAGATCACTAAAACATACAAAAATTCCAAAACTTGAGATAATGTATTTCATTAAAAAATGCATAAAAGGTGATATAAATAATAAAATGAAGAAAAATTGAGTCATATGATATAATCTCTAGTCAAATTATGAAATTACCTAATAATAGCATGGTGTATGAGAATATAAAAATCACTAGAAATAATGAGCTCATCCTAGCAAATGGTGAGAGTGACCTATAGAATAACAAAGTCATAGACCAGAGAAGGAAAATGGTAGAATTACATTGTAGAGTGAAAAAAATGCTTTGTCAAATAGTGAAGTCACTGAGGGAAATGGTGACATCACCAAAAATGGTAAATGGTCTAAGAGAAAGGGAAAAATAGGATAGAATAATAAAATTCTATGTCCAAAACTAGAAAAAAATAGTAAATTGATCATCTAGAAGAAAAATAGATAAGTGGCCGACTTGAATTTATTTGGTGTGTGATACACGAGAGAGAGTAGGAGCCATGATGATGTGAAAGTGGTAGTCATGAGTACTACGTCAGCTTGAGATCTTGATGGGTTAGATAGTGGGGCTCTTAGATGATACCAGTTAGTTGAGATGATTATGCTTACTTATGGCATATAACCTAGATTATGGCATATAACCTAGATACCAGTTAGTTGAGATGATTATGCTTACTTGTTAGTGTTAATAGAGTGTTGGCATTTAGATACTTCTACATTTCATCTACTGACTAGTGAGGCTACCATAACTTTATATGATGTTCATAGGATCCTACAAGTGCATATTCAGGGTTAGTAGATCTACTAGATGTTTGAGGGAAAGATAATGGTACTAGAGGATCTTATTAGTGTGATAGATCTTGAGATTATAGAGGGGTCCATTGACATTGATGCTTTGGCCTCTAGTAATATTTCCCAAAGTGGCACCACCTATAGCATACGGTTTAATTCCCCAAAATTTATTAATCTTACTATCTCTTATCAGTGACCTCTTACTACCTAATAAGAATAGATAATTCTTTACATCAGGATCATAAGAGTGGTAAAAGATATGCTATATTTCACCACTCACTTTGTATGGGGTCTTTTGATATTGTCTTGTCTCTATCATGATTTACAAATGATCACTTATTAAAGGGACCATAGTATAGGATACAACACTCTACTCTAATTCCAATCCTAATGACCAACTAGTTAACAATTTTAGAGGATACTTGAGGATCCTATGGCCTATGGTTGATTCCAATTGAATTGAGTCTACATGGCCACTGATAAAACTTGTGCTTTTACTAGTGAGCCATAAATGAGATGGTAGATAATGACTTCATTTGGTGGCCCTATATGGCCATGTACTTTGGCTTGATAAAGGATTGCTTTATGACCACATAGATGTTGACACCACGTTATATTATAGGTTGGCACAACTTCAATATGGAGAGATATAGGCTAGATCATGTAAAATGATAGTTTGGATTCTAATAGGATATTTGGAGAGGCCCCACTTCTTTACACATGTCACATGACAAATTATAGAGTGGGGGCTACTAGTATTGAGAGCCCAAGTTATCACTAGTTTTGATATGGTATAGCCCATAGTTTGGGCTTATGTAGGAAGGGTGGTATATTTTGGCATGATAGATTCCTATACATCATGGTGGTCATGATTTTGACCCATATAATTGACTAGACCTCAGCCCTAGAAGCTAGAGCAGAACTAAAGGAGAGTGTGATAGAGGAGATATGTGGGGTAGGTCCAATCATAGGCACAGGTATAGGTACAAGTTCTCATACAACATGTGATACCATAGGTTATCCCATACAAAATATTTAGGTTCTATTGTAGCAACCTATGTAGTAGGTTATTTAGATCCATGTGCAACATGTGGCATAACAATTTTTAAAACTCCCATTTATATAAGGTGGGTGTGGGGATAGAGATGGGGATGGGGGATAGGGTCCTTTGGTAGATACAGAGATGGTTAAGGTAGTAGGTGGTACCTATTGATACTTAGATTTTCACCCTCAAGGAAATGCTTAGCTCTCCTCATCCAAGTGGTAAAATGGAATCATCTCTCTTACTATGGGTGACAATTTTATTGAGATGAATCTCTAGATTAGGGGCTAGCTCCCCTTGATTCACATTTGAGATTCTTTCTAAACTAACAACTGTATATGAAAAGGGAAAAAGAAAAAAACTAATAAGACAAGCGATGATGCATGAATATTTTATATCCTCTCACCTAACTTAAATCACTATGTAAAGACTAACAAAGTTTCTTCACACAAACTCACAACTATTTGTTCATTATCACATCAGTGTTTCACATGTTAGATTCGAGAAGGTATTTGACATTCAGGAGAGCAATAGACAATTCTAGGAAAGAATATAGTCTTAAACCACTTCTAAAATGTCTATACACTTATGAAAGAATACTAAAAAGGACCTATAACACTACTCTTTCTACACATTTGGTAGTCAATCAAGGATAACAAGTTAGGAAAGATAAATTTCACTAAACAAGAACAACATGATTTAGACCAATACATAACAATGCAGTATGTGAGTGGCAAATAACTTGTATTATTTCTTTAAGAGTTCTACAAGTACAAATCTAGCTAGAGTTTTACTATAACCAATGGAGGCTATGGAATGAGTAAAAATAATACATATATATAGCCTTTTAGAGAGAGGTCAAGTGAATGAAATGCAAAGAACAATTAGACATGTGTCAACTGAGAATAGGAACAATTACTATCATTCTATAAGATGCTTTTGATGGTTATACCAATAGAATCAAGATGCATCAAATTGTGTTTTGCTATAAATGGGCTCAGTTGTTGTAAATTTGTTTTGATGTTAGTTGTTCTTTATTGGCTCATCGATTTATGAAATGGCATAACAACTTGAACTATCAACCTACTTGTTTCTATTTTCTATGCAAAGATGCTTAAGATTTTACCATTTATCATCTTCTCATCTATCTTTAGGTTCCTGATCTCTTTTTTTAACTCCAATGACTATTTATTGTAGCTTTGAATTGATGTTCTACAGGCCATCACTCCTTAGGTATTTTCTTCAGACTTCTTGTTCTCGACACTTGTCTTTAGAATTTTTATTTTTAACATTCATTCGAATAATTTATGTAAAATAATTATTTTAGGATTTTCTTCCTTTCCTCTCATCTTTTCCTTGAACAAAAAGTATAAAAGAATTCTTTATTTTTGACTTGAGCCTTTTCCTTTATGCATTAATTCCTTCAGCATTGTGAAAATGCACTTTGGCTTATCTTAAAGAACCTTTTGGATTTTTTGCAATGGTCCACCTCTTCCCTAAAACAACCCTTTAGACTTTGTATTTGGCCCTTTTGAAAGTAAAATACCCTTTAGAATAAATTTAAATGACCCCTTCAACTTGAAAATGGCCTTCAAAAAAATGCAAGGGTACTTCAAGATTTTTGTCACCTACCCTTTAGAAAACATGAAGTGCCTTTCAGACTTTTTGGAGTGGTCCACTTATCCCTCAGCTTAATTCCTTTGGGTTTTTTGTAAGGTAAAATTTCTATGGAATTTTTGCAAATTACCCTTCACAAAAATGAAAATGTCCTTTGGATTTTTGAAAAATTTCCCTTCAAACTTTCTAAAATACCCTTCAAAATATTTATAAGTGCCACTTTTAGCTTGAAAGAGTCTTTCAGGAAAATTACAACGATCCTTCAGAAAACTAAAATGCCTTTCTTAATAAAACATACCCTTCATAAAAATGAAACATACCCTTCAAAAAGGATGAAAAGGACCTTTTTATCTTGAAATATTATTTTGAGAAAGTTACTTTAGACAAAAAGTCTAAAAGAATTCAACAAAGGCTTTATATAAAAAACCCACAGACAAAAAACTTGAAAGAATGAACACTTAACAAAAGACCATAATGAACCCTCTAAAATAATTCATTTCAAAGGACTTAGGAAAAATACTAAAGAACAAATCTTTTGACATGTAAAAGACTTCAGCTTTGTATAAGAACACTTCTTACATACTAGACATGAAACTTGCATACTAGACTTGGACAAAGGTATAGACTTAGACATTTTTTAGATAGGGGTGCCCAATTTTGGCCTGAAAGGCCAAAAAACTTTCAATAGTCCTTAGTATAGGATGCAAGTATGGGAGAGACTAGGACATCTAGCGCATGTGAGGGTATAGGGACAGGGGAAGTTTAGACCTATGGAATAAGGATAGGGGAGGTTGGGACCTTCAACATAGGGGTAAGGGAGGTTGGAACCTCTAGTCTAGGGAGATCACTAAAGGATCAATCTATAATTTATAAGATATAATATGATATCATAGTACATTTATGAAAGATTATAGGCCTAGAGTAGGATGTGGTTGGGTTATGAGTTGAGCTAGTTATGGCCTAGGGTGAGACCACTAAGATTTAAAGCATCATCACAACCTAAGATATAGATATTACTAAATTAAGAGGTCAGATTACCCAACTCATAGGTGTTCAAGCCTAATTGATTACATAAGAAATAGATCTAGAGATAGTGACATGTGAGCAAGATAATGTAGATCAAGATAGGGCCATTAGTGATGTTTATAGACTCTATGGGGATATGGATGAGGCTTGATAGGTTGTATCTAATAAATGTATTTATAGGTCACTATTTGATATGATCATAGCCAAGGATTATGACTTACATGAGTAGGATGATGTCATATGCATGAAGGATGAGATTTCCTACTATCATAGTTTATAAAGTAATGGTCCTAGTAGATCATAGGGATACTACCTATAGAGATTATTCATATAGCCATCATAATAGAAAGACATCTAGGTCACATCACATTTTAACATCTAAGTGGTAATTGGCCTAGTCAATACCATAGTAGGTAGTGATGGTTCCCCCACCACCAGGTCCACCACCATCAATAGTACCAAGCATAGGATAGAGCTTTCATTAGAGTCCCCTAGAGATGGGGTGAGATGGAACTAATATTGTATCTTATAGCTCCATATTTTTGACATGTATATGAGATATATATATATATATATATATATATATATATGCTCTTAATGTAAAAAAACTTGATTTTGAGATATATATGTGATATTGATTTTGGGTCATATATTATTATATATGGACTCTTAATATTCTTTAGTGATGCTCTTTTTTTTGTCACTACATGAGATGTTAGATGTAGATATGTTGATAATAATATGGGTATTGATGTATATTTATTTGTCATGATTTTTTTTATCTATATTACTCGTTCATTTTTAACTTGTGTTTATCTCATGGATTTATATGTAGTATGACTAGATGTTATATGCCTACTTTAGGAGATGCATGTCCTTAGGTAGCATAGAGATAGACATGTTTTATTTATTTTATAAGATTTGTTTATGAAAAATGGAATGTCATTATGATCATGTATTGATAGGATGATAGTGATTTCAAAAATGGCTTGTAGCTTCACATTACTATGTATGATCTTGAGCAATTGGTTTTTAATTTTTTAAATGAGATTATGCATCATAGGTATAGATATCCTGTAATAACATTGTATGTCAATTTCATTGGACCTATTCAAATACAAATATTTACAACTCAAAACAATGATAAAATATCAACACTAAGGTTAAAAATATAACACATTTAAACACAAAACATAAAATAAAAAATAAAAGAGTTAAAAATACATGTAAACAACTTGAGTACAAGATATGAAATATCAATACTTAAGTGTAAAAAATAATGTATCACACACAATAAGCAATAAAAACAATCTAAACAAAAAATTTAACTAGCTTAAAATAAAGATATAAAATATCAAGAATTAAGTAGAAACAAAATGTATTTAAACAAAAGAAAACAAATAAACAAAAAAATAAAAAAATACATATAAACAAACAATACAATCAAACAATATAAACAAATGTGCAATAAAAGATATAACCAATGAAGTTACCAAAAAATTATGCATGTGCAAATAATAAGGTGTTATGATTTAGATATTGCAAACCTAGGCTAAGGGGATAATGACTTGGTTGTGGCAATATGGGGAATAGAAGAAGAGGGAAGGGGTGGCCAAGATAACTCCAAATTCCCTAATGCGAGTGGGCGTTGCCTACATAGTCCCATGGAATTTAGGCTAAATGTAGTATTCCCAGGTATGTGGGATAGAATAAAAGTGATGACAATTAGGTATATGATGATAAAGAAGAATTAGGAAAGTCATACTCACAAAATGGTAAGCTCATTGAGGATAACAGTTGATCACAAAATGGCAAGAGCATTTAGGCAAAGAGTTGATTCAAAAATGGTGAGATCATAAGACAAATTGTTTCTTACAACATGGTGATAATATTAGGAAAATGGTGGAATATGGAAACAAAAGTAAAAATTAAAATTGGAGAAATATGAGTGGTCGAACTAAGTTGAGATTTCTCATGCATCCAAGAGATGCTACATAGTCTGTGTGGACCTCAGGATGATGTAGTTATCCCATAAATGAGAGGATAATGGTAATTTTGATCTTAAATGAATTGGGCTAGATAAGAGGTTCCATCCCAAAAAAAAAATTGGGTTTTATATCTCACATGGAAATTATAAGTCGATTTTGTAATTTTTAGGGTTTTTTTAGGTCTTTTTAATGTTGTTGGGTTTTTTGGAATATAAAAAATAAGGTAATATATTAAAATTTACAATAAAACATCTAGAATATGACACTCACCCTTATATAGAGGCTCAAATAGCATTTAAATGTTGTAATGGCACTTACCATGAACCAACAACAAAATTGAGGCATTGGGGGATACCACACAATAGCAATATTGAAATAGAAATGACATATAGTTGTGAAATAATATTTAGGAGAAGAAATTATAAGAAGTTTCAATGAACTATCAAGTAAGTAACACCCTTGTTGACATACCCTAAAACATTTGTCTACAAAGAAGTAAATGATGCCAATCATTGGGAAGTATATTTGCAACACTAGTCATTGAATCTGCATGCAACACCTATTAATTATAATTAAGATAATTATTGGTAATAGGAATGGCATGGGAAAATAATAAATAATTTTCCATGTAATGATATGGTAAGAGGAATAATAATTGTCTATGGAATGGGTGGTAAAATAATGAAGCTGAAATGGATGCCCCCAAGTGAAGGCTCCTATAAATAATGATTCATTTTTTGTTAAGCATAGTAGTATTTAAGATGCATTGTGTTCATTGGTTCTTTGATATTTTTCCCATATATTGTAGCCATTATATATTCCATATAACCATAATTTTTATGAACAACAAAGGGACCAAGGCAATTGGCTTCAAGCTTACCCTTCTTGCATTCAATGTTGGTATTCTTTTGATTCTCTTTTAGCACTAAATCACCAATTTTGAATTCTCTATGTAGAATACATTAGTTGTAGCTATGGCACAGCCAATTTTAATATGCTCTCAAATGGTCCAATGTTTCTTATCACTTTTCATCCAAGAGATTTAGCTCTTGTAATCTAGCTACTCTATATTCTTTATCATCAATGATATTTTGTAGATAGATGCATAAAAGGGGAAATTCAATCTCAATGGGGATAATGGCCTAAGATCCAAAAGCTAAGGAATAGAGAATAACACATGTAAGTGTGTAGGTAATGGTATGGTAAGCCCATAAGACTTGGAATAATTATATATGCCAAATCATGACTAACATTATTGATCATCTTCTTTAAAATTTTAACAATGTGCTTATTTGATGCCTCAGCTTGGTTATTACCTTAAGGGTAGAAGGTCATGGACTTATTATTTTTGATTTATGACTTGGTGTAGATGGATTTGACATTTTTTTTTTAATGGGCCACCATTATCAATTATAATAGTGTAAGGAATGCCATAGCAATAGATGAGATGGTAATGAATAAACTTAAAAATGTGTTTTTTGGTTATATATGTGAGGGGAATGGCTTCTATCCACTTGGTAAATTAATCCATGGTAGTTAGGATATGTTTATGGCCATTAGAGGATTTAGGGTTTATTTTCCTTATGATATTGAGCCCCCAAGTAGAAAATATTCATGGAATAGTGATTGGCTATATTGATAAGGAAGGAGTATGTATCAAATCACTATGTCATTGACAAACATCACACTTCCTGACATGTCATCAAGTGTTTGTCTCCATTTTGGGCTAGTAATACCTAGTTAAAAATACTTTCTTGGTAAGTACCAATCCATTAGTGTGGGACCCATAATTTCCTTCATGTACATCCCTCAATGTTAATTTGCATTCTTTTGAGGATAAACAATGAAGTAGAGTTCCATCATAGCCTTTACAATATATTGTATTTTTGAGTAAGGTATATCAGGTGGTTTTATGGATGAAGGATTCATTTTGGGTTCTTGATATCTCTATATGAATAATTTGATCATGAAGATAGCTATATAGATCTTGTTACAAAGGCATATCATGATTATCAATATCATTTTCCATTTTAAACTTTGGTTATTCATGTGCTGGTTAATGAAGGTTCTCAATGAGAAACTGATACTCTTTAACATTGTTGGCCTTTGCTAGCATCGATCCAATGGTTTCCATGGCATTTGTTAATCTATTATTGGCTCTTGGTATTTTCTTAAATTGAAGAATTTTAAAATATGACTTGAGTTTGTCTACCATAGTCTTGTAAGGTACAAGCTTCTCATCCCTAGCTTGGTACTAATTTGTGGCCTAATTAATGATTAACTTGAAATACCCATATACCATTAACTCTTGAATATTCCATTATATGGTAAGATAAAATCCCATAATTAGTGAAATGGAAACCACTATGAAATGCCTTAGGAATGAGATCTCTTTGTGGTGTAATGAATAAGATATTAGTCCCAAATCCATGGGATGTGAATGAGACATAAAAATATAATGTCCATTATTTAGACTCAATACTTTCTACTTCTAGAGTCAGAATTGATTCATATAGGAAATCAAAGATGAGTTGTGTTTCTCAAACAGGGGCTTTAGCAAGCCAATCTATAAGAAATTTTCCCTCAATGGTTTTTTGGTTTTGATATTCCACATCAAATTCATTCAACAACATAACCCATTTGGACATGTGACCTATTAGAGTGGATTTAGATAAACAATATTTGAGTGGATCAATCTTGGCAATGACTATGGTTTTTTATTGAACATGTAGTGATGTAAATTTTAGGAAGTGAATTCCATTGCTAAACAAGCCTTTTCAATTTGTGTATAGTTATTTTCATATATTATGAATGTCATGATCAAATAATAGATTACATTCTCTTTGCTCTGCTCATCATGTAGATCTAAAAGTGACCTTAGGGAATGTTTTGTTAAGGATATGTAGATTATAAATGGTCTTCTTGGTGTAGGTTGCATCAATATTGGCAAGTTGGTCAATTAATTCTTCAATTATTCAAAGGATTGATGGTAAATACCATCCCATTGAAATTTTATGCCTTTCCTAAAAATGTGAGTAAAAGGGCAGCATCATTTGGATAGTTTGGAAATGAACCAATGAATAAAATATTTTTTTCCCTAAAGACTATGAAGTTATTTAATATTATGAGGCATTTCTATAATGACCTTGACCTTAGAATGATCAAATTCAATGCTTCAATGTGACACAATGAATCCTAGAAATTTTCTTTAAGTAATACCAAAGACACACTTTTTTGGATTAAGATGCACATTGTATTCATGGACTCTCTAAAATATTCTCTATAGAATGTCAAGATGGCCTGCACATGTTTTAGATTTAGCAAAGATGTTATTCACGTAGTCTTAAATAATGTCAAGTATCATGTTGTGGAAGATGATAGTCATGTCATGTTGATAGGATGCCCTGGCATTATTCAGTCCAAATGGAATGACTTGATAAAAAAATGTTCCCCATGGAGTGGTGAATGTTGTTTTATGTTGGTCCTTGGGTACAATATTGATCTAGTTGTATCCTGATAAGCCATCCATGAGGGAAAACATCTTGTATATTTTTTTTGAGTCTATAATCATGTCATTGTTTGGCAAAGGAAAGTCTTCCTTAGGACATGCCTTGTTAATGTCTCTAAAGTCCATGCACATGTGAATTAGTTGAGGCTTTTTTTACTAGAGAAATGTTCAAAATCCATTATGAATTGTCTAATGGTTGAATAAATCATGCTTCTAATTATTTCTCTAGTTCTTTCTTAACAAGCATATAAATGTGTAGATTAATTTTCTATAGCTTTTTTTTAATTGGATTTGCATCTAGATGTACAACAAGTTGAAGCACCACTAGAGATGGGTCTAACCCCAGCATGTCAGAATAAGACTAGGAAAATATATCAATAAAGTCCTTTAGGATGGTAATAATAAACATGCATTCATCAACAATGAGTGAAGTGCCCAAGTAAATTATATTGGGATCATCATAGGTCTTGATGTTCACCTCCATGATATCCTCTACAAGAAACATAAAACCATCTTTGAGAATGATATGTACAAATGAAAATTGGTCTTCTTCTACTATTTATGAACCACAGTGCTCACCCATGTAAGAAGAATTTGAATCTTCCATTTTTAGTAGTGGTTAATTGATGAATTATTTTAGAAAGTCTTATACCAATTGTGAAAATATTTTGTGCTCTTCCTCACTAATATTAGACCCAACTGAAATGCTTGGACTAAGGGGACACTAAGCTTATTGATGAGATGAGTGAGATTCCCTATCCAAAGGCACCAAAAAAAAAATTTCACCTGTGGACTTGACTTTATCTTTACTTTTTTCTTGACCCAAAGGCACCTCAAAGAGGTTTTCATCAAAATATCTTGATGTTTTACTTTGTTTATGACTACATAAGTTCATATATTCTCTAAATTGGGTGGTAAGGTCCAATTCAAAGTTAAATCCATGCATATGATTGGTAGTTAGTAATCCATCTCTTAGGCCCATGAATTCATTATTAAATTCTTTGTTTTAAAATTCATCTAATGTTATAATTAGATATTACTATTCCTAATCAATTAGGCTTAGATGGTGGAGGGAAAAAGGATAATTGGTTATAATTATAAGGATGGCATTGGTATTAAATAGGTTCATGTTAACGAGCTCATTATATGCACTATAATGGGATGATGCATCATTTTCAAGAGTTTCTTCATCATTTGATGAAGTGGTATCACTCTCAAAATCTATGTGGTCACCCCCAAGTGGCATTAATCCAAGACATTGATTTCCTATATGTATTATCATGGGTACATGTTTAAGAATGCCTTGTGCTTCTACCCCCAATCCTTTTCCCTAATAGTCTTGATTTTCCATTATCTTATTATGAATGGGTTACTCAGTACATTAATAGCATGTGGAAAAGCCATCACTATATAACCAACCTCTCTTAGCACCAGTGGCTTGATCTTGATTTAGTGAGGTGTCATTTACAACTATGAGTGGTTCATTTATAATAGAATTGAACTTCTTTTGACATATCATGTTGGGCCTACATAGGATAGGTTTGGGCCTTCCATAGGATTTTATGGGTTTGGGAAATTTTCCAACATGAATACAGTATGTGGCTATGTCAGCATCTTCAACGGTGAAATGAATAGAAATAGATTCAGGAGGTGGATTAGAGGAAGTGGATGCAAGGTCACTAAATTTAATATAATTTTCCTTAGGATATTTAGGAACTTTTCCTTTATTCTTCTCACTTACATACTCAGTACTAGGGAAATAATTATAGTTTCCATACTCATCCTCTAGCTTTTGACAATATAAGTATTGTTGTAAATCACCAAGAATAGTAACCTCTAATTTGAAATGAGGGAATTTAAGGCACTAGTGCAAGATGGAAATGACTGGTCATATTTCATGGATCTAAAGATGACCAAGAAGCAAATTATATGGTAGTTAGATGTCAGTTATGTGGCATAGGGTATCATGAGTGACAGGCCCAATAATAACCAAAAAATAAATGATACATATATATTATCTCTCTACATTATCATAGGTCTTGATTGTAATAATATTTGATTGTATATTCATTTATATGTAATCCAAAGTTTAGATTAGATTCAATGATGTTATGTTTAACCTAAACCATTATTTATAAGAACTAGTTTAAATTTATGGTAGGAAATGATGGCCTTAATGTGCAGGTGATTATTTTGAAGGGGACCAAGGGATGACATATCACTTTGGTTAAATGTGATTTGTTGACCTAGGGATAAATATCCCACCAATGCCTTGAATTGGGATGAATTGATGTCATTAGGTACCTTGTATTATTAGAAAAAGTCATTTAATGTGGCCTTTTAAACTTTAGACATGCAAGAGGTTTAAGATGGAAATTTGAATAGGTATTTTACTTAATTATTCACCAATATTATATGGCTTCTTGATATAAAGGCAAGGTGGTTTGGATTTTGATAAGGTAGTGTCCTAATTAGAACTTGAATTAGCATTATAAGGAGGCAAAGGTCCTTGAAGGGTGACTCTTGGACGTCTAGTTTCAACTACATATTTTTTCGTCAAGAAAGAGTTACCAAAATTAGTAGAATTAGGTGTTGGTCAAGGAATAGTAATTATTAATGGTTGAGGTGTAATTAAATTACTCTGATCTATGTTAGAATTACCTATAATAAAAGGTGGTGGTCCCAAGATAGAAGGGTTAACACTCATGATTTTTAGATATTTTATTATTTATAACACATCCTATAACATAACCATAGTCATAGAGTACAGTGTGATATCTAACTTGGTTAGCTTGGGTATCATGATCTTGATTACAATTATTATGGATCTAATTTTGGCCTTGTCCTTGCTACTAGTGTTGGATGTATCCTTAATTATGATTAGATCATTGTTTTTTTATTATTGTGCTTAGGAAAGGGGTTCTTGTATATTCCCATCTCTTTATTGGTGTTGGGTGTTTTTTTATCTAATTCAATTTCCCCATTTTCAAGCAAATCTCTAATTAAATGTCTCAATTATACACACCTATAGATCAAATGACCTACCATGTGATGGTAATCATAATACTCATTATCGATAGACTATGTTAGTTTAAGCTAACCCTCTAGAAAGGGTTTTCTATTGGGGCCACACAATCATATTAGTGGCTACTAACTTTTGGTACACTACCTCAATGGGCTCTCCAAGGTCACTAAAAACTCTATCTTTGTAGTATCCTCATTAGGGGGCTCTTTGAATTTTGATATGAGGTTTGGGTGGGATATTTTAAATGGGTGGTAGTTGTATTTTTTTTACTTTTCTCACCTCTATAACCCCATTATCAACCATCTTATTTTTCTTGATAAAGGTCTTCAGCTTTTCAACTATATTGATTTGAATTGGCACTTGATTTTGGTTTGTTATTTAGCTTTGGTTTGATTTTTGGGTTTGAGAGTATATATTTATAATACCCTTGTTAATAAGTGTTTTTCTATTTTCACCCTTTGTCAATGATTTCCTCAAACGTGTTGGCATAATTGAGTCTGACATTATGAGTGAGCTCAGCATTTGGGTTTTGTGCAAAGATACCTACTAATTTTGTATCTAGTAAGTTCTGTAAGAAATGAGTATCCATATATGTCCACCTTTGTAAGTATATATATAATCTCTCCTCTTCATTAATTGACATTACAAAAATCAATGATCTTCAATTCATGATCTATGTTTTAAGAGAAATGGTTGACAATTTTTTTTGATAGGTCATTAAAAGTAACAACTAGTCCCTTAGGTATTTGAGAATCCATTCTATCTCTTTTCCACCCAAGCTACATGGAAATAGGTGTATAAAATAGACACTATTGTAAGCTACTTCTTAACATGCCACAAATAATGTTTGTAGATATTCTATTAAATCTCCTTTCCCTTTATACTTCTTGAATTTCATCATTTTAAAATGGGATGGGAAAGGCACCTAGAGAAAGTTGACATCAAATGGATAAGGGCATATGTCATCAAATTTGTACTTCTTAAGTACTTACCTTCTTGAAGTTATGAAACTATCTCATTTAAGAGATTTAATTCATGGATATTAAGTGCATCCTATGATGAAAGGATGACACTTTGCTAGGAATTTGTGAATTATTGGCTTTGGTTAACATTAGCATAAGTAGGAATGGTTTCCCTCTACACAGTTATGCTAGGGATATTCACCCTATATTTTGAATCATGTGTTTGGCAAGGGATATATTGTACATTTGGGTTTGGATTGGAATAGGGGAGGTATTATTTTTTTTGAGGAATATATTTTTGTGAATGGGAGGGGATCTAATGTTGGTCTCGTGAAATCTATTGTTAGTTTTGAGGAATTTTTTATTGCTTTAAAATAAGTCATTATTATTTCTAGTTTGCATAGGAACTTGTTATCATCATTTTAAACTAAAATAAGTTGGTAATGTGTTTCTTGAATTATCCACTACCTGTTGTGGTAGTGGATTATTTGTAACTTGTGTAAATGGTTGGGTACTTTTTGTGAATCATTAGGGTCTTGTCATGTATTGGAAAAGATATCCTAATGATTAAAAAATGTATGTTATGTATCAAGTGGAACATGTTGTGAAACATTCATTGGTATGGCTTATTCAACAGGAGATAAAGGATCTAAATTAGATGTAGGATTATCTAGGTCTTGTTTTGGTTGTTTATGCAGCTAATTTTGTTTTATAAATATGGCATTATTGAAGGAGGTTGTAGTCAAAGAAGTTGTTAACTTAGAGATAAATTGATCTTTGTAATGTTGTCTAATTTTATATGTGGTAGATGTGATAATGTAACCAGTTTGGAATGATAAACTAATGGACCCTTTCCTTTGCTAGATGAAGTGATGGTTGGTCTTATAATTTAAGTACAAAGTTTCTCTTGTATTTGCTCCTCTACTTGGATAATGGTATGCAGTTTTTCTATGGGAAAATTAGGAAGGAGCCTAGCTCCTGATTCTATTAGCCTTGAGAGAGATTCATCTTGGTCTTTTATGGATTGATTTTTGAATATACCTTGTCTTGAGCTCATAATGGGAGATATATCTTAAACCACAACCAAATTTTATTCCCCATCGTAAAACATTTCTTCTTCAAAGCTAGGTCCATGAGAGGCCACACTATGAGTGTACCTTAGCATGTTTGGAATGGTACTTGGTTTTGAAAAGTATCATATATATGACTTTGATTTGGATTATAATCAAAATGTGAAATAATGTGGAATGGTATTTTGAATTTAAAATCAAATTATCTCAAGAAAAACCTAAGTTTAAAATTAGAATAGAATGGATAGTGTGATGGTATGAAATGAGAAGAAGGTGTGACCTTAGTTGGTCTTGATTAGAAATTTAGAGGAAGATTGAATGCTCCTAACACTTAAGGTGTAGGTTAACACAAAAAAGCCCAAGTATTAAATTAGAATTGAATGGATATCATAACAATGTAAAATTAAAATTAAATGAGGCCAAATTGTTCCCTAAAACTTAGGGTGTAGGTTAACACAAGAAAACCTAAGTCTAAAATTTGGAATAGAATAGGTAGTGTAACACCTCAATATACAAATAGGTGACAATGTGTTTGAACTTGTTTGTTTTAATAAATTGGTGTATTTATTTTTAAATGAGGTTATGAATACAACACATGTTTTAAGAAAATGCAAAATCAATCACATGGATACTAACATGGGTTATGATATATTCATTAAATCCTTTTGATATACTTCCATTTGAGAGAATAAAGTTTAAGGTTTGTTAAATAAGTTATTACAATTATTGGTAGGTTTTTTTAATCCCTCCTTTTCTCAAATGTTCATACTAAAAAGTGATCTTTAGGGTAAGTTACTTTTACACCCCTGCATCAATGATTTATCCATGGAAATTTGGTTTCTAGTCTAAAGTTTTTGATTGGCACACTAGATGGTCTCAATATACCTTGTGTTATGTGGGTGATTTATAATAATATGTTAATTGGATGGGAGATATTTTGGCTAATTCACCAAAGGGTCTAGTCCCTTCATGACCACTTTAGTCATTGGGGTCTTGTAAAGTGCTATCAGTGCAATCAAGCTCTAAAGTACATACCAACTAAGCTACCATTTAAATTGCTTAATTTATATACCTCATTAGATAATGGGGTTGCTATGATGATAGGATGTCATTTCTTACATCAATAAACTCCTAAAGACCAGTGGAAAGGCTATGAAAACCACCCTATGAAGTCATAAAAAAATAAAAAAGGGAAATATGTACTTGATTTTAGATTCTTAAGACCCCACAAATGAATAAGATAAGAACATACATAAGTAAGATTTTGAGAGAGAAGAAGACAAGTAAATAATTATGTTTTTGATCACCCAAGATCCCTAAAGGGGGAAATAGGAGGGCATATGCAAAATGATTTAAAAACAAGAAATTGAAATGAAAACAAATTAAGTAAATAACGAAAAGTAAATGCTCTTAAGAGTGCAAAGGTAATGTGTTTATTCTTTTTTAAGCACTAAATCAAAAATGTGATTGAAGTTTACCTTTTGTGAGTTAGTTATAAAAGAAAAATAGTTTTAAATATATATTAAAACCTCCAAAATAGAGGATTATATTTTCAAACAAGGGCTTTAACTATCCAAAAAAGTTGATTTTAATACTTTTAAGCTCTTAAGAAATTTTACACAGGGTGACTTTGCCATTTACTAGAGTGACTTCGTTGATTCCAAATTGGCTTCACCATTTTGTAGCAAGATAAAAATACAATTTTGGTGACTTTTTTTATTATCAAGATAACCTCATCATTTTATAGGATGAGTTTTTTGTTGTTAGTTAAAACACAATAGTAAAACATAGTTAACCTTTTGTAATTCCACCATTTATTTTTCAATTTCATTGATTTAAAATTGATTTCATTGTTTTCATGATAAGTTGCCTATTTTTATGAAATACACATGGACATGTATAGAATCAAATTCATTATTTATCTATCAAACTCATTGATATGCAATTTGAGTTCCTTATTGTCAGTTTAAATTCATCATTGAGTGGGTGAGTTTGCTGATTTTTTACAACCTACAAAGAAGACAAAGAATTATAAATAATGATTTCACCAATTACATGAGAAATTTAACTGGTACACAAAGTGAATTCATCAATCCATAGGGTAATTTCATCATTTCATAGGGAAACTTTGTCAGTCCACAGAGTGACTACACCATTTCATAGGGAAACTTCTCTAATTAGTAGAAAAAACATGGGGAATTTAGAAGAAAAAGAATCAAATCAACACCAAAACATGGTGTGATTGTGTAATTAGAAGAGTTAGAGAGGTTCCAAGGGGGTTTATAATATGCATGGTCCCACTAGACATGCCATTATGTAGAATGAAAAATAAATAGGGTTAACACAATATTAGTTATTGAAATCTAAAATGAATTCAATAACTAACACTCTATGCTTTCTCCTTAGGGTGAGTGAGAATTACTAGTCAATGAAATGAATAAAAGAAGACAAAAAAGACATTCACTTTGCTTCAATACCCCATCTATCAATTGTTTTTAAAACACTTGTGCTTGGTTTGTGAAGTAGGAGTTTTTGTCAATGTACTTTATTCATTACAATGACATCTCCCCCTATCCACTAATGGCTTTTATCAATCAAGGTGAGGAAATAGTGAAGCTTTTAGCATGATTTTGGCATTATATCTTTGCACGAAATCTTTATCATTGTTCATGGAGGCCCTTGTATTTATAGTTATCCTAAAATGATATTGACCATCTATATCAAGATGTGTGGTCTAAGATTGATTCAACTTTGGAGACCAAATGCAATTAATACCTTGGAAAAAGGGATTAATTATAGGCATGGCTCAACATTTCTAATTTTTGTTGCATTTAAGTTGATATTTTACATTTTGGACTTTGTGACTGATGATGATGTCAAAATTTTATATTGTTTTTGAATTCTAATTTAAAAAAATTAGATATTTTATAATTTGACATGTATTTTCTATTTAATCATTTAATTATATTTGATTAGCTAAGTGATTTTGATTATGATTTTTGCAATTCTTAGAATTTGATTAGTTACCATGCACTATTGGTTGAAAATGTTAGTTTTTTAGGTTTCAATTTTATTGGATATGAATTAAAATAAGGTGATGATTACATATAGGGTAATTCCCACTTAGGTACAAATTGATGTGATTCGATAATTACACATAATTTGTGTGAATGAATTAGAGTGTTTTGATGTTTTTATTCTAGTATGTATGTTATTGTAGCAAGTCATTTAGACTTGGAATTTCAACATGGCAATGGTGAGAATTGAATATCTACACCCTCAATGTCTTGTGCATAATAAAATGTTACAACATCTCCAAAATGAACCTTTAGCACCATTCATTATGTCCATAGACATTAGAAATAATTATTCAACAATCATATATGATGGGACTAAAGATCATGTTATTTTTATTAAGTGTTTTGCTAATAGATATAAGGAATGGGTCCAAACCATTACCTCTACCACTATGAAACTTCTTGTCAAAACCTTCACAAGAGATGTGTTAGAATGGTACAACCAACTCCTTACATATTATATTTGATAATTAGAGGATTTAGTCAATGGTTTCATCAATTAATTTCAACATAATTATCTTCTTGAAAATTAGCCTTAGTAATTTCATCAATATGAAATAACCACCTAACGAATCTACTCGCACAATTAATTAAATTATGGAAGTATTTAACACATAAAGTAGATCATAACATGAGCAATGATAATATTTCTAAATTTTCATTACTACTCATAAAGCCTCTCTTCAATTCAAGGTTAGGACATTTTCTCCCTAAACTTTAGAAGATGCTTTTGATAAAACAAAAATACAAGATTTCCTTATGATTCAATTTGAACCTTCTCATAATCTCATAAAGAAACCTTTACAAACCTTGATTATCTAAATATCCATGACCAACTCTCAACTAATATCTCCTCAAACCAAAATAGGAGCCATCAATTTAAATACTCAAACTCCCTCTATAGACACCAAAAATATGCACACCTATGATTTTGAATGTTGAAAATGTCAGGATGCGAAACACCGGAAGCATACAATTGATTACTAAACTTCAAGCAACTATAATATGCAGAAATAACCAGATTCACCAAGTAACTAGAATTTAGAATAACACATCATATGAGAGACAATACACCAATTGTATTAATACTTTATACAGAAAAGAATACAATAAAGAAGATGCCACTTCTTCTCCACCACCTCTTCAGAGGCTCGCTACACCTCAAGTGAACAGTAATTCTTCTCCCCAAAGCTCTCCCTCTCACAGGTCCCAACACCCAACTCAAATACAGAGTTGGTGTTCACCTCCCGTGCTCCACGCACACCACAAGTGCTCCACGCACTCGACAAGCACTCCACATGCTCCACAAGTACTCAAGGTACTTCAAGTAGATCTCCCATGAACCTACAATAACCTGCACTTCAACAGACCATACTTATGGAAGGAACTCCCTTGCCTTCCTCTTGCTCTATCCGAGTACACACCTGTACTCCAAGTAGATCCTGCCTGATACTGCTCCCTGTTGTGTTGCTGTCTATATGATCTTGCACACCTACAAATCAAACAACGGTTCTGCTCACCTGTGAACCTTGACCTTGCACACACATACACCTGAAGATCAATGATCTTACTTACCATGTAGATCTCCTATATAGGCCATGAAACTGTGACCAAGATCCTACACTCCTGAAGAACCCGGCTGGCTCTCCAATCCAGCACCAACACACCTGGTACTGAGGCACTAGGAGGAACGCACCATTGCTCTACCTCACACATAGAAGGAGCTTATAATTATGCTCTCTTACTCCCTAGCACACTTTTCCAATACAACCATGAGTCTATTATATAAATCTCATCCAAACAATAATTAGACATCTAATTACAATAATTAGATCCGCAGCTCTCAGTCTATAATTAGCCCTGATCATGCAAACACTTGGTTCGTCAACCAACTACCCGTAATTAACTCACAGTCGAACCACACAGGTGACCAATGCCGGTCCCTGTCCACCTGGGGGTTGCCAACGTCGGCCGATCTCTGATCGACGTCGGTTGCCTTCCTGCCCTATCCTGTCGACGTTGGTTGGCCTAACCGATGCCAGTGTCTCTGACACTCAGCAACTCTCCTGCAACCTCCTCCATGTCTGCATCAGTGAAGCTTTTAGCTCCACAACCTAACAATCTCCCACTTGGAGATAAACAGCTGCATTGTACCTGTACCTGTACTCCATCTAATCTGTTTCCTGGTTTGTATCCCTCTTCAAGCTCCCACTTGAAGACAACCCACCACACATCCCATGGTGTACCACCTGTCATCCGAGTACCCTACCACATCTGAACCTACAACACCTGTAGTGAAGTCCTGACCCTACATAACAACACCTGCTACCAGTCCCTCTCAAAAAACTGAGAACCCACTTCCCCGAATTGGCTCCTAACTCTGACAGCTCCCACTACATGGGAATACTCAGGTCTATACCAGACTTCATGTGATTTTGGACACTGTACCTATCCATCCCTTAGTGTGCTCTGGTTCTGCATCCTGAACCTCGCCAACACCTGATTCACATCAGCTCCCACTCGAGACAAAATCAACCTGTGATCTCCATGCCTCCCATGTCAAAGAATTTTGCTACTCCAAACTCCTCATGACATGACACTGAACTAATCTTACCCTTAGCTCAGCAAAACCTTGTATGTACACCCCTGCTAGCTAGCATACTATCCACATACAGCAACAGAATGATGTTGCAATCATCATCCCCCTGGTAAGTCAAACCACAATAGTTACCCTGACACTGACTAGAATCATGCTCTGTCCTCCACCTGTCAAAACCTGTACCACTGTCCTGCAGCTCCTCAAGACCATATACCTGGTCTTTCATCTCACGTATCCATTCTCTCTATTCTTCTACTAAGGCATCCATTTGTCTCTGTGTTTTCTTCCTACTGGCAAACCTACCAAAACTCCTATTTGGTTCTGCATCATAATCCTGCCTAGCTCCCACCTGTTTCCTGGATCCTTCCTGCTTTACAATCAGCAACAAGTATAAAGAAGAGGAACAATGAATTTGAGGGCCTAATTACACCTTCAGTCCTCTGTATGGGTGTTTGAGACTCCTTGACAACATGTTGTCCACCCAAAATTTGTTACAGTGACCGACCTCAGTCACTCCACAGTCTGCATCCGACCGACATTGGTTCCCATGCGTCTGTCCCTGACTACCAACCTGCCAGCGCTGGTGTCCCTGCTACCGACGTCGGTCCTCCTAACCGACATCGGTCTTACATACTGTCGACGTCGGTCCCATGATCGACGTCGGTCTTACCCTGCCTGACATCACCAGCTTCGGTCTGCACATGACCGACATTGGCACCTGTCTGTTTGATGCTGATTCCTCTTGACTGACGCCAGTACCTGTGTTCGCCTGTGAGTGATGACTTTTTACCCTCGAGCTCCTGTGAATCAATCTCCATGTCCAAACTACCCTGCTCAAATGTATCCAGCCTCATCCACTGAACTCTATCCGCCATCTCCTCCAAGAACACCAAGGCTTTCCAGTTCTTAAGCCTATCAAATATATCTGTCTTCCGCTTAAGAACATGCATCTCCTTCCTGCTCATGTGACCAAGCCTACGAAGCCACGTCTCCGCAATAGAAGAAGAATCAATAATATAGACAAGTAGATAAAGAGTACTTGTCTTCTTACCACCAGCTAATTCAAGTGCTACCGCTGTGAGAGTTCTTGTGCATCTCTCATCACCCAATCTTTCTAAAGAAATTAGCCATATCTCCAAACCTGGGACCTGCATGACCTTCATCCACTGAACTCTATGCGCCATCTCCTCCAAGAACACCAAGGCTTTCCAGTTCTTAAGCCTATCAAATATATCTATCTTCTGCTTAAAAACATGCATCTCCTTCCTGCTCATGTGACCAAGCCTACGAAGCCACGTCTCCGCAATAGAAGAAGAATCAGTAATATAGACAAGTAGATAAAGAGTACATGTCTTCTTACCACCAGCTAATTCAAGTGCTACCACTGTGAGAGTTCTTGTGCATCTCTCATCACCCAATCTTTTTGAAGAAATTAGCCATATCTCCAAACCTGGGACCTGCATGACCTTCATCAACACCTGTGTGTTGGCCGCCTGCAATTTTAGCTTCACTTCCCCTTTGCCAATTCTTTGGCAAGGCTTACCAGCTCCTCTACCTGGGGCTGCATGGAAAGAGGCAACCAAATCTTTTATCCAAGATTCAACTTTATCCAAGAAACCTGCAAACACATCCTGTGCAACAACACCTGCTACATCTGTATCTTTAGTTTCTTCATGTTGATCTGCTACCAACCAACAATGTTCTTTTACCTGCTCTTTCTTTCCATCAGACCCTGAGTAACCATCTGTGCTTTTCAACTCCTCCATTCTTAGCTTACTTTCATCTGCCATTGCTCTACTCCCACTCGATTAGAAACCCCTGAGAGTGACCTGTAACCAAACACAACCCTGCTTCCTGCAACCTTAGCTCTGATACCACTTGTCAGGATGCGAAACACTGGAAGCATACAATTGATTACTAAACTTCAAGCAACTATAATATGCAGAAATAACCAGATTCACCAAGTAACTAGAATTCAGAATAACACAGCATATGAGAGACAATACACCAATTGTATTAATACTTTATATAGAAAAGAATATAATAAAGAAGATGCCACTTCTTCTCCACCACCTCTTCAGAGGCTCGCTACACCTCAAGTGAACAGTAATTCTTCTCCCCAAAGCTCTCCCTCTCACAGGTCCCAACACCCAACTCAAATACAGAGTTGGTGTTCACCTCCCATGCTCCACGCACACCATAAGTGCTCCACACACTCGACAAGCACTCCACGTGCTCCACAAGTACTCAAGGTACTTCAAGTAGATCTCCCATGAACCTGTAATAACTTGCACTTCAACAGACCATACTTATGGAAGGAACTCCCTTGCCTTCCTCTTGCTCTATCCGAGTACACACCTGTACTCCAAGTAGATCCTACCTGATACTGCTCCCTGTTGTGTTGCTATCTATATGATCTTGCACACCTGCAAATCAAACAACAGTTCTGCTCACCTGTGAACCTCGACCTTGCACACACATACACCTGTAGATCAAAGATCTTACTTACCATGTAGATCTCCTATATAGGCCATGCAACTGTGACCAAGATCCTACACTCCTGAAGAACCCAGCTGGCTCTCCAATCCAGCACCAACACACCTGGTACTGAGGCACTAGGAGGAACGCACCATTGCTCTACCTCACACACAGAAGGAGCTTATAATTATGCTCTCTTACTCCCTAGCACACTTTTCCAATACAACCATGAGTCTATTATATAGATCTCATCCAAACAATAATTAGACATCTAATTACAATAATTAGATCCATAGCTCTCAGTCTATAATTAGCCCTGATCATGCAAACACTTGGTTCGTCAACCAACTGCCCGTAATTAACTCCCAGTCGAACCACACAGGTGACCGACGCCGGTCCCTGTCCGCCTGGGGGTCGCCGACGCCGGCCGATCTCTGACCGACGTCAGTTGCCTTCCTGCCCTATCCTGCCGACGTCGATTGGCCTGACCGATGCCAGTGTCTCTGACACTCAGCAACTCTCCTGCAACCTCCTCTGTGTTTGCATCAATGAAGCTTTTAGCTCCACAACCTAACAGAAAACATCCCTGGACCCCCTTGGGGCCAATTTACCCTTTGACCATTAAATGAAACAATCTTAGTTAGTTTAATTAAACTAAATTAAATCTAGAATTCTCCACCTTTTTGTCCTTTACCCTCAACCAATGATAATTAGGATGACCAAAAATGGTCACCTTGACTGTTGACAGTTAGGGTGCACCTCTTAACCAAAGGCATGCAATCTTTCATTGACCTCTTCTAAATATAACTTGTCTAATTCTTTTTTTGAGCATTTGTATAGATGTATTATATTTAGATGGACTAATTACACCTTTAATTCCACCTCCTGCTTATGCTTATAAGAGAGAGAGAGACTTGGGAGGTCAAATCCATTGACAATAATTATCAGGAGCTCAAGGATTTAGGAGTTTTATTTTACAAGTCAATCAATGTCATTAACATTATCAAACATCATCAATCATCTTATTGATATCCAACCTATCATCACCTCTCAACCAAGTTCTTGAGTACGGTTATTCTATCAAAATTAAGCTACATTCCACCAATAGGATAACTACTTCAACCACTCACCCAATTGATTTTAGTGCTTTCTTATCTATAGGTCTTCCTCCCAAGCCAAAGAGGATCTCTTCACAATATTTTGATTTAACTTGTGCATAAACAAACAACTTTTTCAACCACACTCGTATTGAGTTTCTTTTCTCTCTTCCTTAGAACTTAAGTGAAAATCTACATGAAACACCCTCCAACCCATCCTTTAGTGTGTTGAAAATGAGGAAGTTATTATCTCCATCAAAATCTTTCAATTATACCACTACTTATCCTCTATCATGGTACGATCCTAACAAATTTTGTTGGTTTCATGATGACATTATACATTATAATCCTTTAGGTGTACAATCTCAAGCTGATCTAATGAATATGCTCATGGACAAGATGATAAACCTTGAGTCATCCATTTTAGGGGATCATAACATCATATCCTATGAATAAATTTGTAACAAACCTATCCATCCTTCTATCCCCATTAGAATTGACCCTTATCAATGAGAGCTTCCAAAATTTACCAAATTTTAGAGCAAGTAAGACCCCCAATAACACCTTAGGTATTTTGGGCACACGTGTTACATGATTTCTTATGATGATGCCTTTCTCCTAAAAACCTTCCCCATGTCTTTATCTAGCTTGGCACTTGATTAGTATAGTGCCATTACTAGGAATTCAATGTTTTCTTTCACCCAACTACCTCAGGTCTTCTTAGATCACTTTTCCATTAACATTTCCAAGAAGGTCTCTATCACTAACCTCTATTCTATCAAGAAATTTGATGATGAATCTATTACTAATTTCATCAATCATTGGATAAGCTTGATCAATCAGCTTTCATTTTCCTTACCTCAACCTAAACTTATAGAAATTTTTGCTTGAGCCTACACCAAACATATATCTTCTACACTACATGTCTAAAGATTCAAAAAATTTGATGAAGCTTTTACCATGGCATGTAAGCTATAAAAATAAGCCATAGATGAGGGAAAATTGAAGTTGTGAAATAATAACTCTACCTTCAATACCAATGAAACCTCTTCCTACAAACTAATCAACCAAGCCAATGTTAAAACCAAGAGCAAGGAGCTATGAATGTAGTTATCCTTAAAACTTTGCCTCCACCCAATGTCAATCAAAAAAATTATCCCATTACCTTCAACTAAAATAAAAGGAACCCAAACTGAAGCAACCAAAAATATTTTACTCCACTTGGATAATCTTATTCTTCAATTATAGATAAACTACTAAAAGCTAACCTCATACAGCTTCCCCCCATCAAACCTCCTAAATAGTTTGATTTTTTTCATTTAGCACCTACTTGGTACAATGATAATGACCTTTGTGCTTTTCATCAGGTAATTGGACATGATGTCAATTAATGTAATACTTTCAAGAACGTTATTCAGAGCCTTATCAATAAGGGGGAACTCATGTTGGATAATCCCAATGCCCTTCAAAATCAAGCTCTTGACATCTTCAAAAAGCCTTTTCTCAACCATGCCTTTTTTTAAATTGAGGAAACACATGATGAATGTTCTCATGATGCCCACATGATCAATATGGTTCTTGATACACTTATCCTTGAAGACTTGAGCATCCAATCTACCTACTCTTCCCCCATCTCATCTATCGAGATGGTAGAGTCACCTTCCCCTCCTTTGGAGATCCAAAACAAGGAGGTTTTTTTTCCTTGGTTTCACTCATAAAGGATTTATAATCACCAAGAACCCATTTGAATAGCCTATTTAAACAAATAACAATTCCTAATCCACCATCTCCCCTAACCATAGAATAAACCATAACTATGGACATCATGCCTAGGGGATCAACTTTTTCACAAGCACCCCTCATGGAGAAACCACCCAACCTAAACTTACATCCCTTTTTTTGAAGAAACATATGAGGCTAATAATCCTCCTCCTCAACCCATAGGTGTATCCTTGACACCCACTACCTAGAAGTCTAGACTAGTACATAGACCTTTTTTAAACTTGTTCAAAAGTTAGGCATGGTCACAAAATTGGGCATGGATCAAACCACTTTCTTGCAATAATTAGGTCTCCCTTACATCAACAAACTTGAACCTTCTAATATGCATTTACCCAACCAACCTATTATTTTTCCACCACCTCTTAACCCAATCATAACTTCTACCAACCCCTCACCTTCTCAGTCAACAAGAATAGCCACATCTCAAATGATAATATCACCAACCAAACCTTTCAAAAATCTTGGTGCCTTCCCTACATGAAGTTTGGTTCACCCATCCTTGAAAGTGGAATTAACCCCATCCAAGCCTATGCCCAAACCTTAACCTAAATTATCCAAGGAGGTAAAACTTCTAAAAATCCACATGGCTAGGATTTTACCTCCCTCTACCTTGTTGGGGCCTCATCCCTCAACCTTACTTAAAAAACAAGCTCCTTTTAACATATGTCATCCACCACCATTGGTTACACCAGCCCACTTGCTATTTGATACACCAGTCCTTCCTAAATTACTAATAGTGAGAATATCAACCTCAAACACCCCAACCACCAACATACCCAAACCAAAACCATTGACTAGAAACACCACCTTACCTAAACCCTCTCTCACCAAACCCATTGATACCAACATGCCCACCTTACCAATTAAA
This sequence comes from Torreya grandis, assembly GCA_037957365.1. Lineage (NCBI taxonomy): Eukaryota > Viridiplantae > Streptophyta > Pinopsida > Cupressales > Taxaceae > Torreya > Torreya grandis. Next base: position 1,150,904 of record JARHVA010002040.1, read on the forward strand.
ACAATAACCTACAGACATTTCCCACATCTAGTGTAAACTTATACAAAAAATTTCCAAAGGTTATTTTAGGCCTCCTACCTCACCTTACCTCTTATCAGACCTTTCAATCCTCTTGGTTTGAAACCAGCTTGGTATAATGACTGTCAAATATGTTCTTATCATAAGACACCTAGGCATGACATGAAGAACTATAAAGATTTATAGGATATTATCCATAAACTCTATGATGAATATTACCTTTAATTAGATGAGCTACCCCTGACCCCTCTATAAGTTCACCCGATAGCCATTTTCTCAAGCTGACCTAATTCTCCACTCTCACCATAAAGTAAACTAGTGCCTACCCAACCTCACACCCTATCCTTCCCTTTTATCCATACCATTAATGTGGTCACATTATCATAAAAAAAGGATAAATGGAAGACAAAATTTTCCATTCTATGGACATGCCCACCTTCGCATCCTAAACCACACCAATCAAAATCTTTTCATCTTTAGTTAAGCCTAAAGTTACCATCTTAGGAACTTTTGAGGTTAACACCTCTAAATCCATTAGGAGGTTCATTATTAAGAAAATCAACTAGAATCTAGTTAATATTAACCTCTATGAGCTCATTTCCACCTCACCCCACCATTTTTAAACCATTATAAAGGGTATGCAAGATATTGAGGTCAGACCAGATGACTCCCAACCTATAGAAGCCTTTGTAGGTGTTCTCCAACTCTACACCCTTGTTACCTTCAAGGACTCAAAGATAAATTTCATCTATCTTGAGGACTTAGATCCCCCTCTCTTTATTACTTCCCACATCAACCAAACCTACATCAAATAGGTTATGATCAATAGGGGTGCTAATATCAACATCATCTCTTCACATGCCTATGACCAACTAAAATTACTAGATAATGTCATATACCAAACTTTAGTTGTCCTTTGATACTTTAATGACACCATGGCCACTACCTTAGGAACCATTATCCTCCACATTTGACTCAAAACATGCATGTTCCCTGAACTCTTCTACATGGTTAAAGGTGAATTCTAGTATAATTTTTTGCTAGGGAGACCTTGGATCCATGTTATGGGTTATGTACCTTATACCCTTCACCATTGTGTCAAAGTCAAGCATGAGGGTTAGTTTGTTACCATAAAATTGACCCAAGCCTTTTTTCAACATACAACATGACCTACCAACCTAATGGCATCCTCCTACCCCTAATAAAATCACCCCAAGCATCTGTCACCAAGCCCTTAACCATAGAAGATGAAACCATTACTTCTCCTTCCATAGAGGCATATACTAGTTCATTTATTCTTATAGACTAGATATCCACCACTAATCCTTTGTAATCTACCTTCCACTACCTTACCCTCAAGGAATACTGACTCCTTACCCTTGATGTTTTCCCTACTCCCCAAGAGTATGGGAAACTCAACCACCAACTGGGTTATGACCCCAACATTGGGGCCATTACTCCCTTGGGACCTCTGAGCTACCACACCCAATTATTTATATGGGTGAATTGATAAGCTACTCAATGTTTTTCCACCCCCTCTTCATCATAACCATTCACTATTACATTCTCTTACTTATACAACCTAGACTTTACCAAAATATACCTCCATAAATGTGCCTAGAAAGGGTTTGTCTTAGAATGATATGATCATGGCCCACACACATTGATCTCTATTGAGACTTAAAATCCTTATGAGAAGCATGGCCTTGGCTTCATCCTACCCAATAAGAAGAAATCCACACAACCTATCACTATAATTATCGAGCAAGGGACCCCTTCCTCACCAGTGTCCCTTCTACTTGAGTGTAAGGATGAGGACATTATCCCACCTAAATTTTTTTATTAACATGATTACCCTTAGCCCCCTAACTTATCATAAGAAAGGGGTACTAGTATCCATCCCTTTGACCCATCTTGAATTGGTGGGAGAATACTCCCCTACCATTAACATTGTCTAGTGCCAAGATGATGATTCTATTCTCACCTACTTTGGTGTACCTAATTCCTCCATCTATAATCCTTACCTCTGGAAACCTTAACCATTATAAATAAATACACTATGAATATTGACATAGGTACTTTGGGAAACCTTCATATTGTAAAACTTGGCCAATCTCTCACCCATAAGGAACTTCTCTACCTTATCTAAGGACCACAGCATTGCATTCACCTAGTCATATACTGATATACATAGTATTAACCTAACCATTTCCACCCACAACATTGTAACCAATCATGATGTCAATATTATTAGATATAAACTTTGATGAATGCATCTTTGCGTAGCCCTTCTTTTCAAAGAAGAGCTTTAATGCCTCCTCTCTATTAACTTCATTCAACCCATTAATTATCCCTTGTGTGTTTTGAACATCATGCCTATCACTAAATCCATAGGAGGACTACATATCTATGTAGACTTTCCTGACCATAACCTCACCTACCCAAAGGATGACTTTCCCCTACCTAGCATTGACCAGTTTGTTGATCTTATAGTAGGCCATAAGATGTTGTTTCTCATTGATGGATTCTTGGGTTATAATCAAATTTTGATCACCCCTAAAGATCAACACGAAATTTCCTTTATAACCCTATAAGGGACTTTTTATTATAGAGTCAAGCCCGTCAATCTTAAGAACACTAGCGAAACCTACCAACATGATATGACCTACATCTTCCATGATCAAATCCACACAATTATTGAGGACTATGTATATGACTTCCTTAGGAAATCCAAACTTTACAAGGACCACTTAGCCATTCTCAAGATTATATTTGAGAGAATTATCCATTACCATGTTTGTCTTAATCCCAAAAAATGTATTTTTGTAGTCATATCTAGAAAAATCCTTGTATTCATCATTTCCCTTTAGGGAATCAAGGTTAATCTAGCCAAAATCAAATCCATCATTTAGATGTTACCTCCCACCAATCTTAAGTAACTCTATAGATTGTAGGGGAAGATCCAATCCATTCATCACATTATTTATTAGCTCTTCAATTGGTGCCAACCATTCTATCACCTCTTTAAAAAGGACATCTCTTTCAAGTGGAATGTTGATTTTTAAAAGGCCTTTGATTTACTTAAAGAGTACCTTTTATCTCCACCTATCCTCACACCCCCTAAGGATGACCAATCTTTCTACCTATATATCTCTACCACTGACCATTCCTTAGGGGTAATGCTTACCCATCGAGATAAAAAACACAAAGAGCAAGCCATATATTACATAAGTCACACCCTTGTAGACTAAAAAATGTGATATGCTCATACTGAGAGACTGTGCTTGGCCTTAGTCTTTGTGGCCACCAAACTTTGCCACTACCTTCTTAACCACAAAACTTTTATCATAACCAATACTGACCCACTCAAGTACATACACTCTAATCCATACCAAAATCATCATATGGCCAAGTGCTTCATGTTTTTAGATGAGTTTGACCTTGATTTCCTACAAAAAAAAGTCAATTAAGGAGCAAGCCATCATTGACCAATTGGTCGAAGCACCGCTACCAAGTAACTAACCTCATCCTCTTAACTTTATAGATGAGACCATCCCAAAGCTATCCCAAGAATATTTCACCAATCATGTAACCATGTTCTTTGATGGTTCCAAATGTTAGCTTGGTGAGGGAGCTGATGTCATCTTTATCCCCATTATTGGTGAACCACTTCTTTTATCTTTCAAACTTGACTTTAAATGTACCAACAATGTGGCTGAATATGAATCCCTAATAATAGGTCTCCAAACCATGTTAGCCTTGGGAGTTAGAACAATCAACATATTTGGTGACTCTTAACTTGTGGTCAATCAATTCAATCACCTATACCAGTGTAAGAACAAGATTTTGCAATAATATAGATAGTTAGTCATGGAAATCTTAACATCATTTAAACACTATCACATTCAAACCACCCCATTATATAACAACAAGTTTGTCAACACCATGGCTTCTCTTACTTCCTAGATTCCATCAAACTCTAATCTATCAATCATTATTCACCACCTCACTAAACCCTCCTACATTAAGTTAGAATCTCCAACCATTTTCAGTGTGGAGGAGATCCATTTTGACCTTTGGTATCAATGAACCTTCAACTACTTGAACCTTAACATAGTTACATCTATCCTCTTTAGGAATGCTCATTGAGCATTTATTCATATCACCTCCCATTATACCATTATGGGAGGCATCCTCTATAAACATGGTTTTGATGGCCTCTTATTCCATTGTCTTTGTGGTCCAAAAGCCTCTCACTCTATCAAATAAATGCATTATGGTATCTATGGGGGTCACTTTAGTGGACTCATTGTGGCTAAGAATGTCCTCTACCTTGGCTATTAGTGGCCTACCCTTAACCAAGACTATTGTGATTATGTGAAAAAGTGTGTCAAGTGTCAATAACATGCTAATTTACATCATGCACCTAGCAATAGTCTTCATGTTTCTATAGACCTTTGGCCCTTTTCACAATGGTGTCTAGACATTATTGGTGAAATCAACCCCCACTCTTCATGATGACATTACTCTATCATCACCATGATCAAATATTTCACCAAATGGGTGGAGGCTATTCCTCTTGTCTCAACTAAAGTTATAAATATTGTTAAATTTATCACCCATCACATCATTTACCATTTTGGAGTTCCCTACAAGATCATCATCGATAATGGAAAATCCTTCAAAAATAAACAAGTTCAAGGCCTTTATGATGTATTTGGTATAAAACTTATCTTTTCATTGCCCTATCATCCAGAAGTAAATAGACAAGCAAAGGCCTCTAATAAAATCCTTAACAACATGCTTACCAACATGGTCAATGCCTTAGGTTGGGATTGGCATTTGCACATCCCTTTTGCCTTATGGGCATATTTTACTAGCATCTGAACCCCTACAGGTGCTACCCTTTTTTCTTTGGTGTTTGGAGTTGAGGTTGTATTGCCTCTTTAAGTCCAAATACCTTCTCTTCACATGTCTTTACACAACCTTATTTTTGAAGATGATATTGCCAAAAATGTTTAGCCTAACTTAAGCTACTTGACAAGTATCATTTGGCCACTCTTTATTCTCTTCATGTTTATCAAGAATGAATCAATCATGCTTATAACAAATACCTAAAAGTAAAATAATTCAATATTGGGGATCTTTTTCTCAAGGAAAATCAACATGTAACTAATATGGAGAAAAATAAAAGGGAATTTTTTTTTCCATTGGCTTGGACCCTATATCATAACCCATAAGCATGGATCAGAAGCTTATCATTTGTCCTCTCTAAAATGCAAACAAGAACCTGAGCCTCTCAACACTTTGCATCTGCATCCTTTCTATTGTTAAAATAGGGGTCATAATCATCATTTTTTAACTTAAACTCATCCCCTATAACCATACTCATTTCCCTCTTTTTAGGGGTAACTGACTATAGTGGAATCATTTGATTATCCATCATAGTCACAGCCTAATCTTGAAAAATGGGTACCATGGCTCTACTCAAGGCATGATTCTCATGGTACTTTCTATCCCTCTTTGAGATAGATTCCTATGGTCATTTTCACCTAAACCTCTTTTTACCTATTGAGCCTTCTTATGCCCTTAGCTTTGCCTTCATTAAGGTAACCCCTTGATCATGTATAAGTAAGTCTATCCAATCTATCCATTTACCATAACACTACCAAAATTCACCTTATAACATCAGCTCATACACAACATATCAACATAACCATAAACAAAACCATTATGATTACATTATCACATGACATATATCCATTAATATCACATCCCATAATGCCCATGAACAAAATTAGAACATCATAAATATCTTTCTAGCATCACATGCCTAGGCTATTGAGTCAACATCTCATAAAGCATATGCAAAAAACCATAGACCATCAACCATAACCATAAACATGAATAACCACATTATCATATAAACCATGAACCATAATCATACATCATATATAACATCATAAACCATGCATCATCATCATATACATCATGTCATCATAAATACATGTAGAAATGTGTAAACTCTCTCTCAAAACATGTACATATCATTGCATTAGCACATAAGCTAATATCAAAATAATGTACACCTAACTATACCAAAATATCATCACATATATAAATCATGCCCATAGAGTACCTACACCACTACCACCTACCCCTACACTTCCATTTAGTGGTGTCCCCCCTAGTATCCCTACCTAGCCCACTCTGAAGGCCCACTTTCTTAGGGTAGCTATAGATGGCCCACCAACTAAACTCTCTCTATACTCCCTATATTTCATCACCTATGATAGTTGATCTAGTACTATCACCTCATAATACCTAAGCTCCTTAATGGTGGATAAGTATTGGAGCCTTGAAACTATGTTTGGTGATCCTCCAATTATCAATGTTAGTCCCCCTCCTACTACTACCCTCTAGCTAAGATCATCTCTCTCCTACATGATTACCCTAAGGGATTCCTATTCCTAATCTCACTCTATTATTATATTCACCACATGACCCTATAACATAATAATCTAACCCTATAGTGTGGCTACCTATCCCTATAATACCTATACTTATGCATGTGTTATCATAAGTGTTACTACTTGGCCATCACCCTAAACTTATGCCCCTACCAGGTCTATATTTGTGGCCTATTATCCCCCATCACCCCATCCAAAGTTAGCTACTACATACCTACCCTAAAACTAGGCCATGTATCCATCATCAACCCCCACATCATCAATAAGATCTCTAATTGGCAACTCCTCATAATCATGCACCATATCCTATAGTTGTGGCTTGGGTAACATAAACTCAACCTCCTCCCTTCGATACATCATAAAGTTAGGTAGGATCCCCTATGCCAAAGCAAACTACCTCCACACATGATCAAAATAGATGAGCTTATCCTCACCTTCCCATCTCACATATATCCACCACCATCTCTAAAGCCCTATAGTGTGATACCTGAGTCATATCTACTGAGGCCAATCAATTTATATTTTCAATATCACATCCCCAACTACTAATCCCTCTAATGCATCCTATAACGACTTGATATCTCTAGTGGCACCACCTCTCCTCTAGCGTAGGAACCCCACTTTGTAATCAATTGGTAGATAACCCTCCATCAGCATCCCTAAGGGTCTCAGCAATTAAATGTGCTCAAATGCCAAGTAGTGGAGTATTAAAATGACACTAATCCTATATAACTTATGTACTTAGAATCCTTAGAGCTCCCTATAGTTCTACACCACTAAAACTAGGGCCTATCCAAATATGATCCTCCCTAGTAACATCTCAGCTAGGACACCCAACAACAAATACATAAATCACCCACCAATTAAATCTAGTAGCATGAAACTCATCAAGGCCATCATCATCATGACTAAACACCTATCCTCATGATCCCTCTGGTAAAATGGACCAAAATGGAATCTACCTATGTGAAAACATGCATGAACCCAATCTACACCACCGTCACATGTCAAATCCATGAAATAGTCAATCTCATAACTCTCTATGTGGTAGACTAGATCTCTTTAAATTAGCAATCATGTGATCCTCTACACATCCTCCAAAAATATGGTGATCTCTCTAGTCGGTAGCCAAAAGGTGTTCATCATGGGATCCCATCTCTTGATGAGCATGATGATTATAGAAGGATCTCAGGGTAGGTGTTGATAGTATCACATCATACCTAATCTGACCACTTCCATATGCCTCCACTCATCGGCCATCATGACATTTCACACCTTCATAAATATCATGGCAACTCAGTCCCTTAGTTGAATCTACTTGTGGGATTACAAAACCATTATGATTAGTAATGCATACTTAGTCTTATATCTATTGCTAAGTCCCATCCCAGCCTATTACATCTACCCTACTACCTCCATCCCACTTCCCACATCTACCTATTCAACATGTTTACCGACACCTAGCTTCCATTTACTAATTCCTTACCTATAATCCCTTTCATAAACCATCATTTTTTACAACATATTAACAACAATTTTCCATACACACAACACTTTTCAATGCATATCACAACTTTCAACAAATAACAAAATTAAACTTAGATGATTCATTCTTTTTTTACAAACTTTAACCATTGACAGTTCACTAAATCACTGATGGTCACATATCCCCTTTTTACCAAGACCTTCAACCATCAATAGTTAAGTCCTACCATTGATGGTTCACTATCCATGTCTGTTGACATCAAGCCTCAACCCCCTAACCTACCAAATCTACCCAAATTCCTCAACTTCTTATCCTACCCTCCTCTATTATCTATTTTAGCCTCTTCCTATCATTCCAACCCTGCTTTTATATCTACTAATTTGCTCATTTTAGACAAAACCTAACCCTAGGGCATCATGGCCTAGCATGTAATTTCAAACAAACTTAAACTACTAATTTCCCCTTAACCCCACCCATAATCATAACTCAAGTTCAATAATTGACCTACATTGACAATTTTAAGGTATCACCTACCTCATTTCACAATCATTTTCATGGTTAGAACCCTCCCATTACCTTTTTTTTCCCTCATCCACCCTCCATCTGGCTGACATTCACTCACCCAATCTAACACTACCATCTAAGCAAGCTCAAACCACTCACCAACATAACGTACCAAATACTCAAAGCAAAATGACTAGACATCAAAATGATGAAAATGACTTCTCATTTTACTTTTTACCTCATGAATTTTTAGGGTTTCCCCTAATTGGTGATGGTTAGGGTGACCACCATCAATCAACCCTAGGGAAATTCCTAACCACCAATGGTCAGGGTCCCCTCCTTCTTTACTAATTTTTTAGACCTCACCTCACCAACCCCCTTTTTTAAGGGATAACTACATTTGGCCTAAATTTTTTATTGGATATTATGTCCACAAAACTATGTAGGCAAAATCCACTTGCCTAGTGCATATGGAGTTAGCTCAGCCACCCCCACATAGTTCACCAAAGTAGAGCAAACTATTTTAATTCCACCTAACCTTTAAAGATCACCTATTCTTCCCCAACCAACCAAATGACCAACCCTTTGACCTAGTCACCATGTTATTGGCCTATTTTAACCCATCTGCTACATAATTTGCAACACATTTGTTTGAATGGTCTTTTAACTACAGTGATAACATTTCCATGTTGACTCTTTTCGAATTTTGTGCCACCTCATGCATACCAACCCACTTGTGTCTTTTTGAGACCACTTCCTACCTTGGATAACTAAAACACTTGACCAATTTGTGTTTTCACTAGGATCACTTCCTACCTTAGATATACAACAAATCACATACCTTTCTTTGGAGACTTACATTTATGAGTGTTCCTAATCACAACACCTATAAGCAGTCACACAACTCACTTGTCACTTGTCCTTCTTTGCATCAACATTTATTTTTACAAGCATTAGTAACTTTATTCTTTGCATAATCTTGACATGCACTTCATCACATTTTGTGCACAATTTTACATTCTCAAATGCCCAACCAACTTATCCCCCACCTCGTGGATCGCCAATTACCACTTATCAAATGTGGATGTAATTTTATTCTACCTCATCAACTCCCAATTTGAGGGGGAATTCCTCCTTCCATGCTTGAGTCAACCAGACCTTTGATGTATACTCCATTTTTGTTTTATAGATCATTTATTTAGGCCACATAACAAAAAGGGGAAAATGTAGATAGTGGAAATTTACACACCTACAATTTCAAATGTTGAAAACACTCTTGGACCCCCTTGCAACCAATTTACTCTTTGACCATTAAATAGACCAATCTTAGTTAGTTTAATTAAACTAACTTAAACCTATCCTTCTCCACCTTTTTGGCCTTCACCCTCGACCAGTGATGGTCAGGATGATCAGCGGTGGTCACTTTGAATGCTGATGGTCAGGGTGTACCTCTTAACCAAAAACATGCAAGATTTTATCAACCTCTTCTAAATATAACACATTTAATTCTTATTATGAGACTTTCCATGGATGTATTATATTTAGATGGCCTAGTTACACCTTCACTTCCACCTCTTATTTATTCCTATAAGAGAGAGAGGCCTAGGAAGTCAAATCCATCAGCAATAATTATTAGGAGCTCATGGATTTAGGAGTTTTCTTTTACAAGTCAATCAACATCATTAGTGTTATCAAGCATCATCAGTAGTCTTATTAAGAACTGACCTACCATTGCCTCTCAACCAATTTCTCAAGTACTATTACTCTATCAAAATCAAGCTAGATTCCACTAACAGGCTAACTACTTCAATCACTCACCCAATCAACTTTGGTGCTTTCTTATCTACATGTCCTCCTCCCAAGATAAAGAGGAGCTCTTCACAATCTTTTGATTCAATATACACAAAAAAATAGGTTTTTCAACCACACTCGTATCAAGTTTCTTTTCTTTCTTCCCTAGAACTTAAGTGAATTTTTACCTCCAACCCATCCTTTAGTGTGTTGAAAATTAGAAAGTTGTTATCTCCATCAAAATATTTAATTTATACCACTACTTCTCCTCCATCATGGTATAATCTTAATAAAAAAATTTAGTTTCATGCCAACATTATCCATTTAAACAAAACATGTTGAAATCTTCCAAAATTTGTGGATAACATCATATTAGGAGAGGATTTTGATCATGATTCTATGATTAAGGTTCACCATAGTGAATATCTCAAAGCTTTTAAAAAAGGAACCTTTTCCAAATCTACAAATTAGAAGCCTCAAAAATCTTCTTTGGACACCAATACAAAACTTTCCAATTAAAATATTTATACTATTGATGCCAACTATGATCAATATTACATTGTTCTCAATATGCTAATGTGAAAAAGGTTAATTATAATCATAAACCCACTCACAAATATCCCATTAATAAACCTAAAAATTCCTCTATTAAGGAGTAACTTCTTAGAGATACTACAACTAATTCTACTACTTCTTCAAACCAACCCACTAGTGATAAGTTGCCTCCATAATTAAAGCCTCAAAATAGTTCTTCTATTCCTTATAAAATGTTATCTTTAATCAACCTAAGCCTTATGTTAATGCTACCTCCTAATCACATTGTATTTTTTCAGATGAACTTAGCTCTATGCCTTGTAAAATCCCACTTATGGAATTAGCAAGAACTTATCCTTATCATCATAAGTTTCTTATGTAACAATTGTTAAAACATCTAATAACCTAAATCTAATGATTATGATATACCTAATTCAAGATCCAAAGGCCCCTACCTATGGAGGTTTATGTTATTAAAACTATTTATTCATATTATTTTCTACAAAACCTTCTATAACATTTCTCGAAGAAGATATGATTAATGATGAAATCATTTTTCAAGTAGATGATCCACCCCTCTTCATCAAGATTGGAATCAATAATACGTTAATAATAAAATTCTTGGTAGATGAAGGCTCAAGAATTAATGTTACTTCCCTTTAGATACTCCAAAAAATTAGATATTCTAAATAAAACCGTAAACAAACTTACCTCACTTGTCATGTATTTGATAAAACCAATAGAATCCTCTTGGTTATATTTGGCTCCCCCTCATGATTGGACCCAAAACAATTCACACCAAGTTTATAGTTTTAGATCTTCCATTTTATTACAACATGATCTTAGGTCATCTATAGACTCATAATATTGAGTTATAGTATCTTCCACTAGCCAATGCATTAAATTTATTCATAATGGAAAATGTTATAAGCATGAGGTGGATCCCAACCCTTTCATCATCCAACTTCCAAATCCCAAATCTTAATATCGCATTCCCATTATGGATCATATCAATAGTTCACATCTTCCTAATTTTGTCAACATGCATCTTGACCTCCATGTCACTCTTGTAGATTTTGATGATGATGAACCTAATGAATTACAAATTACTTATAATACCACTCAATTACCTCCTTATATCTCAAAATGGATCCCTCCTTCTCTTCTTCCTTTGGATAGGACTATTCCTCTAACTGATGACATTACTAAAATTCTTCCCTCATGCAATGCTCTTGAAGTTTCTTATACATAAGAGGATTTCACTTACAATGAACATAGGGTGTGGAAACTCTTTCAATATCCTCTTACTATGTCTCTAAGGACTTTCATCAACATGGGATTTCCACCATCAATATCCCTAATGACACATATCAACTTGTGTCTCATGCATGTACTATTTATCCCTCTTATAATGATGTGTATGTCATGGTTCAAGCCTAATCACAATACATGAATGCAATGCATTATAAAAATACATTAGATAAAATGTACTCTTTTAACCATGATGTTCATGTTATTCATATATCATATAACTCTTTTGATATTAATTCAAAACTAGAAGATTATGTCCCTCCTAATAACCCACCCTTAGAAGACACTCCATAGGTTGTTTAGGAAATCATAATTATTCCCACATTTAATGAAATCAACCAGCTTGATCCATTTAGACAGTACACTATAGTTCCAACACTATCAACCAACTCAATATTATTCCATCTCATTGCATTCAAAATCTATTATCCAAATGGATATAGTCCAACCTTAAAATTTATAATGAATTAATCAACCCAAATTAGACTAAATTGGTCATCCTGATATAGTCAAAACTATTATTGTCTGATAAACATATCAAACAAATTGGTATTATTCAAGCCAAATTTTCTATTCTAGTCTATATCAGTCAGACTAATACCATGCAGTCAAGTTATTTACCTTCTACTTCACCACTTGAAATTACCTTATATGTTAGCATAATATTATAAGATAAATATAATTTTGAGTATGATAACAAAGGTAATCATATTATTTATCTTAAATTAGATGTCAAGTATTATATACCTTTACCCATGCTTCCCACTAATGAAGCTATCTTAGAACTACTCCATGCTAAAGAGCCTCAAGTTCTTCACCAACACCAAAAACTTGGCCATTTTTTGGAAAAATCTCCATGCTTAGATAATTTTGTCTCTAGCATCAATCCCAAAACACATCCTAATTCAAAACTTCCTCCCGTTATATATCATTTTCAAGATGGAAATGCCATGCTTATCAAGAAAATTATTACAATCAATTACGGCACCACTACATGTACCCAACCTATTCTTTTTTTATAAGTAAATTCATCCTATAGAAGATGATAAATTGAGTCTTATATCAATATATGTCATGATTCCTTCACTTGGTCATATGAAGACATGCCTAGTATCAACCTTAGTATTTTTTTCCATGATATCATCACCTATCATGATGCAAAATGGATATGTCAAAAACAACAAAAAAATTCCTCCTGATATTTCAACCCTATGTCATAAGGAAATCTTCAAGATTATAGATAATAAGTTAATCAAACTTTTTAATTACTCAAAATGGGTATCCAACATACTTCCCATTCACAAAAAAGTCACTATGGTCATTTAAATTTGTATATATCTTTGTAGCTTCAACTTAGCATGTCCTAAAATTAATTTTTCTTTACCATCAATGATGTAATTATTTTTTCTATGGTTTTCTATGATATTTTATCTCTCATGAATGGTTTCTTATGATATAATCATATCCACATCACTCCTAAAGATCAACACAAAAATACTTTCACCACTAAATAAGGAACCAATTGCTACATTAAAATGTCTTTTAGTCTTAAAAATGTTGGAGTTACATATCAACACATAATGACCCATATTTTTTTATCTCATCCATAATATAGTTTAAACTTATTTTGGATGACCTTATAGCTAAATACAAGAATTATAAAAATCAATCTTTATGATTTAGCCATTATTTTTGACCAACTTATCAAATATAAATTACAACTCAATCCTTAAAAATGTGTTTTCGATATCACTTACGGTAAACTCTTAGGATTTCTCATCTCCTTAAAATGGATTGATGTTGATCTTGATATAATCAAATATATTATTAACATTTATATTCCTTGATATATCTCATATATTCATGCATATTCCTCAAAATGGCTTATCATATTTTTTAAATAAATTCCCTCCTTAAGAACATATTTCTCTCAAATGGATAGACACATGTCAAATATATTTATATAACATGAAGGAATCATTACATCATCCTTCCACATTTCTAACACCTTCTAATGATAACTCGCTTATCTTGTACACCTCATCCACTCCCATATTAGTTGGGGAAATATTCACTTAGTAATATGAAACAAAACAAGAATATGCCATTTATTATAGTCATTATTTTATATATTGTGAAACTCATTACACAAAAGTAGAACATGATTATCTTTCCATTTATTTCAAAGTCAAAAAGCTTCAAGACTATGTGTTTTATTAGACAGCCTACTTTATTAGACAACCTACATTATTCTCTAAAGCATTCTTGCCTAGAGATTGAATTGGAAAATGGATAGTAATCTTAATGGAATTTGACTTAAAAATTATAATGCAAATATCAATCAAAGGCAAAGTAATTTGTTATCATCTTATTTCCACACCTACACTAGCTACTAATCACGTCTAAGATACTCTTCCTAATGAAGACATCCATTATATCGAATTCCTTAATAAATTTATATTAAATATTATTTTCATTATTTCACTATTGATCTCAAGGCAAAATCCCTTGAAGAGCCTATAATTTCCAACTCCAAATCCAAACCTAAAATAATCATATAATAACTACTTGAGGTTACCATTAAATTACATGAAGACACTTGGACCCTTTACTTTGATGGATCTAAATGTATTCAAGAGGTTAGGGTAGGTTGTATCTTAGCTGACCTTTATGGTAAAATTATCCCTCTATATTTTTTTATTAAACTTCATAGTCACTAATAACATGGATAAGTATGAAACTCTCATCTTAAGCATAGAAGTAGCCATCAACTTAGACATCCCATACATACATGCCCTAGTATATTCGAAACTCATATGTCATTAAAGTGACAATCTCATTACATATCATTAACTTTCTTCCACTCTTAATTAATAATTTACATATTTCACTATCAAAGCAATCCCACAAGAATAAAATTCTATAACTAATTCTCTTGCTTCATTAGCCTCTCTTTTTCACCCTTAATAAGCGCTTCATAATTTAAAATTTCTCATCCACATGAGAAAATCACATTATAACTCACTCCAAAGATGAGTCTCTTATTTAGCACATTTAAGTTGTCACTACTTGAAAAATACCACGGTATAAAGACATAATCCAATTTATTGAACACAATACCTATCCTTTAAAATCTAATTCTCATTAAAAGACTTAACTTTGAAATAAAGGTTGTAAATATTTACTTAGATATCATTCCCTATTTATCATAATGCAAAAAGTACATTACTCTATTGTGATACTAAATATGAAGTTCCTTCTCTCATTGAGAAAACACATGGGGGAATTTGTGGTGGTCATTGTAGTGGACATGCTATAGCATGAAAATACCTATGCATAGGATATTTCTCACCTACTCTTGAAAAATATGACATTATATTCATTAAAAAGTGAAATATTTACTAACTTCATGATGATATTATTCACTCTCCTGTGACTGAGCTTCAAACACTGAAATTTCCTGGTGATTTTTTATGTGGAGACTAGATCTCATTGGAAATTACCTAGATCTTAAGATGGTTATGTTTTCATCATTATTGCCATAGAATACTTTACCAAATGGGTTGAAACCATGACACTTGTAAATCTTATTGGTATTACCATATCTAAATTTATTCTTAACCAAATCATATGTCATTTTGGTATCCCTCACACTATCTCCAATAATGGTGGTAATTTCAAAAATAAATATATGAAATAATTATGTGCAAATTTAAAATCACACACAAATTTTCTACACCCTACCATCCTTAGTTAAATGGTCGAGTTGAAGCCACTAATAAAATCCTCAACAATAATTTTTAAAAGACTAATTGAGATTCTCATTTTGAATGATATCTCAATCTTTATCTCACACTTTGGGCTTATTGTATTAGTATATGTACTATAAATAGGGAAACTCCCTTCTCTTTAGTCTATAGTTTTGAAGATATCTTACCATTATAAATGTAGTTACCTTCCTTATATATTTATATTCATGGAATCATTCTAAATGAAGAGATTTGATAAGCTCATATTCATGTCTTAGAATTTATGGATGACTTGTGGTTTCTTTACAATAGAACCTCCATTACAAAGCTCATACATCCAAACAACATAATAAAAAAAATTAAGTTTATAATTTTCATGTTGGATACTTTATACTTAAATTAGATTATACCCATGACAAAAAAAGGCAAGTACACCTAATTTTGGTTGGGTCCTTACCTAATCAAATACATTCTTAGACTAAGTACTTACCAAATTCAAACAAATGAAGCATACAACTTCAAATAACTAACCAATGCTTAATTCTTGAATAAATACTTTGCTTAAATTCATTTTCAATCATAGTTTTAGTTTCATATACTTATGTTATTTTATAATATGTTTTAGATTATGGTAAAAGCAGGTTTTGAAGGGACCCCAAAACCCTTTAACAGTATCAAAAAGGATAAAACATTAACAACCACCAGGAAAAGCATTCCTAAAACCTACTAAAGAGCAGCATCAAAATCAAGTTTTACAGGGACCTAAAACCACAAACATAGTTCAATAAAAGTACCCAGGTTTTACAAGGACCTAGAACCTCAAATAAAGTTTTTGACCAAGAACCAATAAACAGGACCAAAAACAAAAACCAGTTACAACAACCAGCAAAAAAGACCAGAATAGAAACAAAACTAGCAAAGAAGACCCTTGTCTTCTATTACAAATCCATGATCATCTTAACAGCCTCCTTCCCTATCATAGTAGTATCCTGAATGGATTTAGCAGCTGAAGTAGCAGCAGCTTGCAAGGCTTTCTTCCTCAAACTCTACCTTGTCATCTTACTTGGACCCTCCAAGGATATTGTTTCTTCATTTGCTCTTTTACCGAGGTTAGCTACAGCAGCACAAATGCTTGATGTTACCTGCTCCATCTTTGTTCTACTTTCCTTGATGAGAATTCTAAGATTATGCTCATAATCTTTAAGTTTTTCTAGGATATCTCTCATTTGCATCTCCAAGTGGTTAGTTTTGGTCCGATCAACATCCTGATTGTGTTGCATTATTTCCACTTTCTTCTTCCACCCCATTATTTCATTATAGATCCAAGAATCAACTTGGAGAATAGAGTCAGCTTTGAACTTGCTAGAATGTAGGAAGGAAAGCTTGGTTTCCTCTACAGATATTCACAAATGTCTTCTACAATCTCATGTCGAGGGGAATCAATCTTTTTAATTTGTTCCTCCCTATCCATCAGTTTCTCCTCTCTAGTCTCAACAGGGTCTTCATGCTTAACAAGTTCCTCCTCTTCTTATCCCTCAGTCTCCATAGCAGAAGTAGAAGCCAAAACCATATGATCTTACTCTCTCATAGAAACTAGATCATCAGTTAAGATATCTTTGTCTTTATCACCTTCCTCAGACACAGTCTGATTACCCTCATTTTTAGAATTTCTCTATTCTAAGTTTCCCTCAATTGTATCCTCTTCATTCCCTTTCTCAATTTTTCCTTTAGTTTCTAGATATCCATCTAAATTGGAGCTAAACTCCCCAATAGCCGTCCCTTTGTCTTCCTTTAGGACATCCTTCTCAGAACTTTCAGTACTCTCCAACTCAAAATCCTCTTCTACAATTTGTTTTTGAGAACTAGAGGGTTTTGGTTTTACCTTTTCTATCCCTTTAACATTCTCATCCTTGTTACACTTTTTGGAACCCTTATGTTTTTCAGAAAAAGGAATTGAAGCTATGGATTTATTTTTACAAAAACCCTAGTATGTTTTACTTGTATACTTACATTTAGTTTTATATATATCATAGAGTTAAAATATTTTGTAGGTTTACTTAAGAGTTTTTGTATTTGTCATAGCTCTAGCTTCAAGCATTTACACACCTCTAAGTCATTTACACATTAGCCTTAGTTCCTATCCTAGATCCTTGGGTATTTTGTGTAGACACCTAAAATTGGTCACAACTAGATTTTGATCAAACTTCAAACCAATTTCTACTAACCATTACAAATTAAGCCTAAGAATCAGTGAACATCCCATACTTCATTGTGCATCATTCATAAAACCTTAGAATCACATTGAGGCATCCCTAATTGGGATATCATATCATATGAAACAATAACCTCTCATAGATTTATCCCTAATCACCTTGTAGCATGACAACAGTCAATTTGGCCTATGAACTTATTAAGTGGAGCACATGAACAAATATTAAATCTTGAAAGAGCTAAATAGCTAATAATAATTAATTAACAAGTTAAACCAAATTTAATTCCTAGTTGAATTATTTAGTTGAAGTTAATGAATATCTAAAAAAAGGAAATTCAAAACATCCTATCCTTTCATCACTGTCTTTGTAAGTTATGAAGCTCTTTGAAAATATCTTAAATATCTATTTTGGAGACCCATGTCTATTCATTGAAATAATAATTACTTGAAAAATATTAACTCTACTTGGGTTATATTTGACTCACCTAGGTTAGGTTTGAACCCATTCTATGTTTAAACTCCACCTTGACTCACCTTGGGTTGGAGTGAAATCCATAGACTATAAATATAATATCATGCCTCTTCAATTTTAAGATCTTATAAGCCAAAGTTAAAATACAAATTTGTAGAGAGACATAAGCTAAATTTTTTTAAGTAGTGTTATAATGCCAAAATATTGAGCCAAGCAATATCAAGCCACATCAAAGCTAATAGTGCCAAGGAGAGGATCCAAACAGCTTCATTTGCTAAAATACTCTTTGATGCACAAGATAAAAAAGCCACTCAATATTAATTTGGAGCTACCAAGGAAGGTAAAGGATTTTTTTCTTTTATATTTTAGTTTTACATTCATCTATCTTTGTTACTAAGCTCTCCCTAAGTTCTAAACTTGGATTGTAGGTGTTAGTGTGTTTTTATTTGAGTTTTCTTACTTGAACTAACATATTACTAACATCAATTTTTGGATTCCTATGATCAAAAATGGCAAGCTCAATGAGACCTTAAATAATCCCATATAGATAAGAGATGAAAATGTTGCTCTTAGTTTTTCTATTGAGTGCTTGACAATCTTTAAAATTTGAGTTTTAACGTGTTTTTTCATGTATTCTAATTTTTTTAGTGATACATAGTTTTACACAGAGATCAACATTGATCCAAGAATACCAACATTAATTCTACCTAATCAGCATCAATTCATCCAATACTGGCATCAACCTCTATGTGCATCACCTAGAAATAATGTCGACCTCTATGTGCAAAACAACATGTTGATAAGCCATCTTTTAGAGTTTTGTTTAGGGTCATCTGGACTCCATTTTTTATGTTTTTTTAAACCACATGTTTTATTTTAAATTTTTAGAATATACTATTAGTTTAAATTCAATTTGTATAAATGTTTCACAAAATATATAAAACCCCCTAACACATTTTGTAGTACCCAAAGGCCACAAGGAGACATTTAAAACACTTCTTACTTGTAATTTTCACATTTTAAATTAGTGTTTTAAGAATATTTTTGTTTAAATCATTTTTTTATTTCAATCATTCAAAAATAAATTCCAAGGGTCCAAATTTCATAAAAAAAATTCTTTGGTACATTAAAATAAGCACTCACACTTAGATTACATATTATTAAGAGTGTTTTATTTTATGCTTGTTCTTTCAAATTTATTTATTTTTGCAAAATGATTAACATGTATATACTCTCCCCCCATCCCATTTATGGAAATTAGGTGACCAAAATATATTTTTATTTGAATTTATGCCTTATTTAAAGGAATGAAAATAACATTGTTAAGACTCTCCTTAAATCCATATGGTTTGGGTGATCTAAATGTGAACTTAAAGTCTTTTCACTTGTCTTTTATTTTTATGCAATTTGGTCTGTGAGTAGGAGTTCATAGCCTCCTCATGGGTTCTCTATGGAAGTTTTGACCTAATAATTCATCTCTTGGAATAATTTTGACCCTACTCCATGATGGGGTATACAAATTGAGGTTGACTTACTAGGATATTTGCCTTAGTGGTTAAGCAAACTCTATTAGTAAGATACTACCTCAGACTATAGGGGAAACTTAGACATTACATTATACTAAGAAAGTGATGGATGTGATGGTTATTAAAAGGATAAGACTTTTCACAATAACCTATTTGATGTGGATCCAAATGACATGAGCATCTCATGTGTTATCCATACTTGGGACTATCTAGAAACACGTGAAAATTTAGTTTTAAAATAACCCTGCTTGTCATAGACATACTATTGATGTAAGGAGAGTATCCCAAAGCTCCATGTCATCATAAAATATCTTGAGAGAAGGGGGTGTAATAACCCTACTTATTCATGCACTTTTATTTTTGGACTAACACTTTAAATCCTCCCAAGAGTGAGTATATTGATGAAATTTGATAGTATTATGTAACCTTGTTAGTTTTAGGATCTAAGACATTATACTTAGGTGTGTGTGTCATTTTATCCTTTATTACATGGTTTAAAGTCTAATCTATATATTTTGTTTGTTATGCCATGTCAACCTGAGTTTTGTTTATATGCCAATCCTTTGTTTGAGTAGGCATTACATTGGCAATTTTTAATACATGTCTTTACCTTAGTCTTTTGAAAAATCTTTGTGTATGTGTCATTTATTAGAAAGGGTAACATTATGCTTCAAAATCCATTTCAAGTTGTGTGCCTTTAAAGTCTCGAAACCAACCATTGATTACATCTTTAGATCATGATAACTTTGTTAGGATGCTCAAATCATTTCATATACTTATGTATCTTGTGTCTAAGTTTCCAATTCTAAGCCAATCCATGTGTACCTTTTGGGTCTTTGTCTAGTATATTTATGCCATTCAATTTTGTCTAGCTTTTTGTTTGTTCAAAAAATCCTAGTTTTCCTAAGTTGAGTTTTTAATTAACCTTGACAAGTTTAAATCTAAACATTGATTGATTTTTATTTATGCCTTATCTAATTTGGGTCTAGACATCAATCTTTCTCTTTTAGGTTGTGTTATTTAAGTTAATTATTTAATCAATTTGAAAACTATTGCTTGTGCCTAGATTTGGGAGAAATAGCCCATCTTCTTTATGCCTTTTGTTTCATGCCTTATACAATTGACCAAGTTCATGTCTAAATTTGAATGCCTAGTTTATGCAAAAAAAAATTAGATTTGTTAGATTAACTATCTTACATTATTTTTTAGTCTATATTTTGTGCTTATTTTTCCAAAATTCCTAGCACATACCTACTTTGAGCCTAGCTTTTGACACTGCATTTGGCCAAAAGACCTAGAAACTTTTGTTTCTTAGACTAGACTTGTTTGAAACACTTTGAACTTAGAGTTTGACATTTTGATTTTATTTCATCCACTTGACCTTTTGTGGTGAGACATTTAATGTTAGACATTTTACATTATACTATTTTGTACTAAGTTTTAACATAGACCTTTTTGGAGATACAACTCCATTCCTAGACCAAGTTAGACCAAGTTTGAACCATTTGTCCTTTGGACATTATTTTAATATTTTTTAGAATTCCAAGAATTTTTAAAAAACATTCATCATTGATGTGGATATGTCTCACTACACTTATTGTGGAATCATTTACAATCCAAGTTATGATAGAATGGATGCACAAATTGACTTTGTTTGAGACCCCTATGGTGAAGAAGTGGTCTTTGATATGGATCCATTTCATCCTTATAATATTCAATCTAGGGAACAAATCCAAGCACCAAATTTGGTGGTACCTTATTTAGGTTGGTTGATGTTTTATCTTCATCCCCTCACCACTCATTGCATTAAATCATCCACCTATAACATTAACCCTCCTTCAAGTTGTGTAAGCAACCAAACTCCACAACATCTAAGTATTACCATACCATGACCTCATCCTTTGGCTTGTATGAACAACCAAGCTCCATAATGCCCTATCATTTCTATATGAGGACCTCATCCTTTAGATTGTGTAAGCAACCAAGCTCCATAATGCCCTACCATTTATATACAAGGAACTCATCCTTTGGTTTATGTGAGCAACCAAGCTCCATAATGCCCTACCATTTCTATACCATGACCTCATCCTTTATATTATGTGAGTAACCAAGCTCTACAATTCTCTACCATTTCTAGAAGAGGACCTCATCCTTTAGCTTATATGAGCAACCAAGCTTGACAATGCCCTACCATTTCCATTCCAAAACCTCATCTTTTGGCTCATGATATCAACCATGTTTTGCAATGTCCTACCATTACCATTCTAGGTTATTCCATATATGGTAACTCGTTATCCCAATAAGGTTATCCAATCACAACTAAATGAGTAATAGTTACCATCCTAGGCCATAAACCAACCTTTATTAAGCCTATCATTATCTAACCACCATCCATTCCTTATCTATTTCTAACTATTCCCCACTTTATAAAATCCATGTCAATTATCCAACCCCAACCAAGCCAATCAATACCTCTATAACTAAGTCAGTCATTTGAAGACCAAGATGTGTTCAAAACTAGTATTTTACAACTTCTTTTAAACCAAGGCCAAGAAAAAAAATCAAGCCACTATGTTTTTATTGAATAAATAATTTATGACAAGTCAACCTATGATGAATGACCTTTTGATATTATACCTATTGTCAAGGAGTCTCACTCTGATAAGCTAGTCTTTACTAAGTCACTTTTTAATGATTATAACCACCTTTGTTAAAATCATTACCTCAACCATATGCCTATTTTTAAAGGCCATCCCTTTGATAATCCATTCTTTGAAGAGTTGTCTCTTGACCTTTTTCCCATCGTGGAGGATTCCCACTTTGACAAACTAATCTCTATGGAGCCCATTATACCATCATAGGTTGTTACTTGTCTAATACCAAACATCATTGTAATGGCATCCACATCAGATGAAGAATCAACATTGAAATTAGGTTTTATTCTAGAACCAACATTGGATTTAGTATCAGAAGTAGAATCAATGTCAGTCTCAACATCGGATTCAAAGTCCACTAAGTCAGAATCAAAATACATTCATGGTTATTATAATATTGGTTATGCATGCCACATAGATCAATTTGAATACATTTGTGATCCTTATATAATTTTTTAGGATGATTACTTTAGCTTTAACATAAGTTCTCCTAGTATCCTCTATAAGAATTGTGTTGCCATTACAATTCCACATGCCATCACCACCAACCAACCTAGCCATTATATTAACCTTCCACCTCCCACAAGTGTCAATTAGGACTGATATATTCATACCTTGTTGAAATGCATCATTGGTGACATATCAATTGTATAATATTAAGGGGAAAGACCAAATTCATGTAGAAAAATAACCATCTCCTAGTGAAACCTTTTTAGAGGTGCTAGGGGACAATCAATGTTCAAACTCAACATCTTCTAGTGAAACATTATTTGAGGCACTAGAAGATAATCAAAGTCAAAATTCAATGTTCCTTAGTGAAACTTTATTGAAGGTGTTATGTGATAATTAAGACAAATTCATTGGTGAAAACATTATCAAGGTACCAATAGCTGAGCATAATAGTTCACTACTTGATGAAGACATTATCAAATATCAAATCAGTACAACTAATATACATTCTAATCAGATGGTAGCTACTCTAGGCCCAAATAATTTAAAAATATAGTGGTCCTATCAAGAACATATACAAAATTATTTGGCCCTAACATAACCAAAGTTTTGTCAAATTTAGAATTAGCAACATTGTGTGTGCCTAAAAATCCCAGTATTATTTATTTCCCAACCATTATACATTCTATTATCATCCAAATAGGGGCAAATTATAGACACCTAAAATTGGTCACAACTGGCTTCTGACCAAACTTCAAACTAATTTATACCAACCATTACAAATTAAGCTTAGGAATCACTTAACATCCCAAATTTGCTTGTGCATCTTTCATCAGAGCTCAGAATCATGTTGAGGCATCCCTAATTGAGATATCTTATTATATGCAATAATAATCTCTCATGAATTCATCCCTAATCACCTTGTGGCATAGTAATAGTCAATTTAGCCTATGAACTTATTAAGTGGAGCATCTGAACAAATATTAAATCTTGAAAGAGTTAAATAGATAATCAAAATTAATTAACAAGCTAAACCAAATTAAATTCCTAGTTTAATTGTCCATTTAAAATTAATGAATATCTAAAAAAGGAAATTCAAAAATTCAAAATATCCTAGCCTTTCATCATTGGCTTTATGAGTTGTCAAGATCTTTGAAAATATCCTAAAATATCTATTTATTCCTATCCATTAAATCATAATTACTTGACAACTATTAGCTTTATTAGGGTTATATTTGACTCACCTAGGTTAGGTATGAACCCATTCCATGTTTAAACTCCACCTTGACTCACCTTGGGTTGGAGTTAAATCCTTAGGCTATAAATATAATGTCATGCATCTTCAATTTTAAGCTCTCATAAGCCAAAGTTATAATACAAATTTGGAGAGAGACATAAGCTAATTTGTTGTAAGTAGTGTTATAATGCCAAAATCTTGAGCTAAGCAATATCAAGACACATGAAAGCCAATGGTTCCAAGGAGAAAAGGAGACAACAAGATTCATTTGTTGAAGATTTGATGCACAAGCAGAGAAAACCACTCAATAATGCATTTGGATCTCTTAAAGAAGGTATAGGATTGGTTATTTTTTGCATTTTAGTTTTGCTTAAATTTGTCTTTTATTACTAAGCTCTACCTAAGTTCTAGGTTGAGTGTAAGTGTTAGTTTGTTTTAATTTGAGTTTTCTTACTTTAACTAACATATTACTAACCTCCCTTCTTGGATTCATATGATCACATTTTGTCCTTGATTTTTAGTTTTGTGAGTTGGTAATGTAAGACCATAGATAGAACCCAACCTTTCTTCATAAACATCCATCTTTTCATTCAAGTTTTTTCTTTGTTTTTTGGGGTCAAATATTATGCCTCTTATCTTCCCAGTTTGTGATTTTTATTTTAAGACCTTGGATAGGATAAGGCCTCATTGATTCATTTTATACATTGACTTTATTCTCAACCTTAGCAAGGTGTTTTTCCTGAAAGACAAGGCAATGATTGAGAATAGTCTTTTCCTACACTTAAAACCAGTTATATTATTTTATGGTAACACTCTAACATTATATCATCATGACTTTAGTCACAAATGCCATTTCTTATGATGATGATTTATCCCTACCTATCATTGTACCATCTTTATACATTTCTTGTGATTTTAGGTGACCCAATAATTATATGATCATTTCCATCATTCCCTTTATTTAACATCACATTGAGCATATCAATGTCAATTTCAAGATTGCACTCACTTCTAATGTGCAATTCTAGGAATATTAGACACAATAGTCCTTTATTTATTTCCTCTAACCACTAAGCGTAAGCTCTCTTGTGATAGTCATTTTTATCACCCATATTTGTTTTTCCAAATCCATATATGGAGGAGGAAAAGAAAAATCTAAAAGAGTTAAAATCTATAACATACAACAAAATATAATGAGTAAAAGGCAAATATAATCATAAAATTCAAACCATACTAGAAGTCAAGATTTTTATTTAGCACATATCCTATCCTAGTCTAAGATAAAACTCCATAGTTGGACTCATAATAGAGTTGAGGTCCATTAGGGTATGACAAGCTAGTAGATTGGGATAGGATATCTCATTATCATATATATTCATAATGCCACCTAATTTCACATGAAAGTACCTAATATTTATAGTAGAGTGATGACTCTGTAAGGGATCCGGAGGAACAAGGAACACATTATGGCAAGGTAGGTCCATATTAATTTTTCATGCACACTAACCTTCATGGGATGATATTTATAATCAATATTTAAGCTCTACTTGTGTGTTTAGGTTGAGATCTCTAGGGTCATTGATGTCAAAACTCTCTTAATCTTGTTAATTTGATTAGAATGTCTTACTTCTAGTAAAGATTATTTTTCACCTTGGCACTGCCCTCTCTCCCCCATCACCCACTTCATTTCCCCCTTGATAGACAAGTTTATTTCTAAATATTTTCCCAAATTTTACACTTCATATTCTCCATTTATTTTTTACATGTTCATCATATGTCAATTTTTAGTCTATATATTACTAGAATATAAGTTGCATCTTCAATTTGTTATGAGATGCTCTCTTGGTTATTTCCTTATCTTTCTCATATCTCCCTCAGTGATGTTTGGTACCTTGAGTTTATATTCACCTTTTTTCAAGTAACTTAGTCCTATTTATTTATCCCATTTTCATTATTTTTTCATCTTTGATTGAGTATGGATTGTTACTTATTTTTCATAGATGTTATTTGCACTAATTTCTTCTTGTTTTTCCATCTTTTGTCTGAGTATGGATTGGTACTTATCTTGAATTGATGTTTATTACATTATTTTGTCTCATATATTTCTAAGTTTGGTATAGATTGTTATTTTTATTACGATGCATTTTTTAGGTTTTTTGGTCATTTATTAACCTTGGATTTTTGGTTACCCAATTTACTCTCTCTTATTCATTATCCTTGGTCTTTTGGTTCTAACCTATCTTTTATCATCCTGACTTACCAATTTCCCAAGTGATTAAATTTTTTTCATGATTTTTCCATTTACTTTATCCCTCCTTTGATTGTTTTCTTTGCTCTCTAGCTTTATATCATTGGGGTTGGTCTAATCCAATTAATGTGCCCTCCATGATCAAGACTATAAATATAACATGTGAGCATTCAAAGATAAAGTAATTCAAAGTATGTATATGGTACTTATAGTTATTTCATTCATCAAAATTTATTTTTACACTTTATTTTACATGTTTTTAGTCTAGTTACTGAATTTCTATGTTCTTTTCCAAACCACCATCCCATGTTACACTCTAGTGACACATGATGAGTTTCAGGTAGAGCATATGTATACACACAATATTTTTAAACTTTATCATTTACTAGAAATTTATCTCTTATAACAACCTATAAATTTTTAATCTTTCTTAATACACACATTAAACGGTACATTGATAAGGGGGTGGGAAAACTGATGGTGCTTCATGAGAGACATTGTTTTTTATTTATTATCCCCATATCCATTCTAACTTCCCTAAATTTGATCCCCTAATCTATCTCCTTTCATATTTCATTATATAACTATTTCAATACATATATTTTCCAATTATGTTAGCTCATTCAATTTATTCCTAACCATTATCCACCCCATCTCAACTACATTGATCAGATTATTGAATTCTAAATGCTCTGGTACATGCTTCACAACTAAGCTAGCATGGCTAACCTAGTTTGAGGTTTGTATACCCATTGAGGACTAAATAAAATTGGTAAATATTATCATATAAATATCTAGGAGGTATTGGAATCACTCTTAATTATAAATACAAACCACTATTTTAATCCAATAAAGAGGAAAATTCAGTTTCAATTGTTATTACTCACACGTATTCCCTAAGTAAACATTTAGGAGGATTTATTACTTAAATCTTGCCTTGGAGGGAAAATATTTTATTATGGCATCTTGGATGCAATATGAGTCCTTTTAGCTTAGATATTTATTTATCCATTTATATCCTTATAACCATAATAATCTCTTACAAATCATCATTGGCCATAGGAGAAATTGAGACTTGATAGGTCTTGTTCAAGGTAAGTATTTCCTAACCCTAGTTCTTTCCTTTTTATAGATATAAGTTACATAATTTATTTTTTAGTTAATTTATGTATCCTTGTTTGAATTCTCTTTACATGTAAACTTAGTGTCATTATTCAAACTTTCCATTTATACACCTTACGTATCCTAGGCCCCCATTTTCCTCTAATGGCCTTACTTACATTGCTTACATTACCCATTTTAAATATGTTTATAACCCATCCCCTTACATTTCTCAATTTTGATATCTTATTTCTTTCTAATTACACACCTAGTTAGGGCTATTATAGTCTATTGATCACCTAGAGGCTTTGAAACCCTTTCTTTTGACATTGTGTTGTAGGTGCTCTACTTGATAGGTTTATCAAATTTATTGGTCATATCATGTTTTCATAAAGTATCAATGGGCTCTATTTTATTTACCTTCTATTTTGTATATTTAGATAAAAAATTTATAGTTAAATCATAGCTCAATGTATACACTATCTACAAAGGAGATGATAGCTATTAAAGGGAAGAGCTAATATAGGTGAATCCACTTATGATAGTCCATGGTTGAGCTCTCAAATTTATAACCTCAATGTGTTATCATGTGGCCCTAGGAAAATGAATGTTTGGATAGAGATTTCAAAATGGTTGATCCAATAATGAGAGGCTATATATTAATTCCACATCATCATATATCAAATAAAAAGGATTGAACCATTGGATGCTATTTTAATCGAGTAGTTTGATGGTGTTTATTAATAAGTATAGGAATTTTAATTGTTAGATGTGAACAAATATAATGACAAAAAATTATTGTGATAAGGCTAGTGGGACCCAAATTCTTACCTTTAAATGATAATTCTAACTTATTTAATGAGAATGATCAAATGATTGAATATGATCAAGATAATAAAAAATTTGGAGATAAATTTTGTCAGCTTACCATTCACCACTTCCACATGCCTTTGAATTTTAAAAAGGTTATTTATAAATTTAAATCAATCACAAAGGAACCCAACCCAAAAAATGACTAATCAAACAGTGTGAGGGAAAACCTTTTATTAACATCATCATGATTTTTAAAATGTACTCATGTCATCATATCAATATGATCTAATGACTAGATATTTTTGTTGGAAATGAGAAGGATTATACCCAAAAAAATCAATCTCAAAGTTCAAGTCATAGCTAAAAAATTTTACTTAACAAGTTTTAGATATCCTTGACAATATGGTCATAGAAGAGGACATAATTTAAATTTTACTACTATAAAAAAAGGAGTTCAACATTGCAAAGAGATCTAGACATGTGATATCAAATATGTAGGTGTGAAAAAATTAAATAATTTTATTTGATAAATTAGTGATGAAAATGATAAATCACTCTCATTTAACATTATATATTTTATTAAAATGTTTCCAAACATTTTTATAATGTAGCATTTTAATTTTACATGTTTTGGTGACTTTCAAGGGTTATTTTTATAAGATTCAAAATGAAACCAACATCCATTGGGTTATGGAGTCAAACATGAAGAGTTGGAGAACATAGAAGTCTCAAAAAATTTAATTCTAAAAGTATAACCTATAGGGATTAAATTTAGGTACCTAAATCATTCATAATCCATTACTCAATTCCCCTTATTGATTCTCATATCATTATTTGTAAAAAGGTTGTTCTCGAATTCAATAAATTTAAATGAAATGATTTAATTCTTTTGAAATTAATGAAAAGTATGACCCCTTTAAGTCACATAAAATGTGTTTAGTAACTAGGTTGATTTAATAAATTACCATACACGTTTTTTCACACAATCATAATCAATATTTCTAGTTACTATTCATATATTAAAGGAACACAATAATATACTAAAGTCAATTCCATGTACATCACTTTACCAACTCAAAGTATAATTTTTATAAATCTTATTTAAAGTTAATTTGTAAATAATATATGTATTATACAGAGTGATTATATTGAATCCAATAAAAATTCAAATAAACATTAGTCATCTTGGGACTTAAATGGTACAATATTAGAAAAAAATCTAAATAATATTGATAGCCTCAGCTATAATGTATAGCAATAAATAACATTAATCACACAAAAGTATTGTTGATAAATATAAATCAACTCCTAAAACAATTTCCTATCCATGAGTAAGCATCTAATATTGGTTATAATCAGTGATATGGAGGGAGAGCATCATCTAGGTACTTTACCTAGAACCACATATCGATAATCCCACACATACCTCCCCACTAGGAGTGGCTTTTATTTTCACAAAGGGGTGGATAATGATGTTTTAATCATTCATAACCATCTGATAACAACTATAAAATTAAAATACCTATCACATATAACCAGTCACAGAGACCATCGGTATGCCTCTATCTATTAAAACCTCAAGCAAACATGCAAAGTAAAAAGTACGTGTGACTGATAATGTATATAGCTATAAAATTACTTTAGGCAAATCATTTATAAAAATTAGACTTCAAGATATTTTGGGTCATGGTTCACATATGCATTACTCTTTTCTTGTCAAATAATCGTCAATATAATTATATTCTAACTAATGATGAGTGATTTTTAAAGAGGCACCCCACCTATCACTCATAATCCTTTAGGATAGAAGAATGATTCTAACTAATGCTAGTTAATTTAGATAATTTATTACAATTGTAACCATATAGAATAATTTCCTAATATTTGATTAATCATATTGTAATTTCACTACAAAATGTCATGTTGGCGTATTTCACATACAAAACAATAGGAGATAAAAAATATTTATCTTAACATCTCAACCACACAACTAACCCTATTTAGAGGTTTCATATTTATAGATATCATTTATCATCTCATAATTGCATAATTTGAACAATCTATCATACTCAAAAACTAGACTACTAACAAGCTATAACTTTATTATAATCTCTAACATGCTACATACTATAAATATTTAAGGTATAATAAAGGTTTTGTATATAATTTAGGATCAAGATATAAATATCTAAGTTTTTCTTCTTCCAAGATACAATAGTCTCTCGACTGATATATCTTATCTAACATAAAATACACCTATCAGTAATTATCTTTCCCAAGATTAGGACCTAGGCTTATACACAAATTTCAATATGATCACAATGTTTTATGGTTATACTTACAGTTGATAGTATAAAATTAAAACCAATATGTGCAAGTATAAGGCATCATAAAAAATATAAAATGAAGTTTAGGTTTTTATTTATAATGGTTTGAGAAATGGCTTACACACAATTGAGTGTAACTCAACACTAAGCTTTGTCCTTTCCAACCATAAGCCTCTAGGCAATTGTGTCAACTACCTACAAGTCTATAGTTTGTAAATAAGTTTATTATTTTACATACACACTAAAGACCTAGAAAATTTGATCACATACCCATTTTCACATTATTCCTATATTATGAAATTTATAAAATAATTTCCATAGTTGATAACTTAACTAATCCCTACCAAGTAATTTCAAGATCTACACATCACATTCATTTATTTCTTCAATATAGCATCCTTACAACTATGATACATCCCTACTAACATTTCATCATACTAAATAGGTTTCAAATCATAGCTAAGAACCATACCTTCAATGCCCTACATGTTCCATAAGTTTAACATTGGGATTTAGAGGTCAATAACATAATATTTAAGTTACCTAATGATCAATTTATATAGGCTGGTGGGTGAGAGCAATCTCTCACCCCCAAGTCTATAGAGGGAAAAATATTCTATAAATGACTACATAATAAATCAACTTCTCATGATAATGAAATATATATCATAACCCTATTTGTTTCACCTTTCAAATTTTAAAACATTATTCTCAAGCATTTCAACACATTCAAGGTTCATTTCTTAGGTACCAATGATGGCTTGTGGTATTTAAGAGACTCACATTATATAAAAGAGTAAATATGAGCTAACATAAGAAAATTTTAAACAAGGTACATGTTGGTGTTCAAATCCATTAAAGGCTCACATACCTCTAATAAATGTGTTGATACAGCTCATGCTTCATAGATAAATTTTGCTACAACCAAAAGGGTGAAAGAGGCTATAATAATTAAGATTAAACCAAATAAACTCTAAACTAGTATCATATAACTATTAGGGTTTAATATTTGTTTATATACTAGTATTTCATAAAATTTATACCAATTATATAAACAAAAAATATTGTAACCCCATTCAAAGTAATAAAATATGCATTGCCCAGATTTGTAAATTCGTTACTTGCCTGGTCTTAGATCAAAAAATAGTAGTTTCCCTTTTGATAATATCATACTCCTTGATTCTTTCATTTTTATCCTTCTTCTCTCATGGAATTCATTCCAATCCATTATTATCTCTCTTTTAATATTCAAAACTTTTTTTTTTAATGGCAAATCTTCATTAATTCATGAATATTCCATTTTCCTAAATTTTGTTTTGGTAAATTTTTTTAACTAGTAAAGAGCACTAGGTTGCCTAAATTTTTGGGTTGTAAATTAGAATTAAAATTTAGCTCACCTAATGTTTAAAAATAATTATAAAATTATGATTATAAATCATGATGGCCTCAAAGGACATTCTACTCAATTTTGCCAATATATGTGGACATACACTAGATGCCCATCTACCTGCTCTAGATGCTAGACTACACGCTCTGGATGCTATATTACACACTCTAAATTATCATTTAAAAAATGTTACAAAGGTCATTATAGATATATTTTATTTTAAAAATTTATTGTATATTTATATTCCTCTCAAAAAAAAATTCAAAATTTCAAAAAAAGAATCATCTTGATATGATTTTGTATGCAAAAGTTATGCCCATTTGAAGTTTTGGATGCTAACCAAAGGATATGTATGATTTTAGAGGATATAAAGGCTCTAGAAACCATATAAATCCTTTTAAAACTATCCACAATTTTAAATGGGCATAACTTTTTCCTACAAATTTGGATCAAGATGATTCATTTTTTAAATTGTCTATTTTTTTGAGAAGAATCCATTTATGCAATAAATTTTAAGATAAAAGTTATCAATTATGACCTTTTTATATTTTTAAAATGATAATATAGAGCATGTAATATAGTTTCTATATTGTGTATTCTAGCATCATAGGGTCTAAACACTACCCACAAGGTTTGGACACCATCTACATGGTCTAGACAATATCGAGAGGGTTTAGATTATATCTAGAGGGTCTAGACAGAGGTGCCTAAATGTTGTGTTTAGGTAATGTTTAGGATTCACAATTGTAACAAAATTAATTTCCCTTCATTTCACCAAGAATTTAAAATGTACTTTTCAATATTCACTAGAATTTTACATAGGGATTTTTCCTTGGGGACCTTTAAAAAAACTGCAGTTCAAAATCTAGTTTAAAAACTCAAAAAACTTCTTGTAGAAACTATTTATGAATTATATAACACCTCAATATTCTACACTTGGTAAATAAAAACCTTGACTATTCCTCTCAATTCTAGACCCTTTCCACTACTAAAAGGCTCACATCTACTATCTCTTTATGTTCATTGATTATCTCTTAGCTAGACCAATGTCATTCTGATGACCCAGGCCTTCTATCTTGCCCAGATCGTTATAACCTACTTATCTTTCATCTCTAAAAGTTTCAGACCTATACCTAATTTTTTACTTCTTGGACACTTGCATCCTAGTTATACACATACATCAACATAAGGTCCCTAACTCGAGGCAAGTGTCTAGTGCCCTAAAGTCATTCAATTTAAAAATGAAACATATTCCTATAGTCAACCTAAGTTATTTTATGTGAGATATTCTCCAAAGGGATTGGTATAGATATAGGATTAATCCACATTCATTCCTCACCTATTAAAGACCTAATAAAGACCTATCAATCTCACACCTTCTCATAAGTCAATGATAAAAAACATTCAAGTGAGCAAAGCTTCCCTGTTCTTTCATATTTCCATATCAGTCATAGGGACAACACTTCTATAGGTTATAAGTAATGAAGGAGTATGGTATGAGTTCCATTTTAAAAGTTACAAGCTAGGTCATTATTGTACTTATTTTCCACATATTTCACCCTTATACACACATAATCAAACATAGTAGGGGAGAACTACATCAGTATGAAGCCCTATTCAAAGTAGTGTCTATGTAGGCATCACCTATTGATATAAGGTTATTTGGGGTTAGATCAACACTATAATATGATTTACCCATTTTTTCCATATCCATTATAAATATGAATAATTAGGGTTTTGTTATTTGAAAAATAGCCCATGATCTAGATCTAAGCACACCAAATCAAAGGTGACACATAACCCATAATATTATAGGTGTACACATATAGATACATCAAGTATTTCATACAATATACTTATATATAGCTTAGATATAAGTGTCAACATAGCCATCTGAGGTCAACACAAGTATTTGATGCTATAGAAGTCAAATTTCTAAAATTTAAAGCTTGATCTAGAATCCTTTTCCAATCTAATTCCTGCATGTTCCATATCAAATCTATGTTAGCATCAAAACTAGAAAAGTATCTTATTTTCATGATCATTTTAATATATAACATAGTTTTGTTTTCCCTTTTTAGCATATCTTAGCATAATAAACTCAACATATGTTCTATTTGAGTTTTTCAATTAATTGCCTTGTTATTGATCTATTTATCACCCTTGTACTTATTCATTTCTATATTCTTAACCCTAACCCATTAATATCCTTATCCAAACTTAGGGTTAAACATTTGGTAAACCTTATTTATATGAATACAAAAAAAAATTGATTTCTATGGTTTCTAACCTCCTAGGGTTTTAACTTGCCATGATGGATTTTTAGATCTTAAACTTAACCCTAGGGTTCTACACTTATTTGGTCACAAGGGTTTCATGTTTAGATGCTTGCAAGTTGCTTATTTTTTTATTTGAATATTTTAGATTCTAAAAAAATCAATTTTAATATTATTTAGAGGTATTTTTTACTCAAATTGTTATATGCAAAAACCTCTTTTTATTCACTTAAATTTTTTATGGATTTTATAGTATTTTACTATTTTTAGTAAATTTATACCTACATGTCTTACACTTTATTTTGTTTCCTTATGTTTATGGGTTTGTCTAATTTCCTATTTTATCATAAAACATGTCTCATATTTTCAAAAAATGTATCCAATAGTTTGAAATTTCTATATCTTTATTGTATCATGTTAGAATGATAGCATTTGTATGTCTCTTCTTTCTTATTCTCATATCAGATTTTACAATATTTAATATGGATAAAAAGAAACTCCTTCTTCCTCCTAACCCTAAGGAGGGTGATAGCTACCATCCCTCTAATCAGGTCCATGTTATCACTTATTTAAGGGGTAAGGTAGATGGTACATGTATGCATATTCAATCCAAATCACCTATGGTTTATGTTTTTGAAGCCCTAAAAGATAAAATCACTAGTATGAGAAAGTTAATAAAAGATTTAAAAACTTAGATTGCATACCTATAAAATCAATAATGTTTTAGTGTTAATCACATATTTGCATCTTATTCTACTAATGTCATCCTAACAAAGTTTAACTACCAAATGAAAAGCTATGATATAAAACATATAAAATAAGTGATTCAAATCTAATACCAAAGGCTACTAAGACTCCAAATGAAATTATAAGAGAAATGCTTAGAAACAAAGTGATTCAATTACCTCCAAATATTATTATGCATGTCATAGAATGAATGGTCATCATATAGATTGTTATTTACATTAAAGAACAAAATTCAAAGTCACAAAGGTAGTGGTGAACCTATCATTAATACATCACTCAAGAAAACAACCCACATTATGAGTACTTCTCTTAAAACATAGGTACCAAAACAACAAATATGGTTACCAAAAGATAATTCAAAATAAAAAAAGGGTCAAAAGAATAAATAAATAGATAAAATACCATTACCAAAGGAACCAATGATATTCAAACCACCAAAAACTAAACCACATGAGATCCCTTTGTTGATCAATATCAAACAACAAAAGGGAACAATTCCAAATGATTGTGATAATGGTGATAATATTCCTAATACAATATGGTTTATGAATAGTTGAGAAAAATTCATCTTGATCCACTCAATACCCTACCACATGATCTATTTATACCTACAGAACCTAGTGCATATCAGTTGAATCCATATCCAAAAAGTAAAAAATGAAATACAAATAAAGGAAAGGTAAATCATGTAGCTCAGGATATTCATAAGGTATTAACATCTAAAGTGCACATAGATACACATAATGGCATACCATAAAAATCACAACCATAGTATGGGGGAGTTCCTTATTCATATTTAAATGCTAAAAATGATATATCACAAGTTCAAGAATAACATAAGACATTACATCTTTCCTATACTAATAACATAGAAGATTGGTATGATATTCATACCTTAGAGGATTGGTATGATCTTAATGATAATGATTATGCAGAATATAAATATGATACACATGATATATAGCCTTCACAAAAAAATCTCCTTGATGAGTATGTTATCTCTTGGTAACATTTTTCTTTGTATATGTCTTCTTTGTAAAACATTTTCAAAATTTCTAAAAAATACCAAAAAAATCCAAAAAAAAATTAGAATTTACATGTCCTATTAGCTCCTTAAAAAATATGTTATTAGCTCCATGTTGGTACCTAGCATTTCATGTATTTATATATACACATGTTATACACATCTTTCAAGTGTGATATAGGCATACACAGATACATGATTTATGCACTTTCAGATATTGTGCCTTCCCTCTACTTATGTCATGTGGATATTGGGGTATCTACTTATTTGATCATGATACATCCATGTTATAGCATTCTATGGTCATTTTACATTATCATGTTTGATATTGTGTAGTTACATATGACTTTATCCATGCTTATATATTTTGTAATGTACTTGGCATGCTATTTACTTAACATTTTTTACTACCACATATGATCCATGGACTAGTATGTTATGTTTATGTTGGTTGATTATGCTTTCATTCATGCACTTATTTGAGTGTCTTGCCTCTATATTATTGTCTTGATTATTTGAACATTTGAATATGCTCCATTATTTGTAGCCCTCATGCCTTTGTTTGAATATTTGACATTTGAATGTGTCTTTGCATGTTGTATGTGTGATTGAATATGTCATTCTTGTTTTTTTAGACATTTGAATAAATAATATCCCTTAGATTGTGTGTAATTTGAACATGCCCCTTGCTTTAGGTCTCCTTGAACCATTATTTTTTGACTTTCTTTTGAGTACTCTTGTGTGTGTGCTTGGTTACTTGTTAAACTTGTATTGTTACTCTCTATGCATAATAAAATTCTACATGCTTCCATGTTATATCTACCTAGATATGTTCCCTATATATGTTACACGGTACATTCATAGTTTACATGGTTATCTTATCCTTTCAAGGTAAGGTAACTACCAGTTTTTATTTTCACTCACCTCAAAAGGAGGGTCATATTAGTGGGGGCATGCCATAGAGGCATGACTTCCACATTGATTCACAAATTCAGATTATAGTGGAGGCATTTTTTAAAAACATGTTTGCCATATTTGTCATAGTTTTAGATTCATTGGAGGCATGTTTTAGAAACATGTTCTTTATGCTTATTCAATATTCAACATACCCAGATTATAATGGGGGAATGTTTTGGAAACATGTCCTTCACATTTTCACATATATTAGTTTTTATATTTATCCATATATAGTAGGGGCACGTTATGGTAAGCATGTCCTCCATGCTTGTTTAAATTCCAAATTGGCTAAATTCACACTTATATGATTTAGATACACATTTATGGTAGAATTATATACATTGGTACCATTTTTATACATAGTTTCAACATGAGACATATATAAAATGTATATGTTATGCTATGTGCACCTAATAGTACAAAATCAAATCATTTTAAGATTTTGAGCATTTTTATAGATTGTCATCACCCACCAAGATGGATTGTTAAAGACCATATTGAGCTAATCTACTACAATAGTTAGTTCACTTTTTGGTATAGTTGAGGTGATCAAATCACTCAATATTTCTAAGTTTTTAGGTTGGACTTGATTACATCATCCATTCTCACTCAATTTATAGTATTAGTTGACTTGGTTCACTCATGCTCACTAGGTTATAAGTATGATAGAGTTTCACAATTGAGTTAATCTCAATTGTCGGGTGGTAACTCATATTTTCTCTATTGTTGGGTGCATGTGTCCTCAAATATTCCTCTATCCCTATATATATATATATATATATATATATGCACCTCTTCAAGCTTTATATTTGTCCTAACATTAGCTCTATATTCATAATGCTACACCTTTTCAAATCAAATTTCCAAAATTCAAGGCAATTGCATTGATACACAAGTGTACTCCTAAACCTTGATTTTTCAATTTCAATCATTTCAAATATTTCAATTTCAAATTATATGTACCAATTGTATATTTTAACATGCTCTTGGTTGTAGTTCAGTCATTATTAAATCACTCAAGTTGGGCTCATGCATAGGCAAGGTGTGAT
Organism: Torreya grandis; assembly: GCA_037957365.1. Classification (NCBI taxonomy): domain Eukaryota; kingdom Viridiplantae; phylum Streptophyta; class Pinopsida; order Cupressales; family Taxaceae; genus Torreya; species Torreya grandis. Next base: position 1,189,247 of record JARHVA010002040.1, read on the forward strand.
ATACACACCTAAGTACACATTTCTTCTCCTTTGAACCAATAATTTCATTACTAAAGGGAGAGGAAATGTAGACGCTATTTATGAATTATATGGCACCTTAATCTTGTAGCTTGGAAAATATAGACATTAGTTATTCCTTTCAATTCTAAACTATTTCCACTGCCAAAAGTCTCACATTTGTTATATCTCTATGCTCATTGCCTATGTTTTAATTTGATTAATATCATTCTGATGACCTAGGCCATCTATCTTTCCTAGATTGTTGTAAACCTACCTATCTCCCATCTCTACAAGTTTTGGACCTATACTTATTTTTTTGCTTCTTAGACACTTGTATACTATTTATATGCCTAAATTGATTCAAGTGTCTTGACATGATGAGAGTATCCAGTGCCCTAAAGTCATTCAGTTTACAAATGAAACTTATTCCTATGGTTAGCCTAAATGTTTTTATGTGATATATTCTCCAAGGTAATTGGTATAAATATAAGATCAATAATCATTCATTCCTAACCTAACAAGGACCTAGTAAATACCTAAAAATCTCATAGTTTCTCATAAGTCAATGATAAAAAATCATTTGAGTGATCAAAAACTCCCTATTCTCTTGTATTTCTATATCAGTCATAGGGACAACACATCTACATGTCTAAATTATTGAAGGAGCATGTCATAAGTTCTATTTGCCATGTTACAAGTTAGGTCATTATTTTACTTAATTTAAACATATTTCCCCTTTGTACACACACAATCTAACACATTATGGGATAATTACCTAATTATAAGGCCCTCTTCAGAGTAGTGGATATATAGGTAGCACCCATTAATAGAGGGTTCTTTGGGATTAGCCCAACATTATGAGCCCACTAACCCATTTTTTCTACAATCACTATCAAGATGAAGAACTAGGGTTTTATTATTTGACAAGGAGTGATATCCCATGATCTAGATCTAAGCATACTATAGTGAAGGTGACATAAAACCCAAAATATTCTAGGTGGTCACATCTAGATCTAGTAGGTATTGTTGACTAATTTTGACCCATAAGGTCAAAACATCAACCTCTATAGGCAAAATCTTTCTGTTCATGTCCTATCATCTTTTTTCATAGCTTTGGCATGCCTTAATATCCTTCAAAAATTATTCATAAAACCTTATTATCATTGTTTAAGGTTTATTTGGAGAAATTAAGGTAATAATTTGTCTTTGCATTATATTAGCCTAGTCATGTCATAGAGTGTTGAAACTTGGTCAAGTAGTGTCATATGTCCTTAGGTGTCCTTAAATGTCATTTAATGCCTTAATCACCTTTTATAAACATTTTATGATGATTTGGAAAGATTAAGGTTCTTTTGTAGACTTTAAGGTAAGTTTAATGAAGGAAAAAAGTGATTTGAGCTAACTTTCCATGTATTCCAAAGACAATCAAGTGAATAATCCATATAAGAACTCTTTAAAAATTCCTTGGAGAAGTTACATAACTATGACACATGTTATCAAGTTATAAAGAGGTCAAAATCTTGATTTTTAATGCTTAAGAGGTAGTTTTCACTCACTTGTACAAACTTGTGAACTCATTTTCAAAATAAAACATTACATATGTGCCCCTTGGGATTATGAAGGTCATATTAAAACTTTATATCAAGTTTTAGTTCCAAAAGATGCATCAGACACTATCTCTCCTCTATCATTGCCTTCACAAGCTCAAAAAGGCAAAAATCAAATGCATGGTACAACTAGGAGAGATAAATTTGGGATCTAAAAATTTGGCCATTGTTATTGGTCCTAATGATAAATAGTTTAGTGGATTTTGTTTTCATATTGATTTCCCTTCCTTTATGAATAATTGCTAAGAGTGATAGCAGGTCATTATGCCTTGTCTGTTTAAGTAAGGTATGGTTTTGCTCTTGTTTCTTCATGATAGAATTAGATGGATGAGAATGGTTTTGTGGATTGATTTAATAGGATAAAATTACCCTTTTAATGGTTGTTTTATCAATAAATTCAACTTCATGAGGTGTTTTCTTCAAAAGAGAAAGGTGTCTCAAGTGTGTGAGCATATCATCCTACTACAAGTCTATTTTGGTTGGTTTGAGATGTTTGTCACCTTTAGGAGTTCAAATTACCATATTTTTCATGGAATATTTCTCAATTTTATATATTCATGTAATCTCCCCTTGAAATTATATATTTGTAAACAAGATTAAAGTTTTTCACTCTTTGAAGGCATGGTTTATGTAGTAGCAATCTTCTACAAGTTTGAATGAAAAGTTTGGTCCAATTGGAAATGAATATAAATTATAAATCATGAGGGAGAAAATTTTGAGATTGTTTAAATCTCAAGGCAATGATAATTAAATTCAAACACATTCTCCAAAATGACTTGGATAAGTTTGTCTATACACAAGTTACAAACCTATAAATAGATATTCATGGACTGTAGGCCTTATGTTGAAAATGTTCAAATCCAAGAAGAGAAATAGTATATACCCTCAAAAACTTATATGGTCTAACTAATTAAATTGTATCATCAAGAAATATGGAGAGTATTCAAAACTCCAAATGTTATACAAAGCCTTAAGCTGACCTTATAAAGGCATGTTCAAACCAATTAGACAAGTTGAGGATGACAATACTTAGTTAGAGATTTACAATATATTTATGTAGATGATAATAAATTGGTAAATATTTTATATAATACTTAAGTTTCAATACTTAATAAGTTATCCTTGGTAGTCATTTAGGCAAAAATAGACCTATAGGTCTAAACCTATAAATCCTTAATTTGGATATAAACCAATAATCATATGAATAAGATTGATATGGAGACACAAATCATGTAAGTATAATAGATAACATAGATAAATTAAGGCACATAACCACTTGAAATCCAAAAAGAGTTGAATTGACTAGGTTTACAGGCCTTAACACTCATACACAGGTCTACATGTGGGGATAAGAAGGTAAAAGTTGAGAATGTTATGAAAAGGGAAAATGAACCTTGTGGTGTAGTAAGAAGAAAATTTCAATTAGGTTAAGCTAATTTGAGTTTTCATGACCTATTTCAAGAAATCTAATATGCAGGATTTGACATGTTAACCTCACAAAGAGTGTCACCTATAGCCAGGTCTAAATAGGCATGAAACAAGTGTATGCTTGGAGAGATATATGGTTTGGTAAAATTAAAAGGATTATAAACTCTTAATAATATAACAAAGTCATATAAAGGTTCAAGGATTGTATTTTAATTCCTAAAACCCTCAAATGCAATTAGAACACCTTAATGGATACCTACATGTCTACTAGAAAGAGTAGGTTAGATTCAAAACTAAGAAGAAAAGTAGTGCACATATAGTGAGAATGGATTTTATTTGAGGTGTATAGACAAAATTATCAAACCATTTTAAGTCTTGGGAACTCAAAAATAGATCATAGATAAGATGATTAATACACTCTCTAAACCCTGCCTTCGTGGCCAATAAAGCTATAGTTCTTCTTAGCTGGCTAAGTGGATATTATTTGTTTAGAATAATAAAGAGGATTTTTAGTATTATAAAGTATTAAAAAAGGAAATTTAATTTTAGATAATTTTGATAGAATCCCTAAAATATAATAATATAGTTAGATCATCTTAACAATCACCTACAAGTCATTAAGAAGAATAAGTTGGTTTCAAGCCTGAAGAAGAGGTAGAGTGTATAAAGGAAGTATTGAAGCATAGCTTAGGTGGATATATAATTGAATTATTAAATTTTAATATAAAATAAAATATTAATGGGTATCCAAGGAGACTGGTCAAGGCAAGTTCGTCTAAACCCTTGTATACACAGTTAATAAGACCATATACAGACATGTCTGCCTTACAAAGAGAAAGATTATTATTTTGAAATATATAGAGGTTTATGGAAGGAATTAACTAATATTATTTATGTTCTAATTGTATATTATCTCCATAATACCTTCAAAGTCAATAAGATGATGATAATGTAGACAGTCCTTATCTAGGCATGTAGAACCTAACACTATACAGGTAGACCTACAAGGATAGTCATGAACAAAGTAGCTTGTTGGATATAAAGTGAAGTAATAATGGAATTGGGAGGTAGATAATGTTATAAAATACCATAAAGAGTCATCCCTAGGAAAATAAAAGCAAGAAAAGTGGCACTTAAGCCTATGGAACCTCCTTGAGCTTTACAAGGTGAATGACTACACTTCAGACCAATTTTCTCTCACTTTTTGTGACCTTAGCCTAATGCTTGGAGGTAAGTGTATTTAAAATATTGTAAACAAATCCTAAAAATTTAACCTTATAGTGTCATTTATTTTATTATACCCATCACATGCATGACCAAAACCTAAAATTATCAACCCCTCTCTAATGGCATATTTTCAACCTGAGAGTCAACTTCTTTTAGTCACAACTATACAGACATAATGCATGGGATCTTTATCACTAGGGTATAGTTGAGGGAGGTAGTAAACTTGAAATTTTTGGCATTGGTTTATGGGTTGAGGTCCTAGGGCTTATGAACAATTACTAAGAATCAAAGTCACTTTAAACCCTAGTAAAGACCCAATGTTAAAGATTTAATCCTGAAGTGAATTTAATGACTATAATTTCTATTTAAAACTATTAGATATTATTTAGGACTCTAATTATATTATCTAGGTTTACTTTGTTTATACTTGTAATTGTATGGACTGTATTAAATGTACTATTTTATAAGGATTTTTGGTATTTTTCAAGGTTCTAAATAGTTAGACACTTGAAAACTATTATAAGAGGTAATTTTGTATGTAAATCATCTATTCAAGCCAAAAAATACATCTTACACATTTTTGAATTGATCAAACAAAGTTCATTTTTCAAGGCAGTCTCAAACAGGCCTAAGATGAGACTAGGTTTCAAGGCCATTTCATGGTTCTCACTCCCATAGGGTCTCAAAGCTTGAAATTTTATATGGAGGTTTTTGATATGATAGGTAAATTTAATAACATGCTTTTGGGTGTTTTAAAATGTGTGGGAGAGATCTGGATCAGAAAATCATGCCTCTAGGTAAGGAGGCCTAATTGAGGAGAAAGAAAGGTATAAAAAAGATAATTCCACTCACTCTCAAGACCTAAAAATTGACATGGAGATTTAAATACATACTAATTACTTAAATATTTTATTAATTTCCTAATATCCTTTGTATATTATTCTATACAAGGAGGTTTACAAGTTTTTTGGGCTATAAGGAATGAGGCCAAATGAGAGCTTTTGGTGTAAAAAGAGTTATTGGGGGTAGTTTGAGACTTCCAAATGAGTTTTTGAAGTTATGATATGAAATTAATAGGCAATAAATGGAGAGATAATGAATTGGAGAATATGAATTCAAGTTTTGACACTTGTAAACAAAATTGGCCTAGTGAGACAAAGAGACTTCAAGACACCTAGCAAGAGAATAAGGTGATGTGTCAAAGGGAACCTTCAAAGGTTAGTTGAAAGGTATAAAGAGGAGAGAAAATATGTAACTCAACATGAATTTACCATCAATAAGTCCATTTATCATTTCACAAGCTAAGATAAGGGGTAGTTTTGAAGAGCAAAGCAAGGTGTCAAACAAGGTTTGAAACTTCTACACTAGTTAGATAAAAAGAGCATCTTTAGGATACTGACACTTGTCCTTGAGGACCTGATGAGGTAGTTTCAAACTCCTTTATTTTTTTAACTCTGTTTTGGACACATGTCTCTCTCTCCCTCTTATGCCCTTCTCCTTTTCTTCTCACAATTCTTTATATATTTAGCATTGATAGGCTAAGTTTGTATCTTCCACATAGGTATGGTGAAGCCCTACCCATTTTCAGCCTTTGAACAATGAAAATAGTTTGATTTTACCTTCTCCATAGACTAGTTTTAATATGCATGCCTGACTAGTTGATCTTACTAAGTGATAATTTTGCTTCCTTGGCATGTTTGTCCTTGTTTAGAATTTATGTTCAATTTAGAATCCTTTTTTTGGGTCTCTTGAAGTGTCCAAATGGAGTGTGAAAGGTTGAGTGAGTTGTCTTTTAATTAGTATTAATTCATGGCCTATCGACTAGTCCTCCTCACCCAAGCATTCTTCATAACCTTCATGATAAACATTAATGTAGAGAGGCATATTTGGAGTAGTGTCATTTATAGGTTAGTCTCATGTTTGAAGTGCATTTGTAGTTAGTTATTAGTGGTCAAATCATATTTGGTGCATCACCCCCATTAGAATAGGTTTCTCTCACTTTTCTTAGCAAGTGGTAGATTCACATATAACTTAGAGATTCACCTCTCCCTTTAACCTAGAGATTCAACTCTCCAATTAACCTAGAGATTCACCTCTCCCTTTAACCTAGAGATTCACCCCCATTAAAATAGGTTTATCTCACTTTTCTTAGAAAGTGGAGCTATCCCTTTAACCTAAAGATTCACCTCTCTAATAGGGTACCCATAACTTTGAGTATTTCCATGTTACATCAAATTTAGAATGCTTTAACAACCTTATAAAGGGTGAAAATTTGACTGATAATAGGTATTCCATGTAGGACACTTTTATCCAAGTTAGATAGAAGCATCGACACAACCATTTGAGCTCGATGTAAGTGTCTAAGGCTATTGAAGTCAAATTTATAGAATTTGATGATTCATCCAAAATCTTTTTCTAATTTACTTCCTATTTGTTCCATATCAGATCTATGTTAGCTTCAAAACCAAGTATCTTATTTTCATTATCATTGTAATATATAACATGGTTGTACTTTCCATTTTTATCAAATGTCAACATAATAAATTACTATATGTTATATCTTATTTTGTAAATAATTGTCTTATTATAGATCTGCTTATTACCCTATGCTAATTCATTTCTATATTTTTAACCCTAACCACATAAGATCCTTATCCAAACCTAAGGTTAAATACTTCTTTACTTCACTCTGTAAGCATGTCATTATCCCCTTTATTTTAATGCTTTTGAATTCATAAGAGAAATATGCAATAAATAAATTTGTTTGAATGCAATCAAGTAATGTTCATATTTTAGTAATGAAATATAGTATTTTGAAAATATATCTCATTTAGGCATGTGTAATAAATATAATAAGTACTAAGTAACTAATGAAAAAAAAAGAGCATGTCTTTTTTTATATATATGGATTGTGGTAGTGATTAGGAATCGTCATAGGGATTCCTTAAAGATATAGAATTTGTTTTCTCTATATTCTGACTATTTCTATCTATCAAATAGTTGCATTGAATAGGGATAATAATGACGATGCTAGTGTCTAATTCTAATGCAGGTTTTTGTTCAAGGATATGTATAGTAATGGTTCTAAATTTGTATTAAGCATGCACTATGAACTATGTATTTATTTCACATCACTAGATGTGTCTTCTTGTGTGCCAAATATGGATAATAATCAAAACCCTAGTTCCTTTGAATTTTACCTATTGTTACTTGGTAAAAATGGGCTAGTAACATGATTCGAGCTAACCCTAACAACCATGATTATTTCTAAGTGCTACCTACATGACTAATACTCCTAAGACGGCCTCAGACTCACATGTAGTTCTCCCTCTTATACATGTGTGTGAAATTATAATAGTGTGACAATATGTTCTTTCTCCTATTAACCCTTAGTACAAGTGATGTAATAGTATATTTGACCTTTTAAATGCCTTGGATATGTGATTCAGTGTTGTAATACAATTTGATATATTGAAATAAAATAATACTTTCTAATTAAAAAGTCATCTTATCAAATTTTTAGGTGTCTTAATTAGACTATAACCTTTGTATATATATGAACCTTTTGATTTTGAATTAAAACCTAGTGACATGTAAAAATCTAACCATAGTATGGGCAAAAAGGGTGAAAAAAATGGTCAAAAAGTGAAATATATAGGAAAAGATAAAAATATAAGCATGGATAGTTATGTCAAAGTTGGACACTAACATCGATGTTAGTGTCTAGGGTAGACATAATTGTATATGGATTAAAAACATAAAAAAATGGTACAATAGGTAGGGATCACATGCATACATTGGATGAAGATAAATAAGCATAGAACAAAGGCCCAAGTGGTAGGTAAATCAAGTGAAATAATATGGAACCGAAGAGGCTCATAAGAAATTGCATAAATAGATGTCTAATTCTTAATGAACATGTATATACCTACAAAGATATTATAAATATGTGTTTTTGTACCAAAATGGGTGTCTACATTTTCCCCCTGTAATCTAGTAATTTAATAAAATTGGAATAACTATTTTAAAGGAAAATAAAATGTATACCATTTTAATGGATAACACACCTTTTCTTCACTTGAGTTTTTATTTAATATTTCATTTTTAACATTACATACAACCAAGGATATGCCACAAAGTAAATCAATGTATATAATTTGTATATAAGTAATAATAAAAATTACCATAAAGAAAGAGCATAGATTTCACATAGTAAATGGTTTTGGAGTGCTAGAAAATAGAGAAGTAGATAAGGGGGTTTACAATATCATCTATCTTCTGACCAATAAGATGGGTGAGACTACAAGTGGTCAAGTGGGTTACAACATGGTGGTGCTATACTTGGAGAAGGGAGAGATGTGAGGTGAGCATGCCCCCAGCTTGAAATAAGAAGAGTGGTGCTTCGACCATTTAGAGTATCATTTCTCATCTAGCCCAACTTGAGTGCAAAAGATATTTATATGTATAGTTCATTATAGGGTGAGTGATGTAATCAATTTTGCCCAAAAAATTTATTAGACAATATGATTTAATCCCTCCAATCACACCAAAAAGAAGAAATAACCATTATATATGGGTAAGGCTCAATACAGCCCGTATAAATTTGACTGGGGTATTAGTATGTTGAGGTATCAGTATGTAGAAGTTTGTGTTGTGTTAATAGTCCATAAAAGAGTTATAGAATCTGAAATTGATTTGACTTTTGAAATATAAGGCACACATTTCATATAATATGCACATTGGATATATCTCATGCTAAAAATATGTATAACAAATGGTACCAATCTATATAATTTTTCCACAATTATGAATATGAATCATATAGTGTGAATATTTGCCAATTTGGAAACTATGTAAGTGTGGAGAACATGCTTCCAAGGCATGTCCCCACTTTGTATGGAAATTTTTGAAAACTTAAATAAGTACCAATGTGGAGGACATGTTTCCAAACATGACCTTATTATAATTTAGAGATGTTGAATATGAAATAAGTGTAGATAACATGCTTCCAAAACATGCCCCCATTGAATCTCGAGAATGTGAAAACTATAACTGGTTATCTAGAACATGTTTATAAGCATGCCCCTACTAAAATTTCCACAATTTTTGGAGTTAATTTAGTGTGTTATATTCATCTCCTCTCAAAAGGAAAATTGATATTGTTCTCAATATAATTTACTTGATATGTTGCTAAAAGTATTGTGGACATGAATTTATAACATTATTTTTGGTAGTATTTAGAATCTAGTAGAATATTTATGTAGAAATGTTTTTAGCTATTCTTGGAAAAGTTTAAAAATTTTCAAGTTTGGTATAATATGGAAGATCTCATTCTCTAGATCCCAACATGACTCATGGTTTTGAATTTAGACAATTGAGGCTCAAGATATGCACATTTGAAGTTTAGGTAAAAATGGTATATTAGATGTATTGTAATATATTGAAATCATTGTCATTTTGAACTTTTGTGAAACATTTTAGAGAATAAATATGCCACATTAAATAACCCCTCACTTGATACTATTTGGTGTGCTATGGAGTGGCTTAGCTAGCCAAGATTTTTATGAGCTGGTAAATAGGTTTGATTATGATTTCACTAGTAATTTGTAATTTTGGTAAGTTTTTCATTTTATGTGTTATTTTGGGTTTTTTCATGGGATGGTAGATGCTTGTATTGATGTATTAGATGATTTCATTGATAACATGATGTTAGTTTTCAACATCATATGTAATCATCTGATGTTTCTTTCTAGTGTAGACATTAGCATCTAATACTTCTATCATATGTGGATGCTAACATCTAATGATAATGTCCTATTATTTTTGTTTATAATTAACTATTATTTCTATATTTTTTTAAAAAAATAGAATTTATAACTAGTTTTTATTATTGTAATCTTGATTTCAGAAGGATATACATATTTAATATTTTGGCATGGGCAACATTATTCTACCTTAGCAGAGTTAGGTCTAAATGTAACTGACTAGGTTATTATTATTCAAGTGGGGTTGGATCACATGGCCCATTCTAAATAAATCTCCTATAATATCCACCTCCCCACAACCTTAGGTGATAGGTGGAACCTAGATACATGTACATTTTAGCTTCCCATAAGTGAGATGATAATCACTTTAGAGGATGTGTATCAAATTTGATGGCTTCTGATTAAAGCTGAGAGAGTCCAGGTTGTTGAAAATGGTAGTCAAGGCTATATCCAGTTTTCCCATGTATATTTTATTGGTAAAAGGGATACTAATGTAGATTTAAGTAGTATGATTAATTTTTATAGTATTATTAGAGGTGATGTTCCACAACTATGAAATTTTATTTGTGTTTTATTGGAATCATTTGTGGTTGTGGAGGGTGGAACAATTTGTATTTCATATCAAATGTACCAAGTAGTTTTGCATATTAAGTGTGATCAAAATATATATTCATGGGGTCATACTATACTAGCCCACTTATACATGGATCTTTATAAGTTTGAAGTAGATATCCATGGTGGAGGTATTAGAGTTGTGACTTTATCACATGTCTGGGCTTATGATCACATTATAGAGGTATGGCTAGTTGGTGGTCCCCTACCTAGATGGTCTCATCCACATATGTTTGTAGAGTAGTGGTTATTTCCACATGGTAGGCCTCATACCATGATGGAATATTATATTACTTTGGACAAGTTGTCTCAAGATTAGATTGTATGGCATCCTTAAAAAACTTTTACTAGATGGCCTGAGGATGGATGTGAGTTTTAAAGGCTTCATATCAACATGTTGTTATTAAATCAATTCCTTGGTGTTTATGATTTTTTTAGTATGATTAGGTTTTATAATATTTTATATAGAGTAAGGAGTGTACTCAACACCCTATCCATGGCATCAGATGGCATGGAGTCATCATAGGCTACATGATAGGCTAACACCTATAGATATAGATCTAGACCCACATCTCACTAATGATCAATATCATATGGTTCCCATGGCTATAAGAAATGATGTGAGATGTAAAAATGGCTATGTTTAGTGGTGGGCCAGATCCTAGTGGCCATTGTAATCATGTAATAGTGGTATTTAAGTGCTAAGTGTGATACTTGAGACTACCTATCCATATCTTAGCCCTAAACCTATCTTAGGGCCTATTATCACACTTATCCAACTTTTGTGTGGGCCATAAACATCCCTAGTCATCCCTAAAATAGTCTTAAACCCTCATTTCTTGATCTTAGCCCTTTGTGCCTAGTTTTTTTCCAAATGGACACTAGTACCATAATAAAGAAACTAGTACCATATGGCTCTAGTGCCACAAAAATGGTGTTACTATCCTTTGCCCTATATTTTCCCAAATGAATATCTTTTTAAAACTAGAACCTCTTAGGGTCAGCCTAGACCTCTTTCATCACCTGTACAAGCATCAAAATAGTTTAAATGCATGAATTTTATCCCTCTAACTACTAGATAAAAATCAAATTTAAAATACACATTCAAACTCAAAACAAGTTGTGCATAATTAAGGTTATCAATCCCTATTCTACCCTACTTTTGTATACTATCATCTTGAGCATCCCTAAGCTTAGATTACCTAGATTTCTAGTCTTAAAAATATTCAAGGCACTCAAGACCACTATCATATTAGCATCACTTACACTTTCACCAACACTTAGGTGGGTAGAAATACATCAAGATTGATCTCTCCTTGGATTATTGGTATGTAGATAACTCTCTACATAGTGGGGTGTTAAAGTTGTCTAGCTTACCCTACTAATAAACACACTTTTCATCTCATGTCAACTAAATGCCCTAGCTACATGGAGGATTAAGGTTTTGTCACTAAATTAGTCATTATAGGCAAAAATAGGGTTTTAAGACTGATGCACATAAGAACAAACCTCAAATATCTAGACATAGGTGCACCAAGAAGCTTGAGACAATCCTACACAAAAGACACTACTAGCAATATCAAGACACTACCATAACATTTTCAATAATGGTACTATTGTCCAAATGTGGTGCTACTATGTAGGAAGGGGTTCTAACATTAGGATATAATTTATGATAATTAGACTAGCTTTCACCTCTGTTTCTAACACCCAAATCACATTTCTCAATTATTTTCCAACTAAGTTCTTACTTGCACTATTTATTACTATTTTTAGAAAAGTCAAAGCCAGTCAATTATATAAAAATAAATGGTTGTATTTATTACATATTATTTCCTTAGTTTAATAGACTCAACTCAAAATATATGATTTACATTATGTTTGTTCCTAAAGGTTAAAACATTAGGTAAACCCAACTTACTTTGAAAATTGCTCAAACCCTAACCCTGGATGCTCTTAGGGTTTGTATCCCTTTTATATCTATTCTTAGATATTAGTTATAAAATCTCATATTTTTTCAATTTTTGTTTTTTGAAATCTTTCCTAGATTAAATTTCTTTATAGGTTCTAATTATACAATAATTTATTTTCCTACTCCCCAAACTATAATGGCAAAATTTAGCAACTAATCTGATGAAACTAATAAGAAATAATTATAATATTTTATGTCCAAACATTAGGATATGAAATATTACCTCATCAATATTATTCATGAAGATCTTCAAAATTCAAACAATGGTCAATCTTCAACTCCCCCAGATAATAACATTGTTATACCTATAGTGGGGCCAACTCGGTTAGCACAACCAATAATAATAATTCAATAACCTTCAATGATAGCTACACCTCTTATGGCTAGTTCATGCACTCCATATGTGCAATACATTATGCATAAAGTTCATACTCTTTAGGATAAGGTGTTACATATTGAGAAGGGATGCAATAGGCCATCACATGCCATAGATTTTAATGTTCTCTTATGTACACTTTTGGCACATCACATGTAACAACTCCCTTGCCATCCAAATTTGTGGAACCTAAGCTTACATTATTTGACAGTAAGGGTGATCCAAAGCATCATCTCTAAGATTTTCACATAGAATGTTTGGACTACATGTCTAATTATTGGCTTCTCACAAAGTTGTTTCCACACAATTTAAAGGATTAAGCTTTATAGGGATTTTATGACTTACCAAATCAATCTATCACCACATTCAATCCTTTGGCAAACATGTTTTTAGCACACTTTTACATAAACATCAATGACAAGATCTCATATGTTCAAGTTACTCAATTGAAATAAAATTCAAATGAGCATATTAAAAAATATGTATTATGATACAAGACTATATAAGTTAAATTTACAAGCCCCATGGTAGATAAAGAGCTTCAGGACATCTTCAAATAGAGTCTTCTACCATCATGACATGAAGCTATCTTGTTTAAGAAGTTTCTAACATTTACATATTTTTGCCACATAGTAAAGGAAAGAGAAGTCAAGCTTCTCTCAATGGGCAAGATAAAATATATAATTGGATTAGAATCAGATAATAAGATTTCAATTAAGCCTCCATACAAGGTAAGGGTTATTGAAAATAAGAGTAATCTAAAGACCACAATTAACATAACTTCAGATCCATCTCATTACTTGTTTTTATTGACTCCATGCAAAAAATTTACCAACCTTCCAGAATCACTAGCACGTGTTTTATAGAATATCTTGGATTGAAATTTCATATCTCTCCCTCCCATAAAATAAGTTGATACAACACAACCTCTTCCAAATAACTATGATTCCGTTGCATTATGCAAGTATCATAGGGCTCCAGGCCATACAACAAACAATTGCATTAGTTTAAAACATAAGATACAAGATTTGATTGAGGCTAACATTATTGTTGTGGGCACACCCACAGAAGCACCCAAAGTATAGTATATAGAATCTAAGGCATTTAAAATATACTTGGGTCCATTTTTAGATCACATCAAATGAGGTAGGGAGCACTTCAAGTGTTCACTACACATATCAAGCACATCCACCACCAACTTCATATCACACTATTATAGAGGAAGCATACCCATTAAACAATATCATTGGTATTTACAACACTATAATTCCATCTAGACCACTCATCAGCTTCTCAAAGTAAGATATTGATGATGATACATATTTATATGCACTCTCTATAAGATCTTACATAGATCTTATACTATCTAGAGTGTTATGGTTGACAATGAGTCAAGTATTAGTTTGTGTACTATCACACTTTTAAATCATTTTTGTTATTCAAAGAAAGATATATCCCCTATAAACAAATTAATTAGTCATCTTAGTGGTCATATTTAGATCTCCATTGGAGATATTATGCTTCTAATATAGGTTGGACTAGCACATGTGGTCACTAGATTCTTAGTAGTACCTAGTGTAGGGATATTGACATGTTATTAGGTAGGTCATGGATATAATAACTATGATCCATCCCATCCATAGTACACAAATGCATAAAATATATACATGTTAATCATGTGGTCATAGTTGAGGGTCTTCCATATGATTATCCTTTACCTATTCCATATATAGTTATAACATAGTTACTAGTTACAACATAATTACTAGTTATAACACAGTTACCAATTACAACACAATTACTAGTTACAACACAATTACTAGCGACAACACAATTATTAGTTATAAATCTAAGAATAGTTCTTATTGATACACCATAGTTTTTAGTAGATCCACCAAATTAGGTGAGGTCTACTCTTACATTGTTGTCACATATGCATACTCTCCCATGGAGACCATTATTAAAGAGACCCTTGCATTAGAGATATGTTGTAAATTCTATAGGGCCTCCGTCTCCTCATTTTCTACCAAAATCAATCTTAATTGGTTCTCAAGGTTCTTAGCACATGGAACCTATACCACCTATAGATTCTTATACCATATGGGTCCTAAATACCCCTATAGTTCATAAGGCACCACATTGAGTCACATATTCCTAGCATTATGACACAAGTAAATCTAGATATAGATCACTCAGTAAAACAAATTTTGGGACCATAATTACCTTTTCACACAACATGCATGATCATAGTTATTTTATTTTACATAAGCCACAATGATAGTGAGTCTCCCATGAGACTCATTGATTAGTATTGTTCCTCCATTTGAGTACATACTTTATTTCTCTCTTGTTCCTTGTACATAGTTTATTTTCAGGTTGTTTGTACATAACTTATATCCAAAAAATACAAAAATAATATAATATGTCAAAAAACACATAAACATTCAAATATTACTCAAAAAACATAAAATTATAGATTTCATGTATTATAATGTTTACATTTCTTATATTTTATATAAACTACATATGTTAGCTATCTTAGTATAGTCGGTTTTATCATACATACATACTTCACTTTTTCTTGTCAAGTGCTTGTAGATTACTATAGGAATCAAGTCTACTACCTTGATCTAGATTTACTATTATCTACCCACTAGTGGCATATACACCAATACATGGGTCTTCACTTGACACATTCACCCACTTGGGGTCATCCTATACACAATTTTGATTCCCAAGTTTTATCTTTATATACTATACATCCTAGCTTTAGCATTGGTATATCTTGATATTAATCATGCTACTCTTACTCAAATTCTTTTTAGCTATAAATACTTTAGACTCAATATATTTACATCTTAAATCTTACATAGATTTGTATTCCATAATCATGCATAATTTAATTTCTATATTTCCTAGGGTAGATTTGATTGTATCTCTATGCTTCTTTTATTTCAAGGGCATTTGAATATGCCATTCTTCTTTGGTTCTATGCCACTTATATTCATAGTATGTATGATTTAGACATATACAAATTTCCTTGTGTGTGCCTTCCTGATTATGTATGTGAACATTTGAACATGTCCTTTTATGTGGCTCTAATCCAACTTGCTTGTTGCTTGCATAAGTGGACATTTAAACATTTCCTTGTATTTCTTATTTTTCTCATATTTAGTGACATATGCCCATGTCCCTTATATCATGTCCCCTTGCCTGCTTTACATTCCTCATGTGTTTTATATGTATGATTTCTTGTATGTGTCATGTCTATGACACTTGCCTTTTCTTGTTACACACACTTATTTTCAATGCCATGAGGGACCTCATCCATCTACCCTTCCTACTTGGGTGTTGTGATGGGCATCATGCTCCATCCTCCTAGGTAGCTACCCAATTTTACTCCAATTTAATATTACATACATTATTATATCTATCTTGACACCTGTTGATGCCTAAAACTCTCATTCTAGGTGAATAACCTTATATGGGAAGATTTATAGATTTGGGACTCAAATGTGGTCTATAAAGCAACCTCTAGGGTTTTAAAAGTTGACTTTTTGAATTAATTTAGGGGATGGAAAGGGATAAGAAAAAAATAAATATAAAACTAGAATAAACTAACTAAGGTGATGCGCTAAGATCTTTAAAGTACTAACCAAAAATTGCATAAAATAGATTGAATCTTTGGATGTCATAGACTATTAAAGAAGCATATGCATGAATTAAATCCGATAATGTAAACAAGAATCAATACTATAGAAGTAGAGAAATGGAAATAATAATTAGTGATAAATATTCACTTAGTTTGACATAAAACATCACATCCTCTTCATTTTTGGGTAGAAAAACACCATACAAAATTCCAATGGCACATTATATAGTACAATCCTTTCTTGCGAGGGTCACCTGCTAAGGTCTTAGAATGAAAAATAAAACTAATTGATAATTTTATTTCAAAATTAAAACTTATTATAATGGTTGATTTAGTACCAAAAAATTATTTGAAAACTAGCCCTTTCTAAAAGCAATGAACTCTAAATATATAGACATCATGGTCTCATGAGGAAGTGACACCTAGAAATAGGTACTCACACTCATGATGAGGCTATTGCAAACAAATGAGGAGCTATATTTCATGAGTGTAGTTGTTATTTAGAATTTTGGATATGGCATAATAGTAACATCCATATGATGTACATGATGCTTAAAACAAGTGCCATGATGCCACATGTCTATCTTTGAAATTACCTTTGGAATGCTCTTAGAAATGGCAGCCCATTTGCTTCAACCAATGGCATAAATTCTAGCTTTGACAAAAGAAACTTGCCCCAAACAAGTATCATGCTGCCATGTGGAAGTTTTGATTCCTCTTTATATAACTACATTCTACATCCCCTTTTTAAGTCTGTTAGCCAATGGCATGACTCTAAGCCCTAATGAAAGAAATTTTGCTCCTAAGGATCATCATGATGCCACATGCCAAGATGGTACTACTCCTAGAGAATACGAGCATTCCTTTACAAAAAATGAGCATATGGGTGCCACATATAAAGTATGCATTCCTATTTATAATTGCATAATGGGCCTCACCTATTACTCCCTCAACCAATGGTGTTTATTGAAATCCTAATAAAATAACATGCCTTGGATGATCACCTAATTACCATGTGGAGAGTTGGTGTTACTCCTAGGTGAATCAACAAATTCTTCATTATAAATGAGCAATAGGACACCAAATGGAAGTTATGGAAGGAAGCCAAGACTTAGCTAAAAATATAAAGGGGACACTAAAAAATAGGTCAAAGCACAACTGTCAAACTTCATTGAGCACATTTGTGACCAAAAACTAAATGCCCCAAAAATTAAAATGTGGATTATGATCTATAGTTCCTAGTGACTTGTAGGGGAATCATCTTGTGGATGGAAGAACCCAAAATTATGGTTTTGTAGACCAGTTGAATTAAAATTCAAAAAGGGTGAGGCCCACAAAATCTAAAAGTTTTGAAGAGCAGCCTTTAGAGGCATTCACTCTTCCTCCTTTTACTAGGTCTTATTCTTCAGAGCCTCAAAGGATCTTTCTAGGTCCATGATATCCTTAAAGGAGATGTTACTTAGGCACTATACTACTACCAACATCTAGAACTATATATAGGAAAGAGGCTACAAAATGGTCTCTACCTCAGATACACTTGGCACTTGACTGAGAGCCATAAAAATAGTCTAGTCATTCTACTCTTTCTCTAGCAACTCTTTTATTTTATCCTCTGAGAGGATGATTTTGTCTATAAGGAATGGAGAGGGGTTTCCCAACTAGACTAGTTGTTTGATGTTCCCCTTCATATTCTGGACTACTTTCTCTAAGGCATTGAGAAATGCCTTGCATTTTTTGATTCCTTGTTGCAACTCATAAACTCATTTACCTTCACCATTGCCTACCTTAGTTTGGCAACCCCTGTTTCTTGTAGTTTCTTGTCCATTATGTTTTAAAGCTTTTGGATAAGGAGTTACAAGTTTTGAACCTTAGGGGACACAAAGATAAGGACCTAGTCTATGGACATGTTTACTTGTGAGCTCAACCACTGTGAGTTTGTGATGAACCCAAGTACTGGCTTCAACTTAGTGGCTACATTATTTATTCTCTCCTAGTAAGATATATACAATTTTTGAATCATGGGGAGGATCCTTATGGTTTAGGAGGGGTTAATGAGGTCTTTTTTCAATTATAGGATCTCTTGGTCCTTAGCCAAGGACTCCTACTACAATTTTTGCTACATACTTATATAATTTAAGAGATTCTTATAGGTTTGTACAAGCTCTACTTATTTCTCATACATCTTATTCTCTGTAGTCTAATTCTTCTTCTTTAGGCCATTAATTTTGGCATTTATCTCTACAACCTAGATCCATAGTTGGGCCCTTTGATTGGATTTCACATGGAAGCTTGCATTAGTGACATGTCTCTATAGGTTAGACCTCATTTTTGTGAACTTCGTGTCTTTGGCCTTGGCCTCAATGTTCAGGTGGTCAACCATAGCTTTCACACTTGCAAGTTCTAGCTTTGTCTTTTCCAACTGATGGTTTGCATTGATATAGTCCATGGTGATAGACTTCTCATAAATTTGACCCTATTATTGAGCCTAAACTAGTTGAGGTTAAGGCTGACAGCATGTATTGAGTAGTCCCCTGGTTGCATTTGTTCTTGGGGCTTGACTACATGGGGTGCAATATGTGCAATCATTAGAAATTGTTGCACTAGATCAAAGAATGTCCACATGTGAGGCATTGTTGGGGCCTTGGCCTATTTTCCTCTTTTATTCTCTACCTAAGCTTCTTGGGCTTCTATATCAACCTAAATCTACTATTGAAATAGCTCTTGTGATTGGATATTTTCCCCCACAAATGGGGTTCCTTATGGTAACCCAAAATAAATGGTCACTTTCTACTATGAAGTAGTGGACATTATTCCTCCAGAGATGAGCAGGTGATGGGTTAGGGTGGAAGGAGATAAAGGTGGGAGGCTATAAAGTAGGGTGGAAGGTGATTGTACCATAATAGATGTTGATGAAGTAGATGAGGGAAGAGGAGTGAGAAATGGTGCAAGGGAGGTGATCAACTATGCTAAATAAAGTGTCATGAGTGAGGTGATAAGTTGGGTAGTAGAGAGTGGTGTGAGCTTAGTGGAAACTATGGAGGGTGAATACAGAGTGAATAATGAAGGAAAAGTGGAAAAAAGGGGATGAGAAAAGCATACCTTATTTTATGAGGGCTTAGGGTGAAAATTAGAAGCTTGCACCTCAGATTTGGGCTGAGATGACCCCACCTTGAGATGCCCCAAAGAGACCTATTGCTATTGTGGACCAATCAGATATGTATAAAGAGGTGGTGTCTAGGTCAAAGGATTCTAAACCATGGAAAATTCCTCTTCCTTCTCTAGAGGGGTGTCTTCCTCTTCTTCTCTTAGGGTGTCTTCTTCTTCATCTTCTTCGATCGAGAACTCTTCTTCTGATAGATCCTCCTCCTCATGGTGCTTGTCTTAAAGGTTCTCAAATGTCTCATTTGTATCCATGTCTTCAAAATTTAGTCTTGAATTACCAATTTCCTACCTATATTTCCAATTCTCATCTATTTTGTCCTATCTCCAGTCCCTTTGGATGAATTGTGCCCTCAATCCTTTTGTCAATTTCTTCATGGGGTCAAACTGTTGGAATACATCATAAAAGGACTCCCATGGCTTATGGGTATTTGCCATGATCTTGGATAGATCCATATAATACTTGATATCATCTTATAATAGTGACCATAATTTTTTAAGGTATGTTTGGGGCTCATGATTGAATGGGGTAGCAGTCTTTAAGGTGATATATAACCAAGTCATAGTTCTATTTGTCATCAATCTGGTCGAAGCCAAGCTATATAAGCTTGAGCATAAGGAGGTACTCCTATGACCTTATTACCATTATGATGTCCCCTTTTAAGAAGGGGATGTCATATAAGTCCTTCTTCTTATGGCTCATGTCATATACTGATTTGATTTCATCAAGTTGGTGAGCCAATTCCAAGGCTAGGGTCCTATTTGTGAGTAAGTGCGAGAGCCAGAATGGATCCTCCTTAAATCCATGTACCTAAATGAAGCTGAAATTATCCCTAAAGATCTAGTTGACTATAATTATACTACCAATTAACCATGACCTATGGCTATCAAGCATTCAAAAGGTGATGGCCTCCTAGCTAAGTTCAATCAAGACTAGGGATAAGGACTCTAAAAAAAATTAGTAATTCTACGTGGCTAACATGATGTAAGTCCACATAAAGATGGGAATAATCATGTTAGGATTAGTGCTTGTCTCAATGGAGTTAAAGGTGAATATTAAGATAAGAACCAAGAGTTTAGATATAAGATTAGGTAGAGGAGGAAGGAGGAATACCTAAAGGTATTCATCATTTAGAAGTTCATCAGCTCATTATGTATCGTGGAGATGATAGAATCTATAAAGTCCATCTTGTAAACCTTATCCTTGCCTACCATCCTCAAAAGGAAGACTACCCTTAATTGGAAATTGATGATGTGAGCATATGAGTCTATCCTAAAGATAAATACCAACATATGAAGGGCATCATTCATGTCTTGTGTCATAAAGCTCATGAGAGCGATGGGCAGAGGAGGCAATTTGGTGTAGTTTATCCTAAGGACTAAATTGATGAACTCTATCTTATAGACTTGGGAGTCCTAAATATTTTATAATCTCTCTATACTTCAAATTTTATCATTGAGTTTACTCAAGAGTTAGATCATCTCCCTTATTACATCAACATTTACATTCACTTTTAGGTGGTTATTGCCTATAATAATGCCAATGCTAGCATCATATATTTTTGTGCATAAGGAAACGATCTCTAGGCATGGGTGCACAAGGGGCACCATTTATTGGGCCAATGTGGATTTTTAAATATTGTACTTGAATGACTCTTAGTCATTTCTTCAAACCTTTTAGATCATTCAAGGGTGGGTACCCTCCCTCAAGCTCTTTGGATTCTTTGCTAATTTAGGATCAAATATCCCATTCATGTAATCTAGGAATAGTGAAGGGGAATTTTAGAGTCCTTCGAATTCCCCTTGGTGATACTTTTTACATTTGTCACTTTAGCCTTGGTTGAATTAAATAATAAGCACATGATTTTCTTACTTCATATTGTAGGAAAGGTCACCATGACCACCTAACCCTTGTGTTCTTCACTTCCTCAGATACTTTCCACTATTAGATGAGGATGTAAAGTTTACATATTATGACTTATTTTTATAAATCCTATCTTTTCCCAAGGGAAATAATGGATATCAATTTATGTTCACAATCCTTGTAATCCTTTCTCAATTTTCTTGGCTAAATTTTCTCTACTCAAGACATTTTTCTCAATCATTCACTGCTCTTGGAATCTCTTAGGAATTTAAGTGTTGGGCCAAATTTAAAGGGGTGTATTTATTATCCATTCCTTCTAGCATGATCATCATGAAAATTTTGAATTTGGTGCACCCTATAAATGTTAAGGTTGGCACACATGCTTGAGGAGAAACTTGCAAGATATTTTATAGCGATCCTAATGTAGGATCGTGCAATATGGAGTGTCGAACATTAATGGTAGGAAGAGTGAGTAGGTAATGGTATTATAAAGAATGTTTCAACAATAGGAAGAGCCATGATGTAGACACCTAGAAATAGAATGAACCAATTATGCCAATAGCACTTATTTTCAAAGGGAAATAGTAAAAATGAAAGGAAATTAAACCAACAAAGAAAGGCAACCAACTAACTATATACAAGGTGAAGGATGGTAAATCAATTAAAGTGTTTTACTTTAATTTTGTTAACCAAAATCCCTAATGCATTGCCTTATTCATCCTCCAACTCTAATGCATTACCTTGCCTATTGCCAATGATGTGAAATTCCCCCCTCCATGGGGAATCAAACTTTGCATGTTGGCTTGGCTTCACTGCTCTTTGGTCATATTTTGAAATCAAGTCTTCAATCTTGAAGACTAGGTCAGATGTTTTATTGTCAAACCATCACTTGACTACCTACTATCAAGTGACCTTGACATCACTATCCTATTCTCTCACCTCCTAAAGGCTAAGAAATTCTACCAATATAGCCTACATTACTTTGTTCTCTACGATCTCAATAGCTTTTAACAGTTTTAAGGCAAGAATCTTTGTTAAAATAGGTATAGTCACCTCCTTCACGTATACTAATTCATACAGGGATGTCTTTAAGATCTACTTGGGAGTAATTCATTTGGCCCATAAAACTATCTTGAGATGCATATGACACTCCCTTTATTAGTTTGTGCCCATCCTCATGATCAACCTAATAAGATTCTTATTGGTTGATTCAGCCAACCCATTTCTTTGCAAGTAGTAATTAGATGAAGTCTTTCACAAAAATACTATTTTAGAGTGAAAATTCTAAAATCTTGGAGATAAGGAAAGCTTTTGCATTATCTAAAATGATCATTTTGGGTAGATCAAACCTTGATACTAGCTCTTCCAAGAAGTTGAGGACCATGTTTTTAGTTTCCTCCTTCATCAAGGCTACTTTAGTCCACCTTGTGAAGTAATCGATGGTCATAAGTATACATTTGTGTCTTGCACTTGAGACAAGATTGATCATCTTGATGAAATCTAGGGCCCACTATGTGAAGGGATCATCAATCATAATTGGGTTTCATGGCATGGTCAAATTCTTTTGATTCCCTATGAATAAATGGCATTGCTAGCATTTCTTGACTACCTAATGGCAATCCATAGATAAGGTTGGCCAGTAGTATCTTGTACTTATGATCTTGGTCATGGTGGTATTTGCCAAGAAATATCTACCTAGAGGAGTGAAATGCATACCCTATAGAATTGTCTCTGCTTGGTGTTTTTTGACACATCAAAGCAAATTTTCATTAAAGTTTCTCTTGAACAAGACTCCCTGAACTAGTGTGTATCTATCCCCATGTAGCCTATAGAATCACCATTTATGTACAGAGAGACCATCAGGATATTGACTAATTTGCATGAAATGAAATCTGGTGATAACCCAAGACCTATTAGTTTCATATTAAATCAAAATAACTACTTTTAATGTGTCATGTTCTTCTATTGGAGCATCTATGCATTGGGATAATTATTCATAGAGCCCTCTTCCTTGAATCATTTTAGTTGGCCTAACTTCAACATCATATTTTAGGATTTTAGTGATCTAATTGGCCTTCTTTTTTGTGATCTCTCCTTTTATTATGTACTCTTGAATGTAAGAATACACCACATACACCATTAGATTTCTCCCCACCACTAGGTGCCTAAACTTCTTAAGAATTTTGACAATGGAAAAAGACTATCTCTCAATGAAATTGTACTTAAACTCATACCCATGTAAGGTTATTAAATAGAAAGCAATTGGGTGCTTGTTTCTTTCTTTTTTCTTTTGAGTTAACATAGCTGCCAGGCTATGTTTGCTCCCATAGACATACATGATGAAATATTTAGAGAAGTTAGGGTTGACTAGAATAAGGGTAGTGGATATTTCATCCTTAATTTTTTCAAATTATATTCTTCCTTCAGGTGTCTATTGAAAGGTTGATCTTTCTTTAGCATTAGTGTGATTGGCCTTACCAATCCCATGAAGTTGGATATGAACTGGTTGATGAAATTGATCTTTCCCAAGAAAGATTAGACCCCTTTATTATTGATCAACAAGGTTAAATCCTTGATAGCCTCAATTCTATCTAGATTGATAGAGAAGCCTTGTTTGGATACTATGTATCTAAGAAGCTTGTCTTGTGGGACTCTAAAAACACATTTTTTTGGGTAAGAGACACCCCAAATTTTTGGCACTTTTGGAAAATATTCTCTGTGGTTGAAATGATCTTCCTTCTTCTTGGAAAACATAGTGAGGTAATCCAGATATATGATGATGATCTTTTTTATTAGGCCTTTAAAAGCTACATACATAGCTCATTGGAAAGTGGCCCCTATATTCAAGAGGTTGAAAGGCATCTTTGTATACATGAAGGTTCCTAACTTTATAGTGAAAGTGGTCTTATGTTGATCCTCTTCATTTACCCATACTTGGTTGTAACTAGAGAACCCATCTAAAAAAGAGAAAATTTATGCACCTACTATCATTTGGAGGATCTATTCCATAAAAGGAAGGGGGTAATGATCCTTTAGAGAAGCTTTGTTTAAGTCCCTAAAATCCATGCATATCTTAATATATCCATTCTTATTTATTATTGGAACTAACTTAGACACCCAAGTTGAATGTTTGATTGGGTATATGATTCATGAGTCGATCAATTTCCTCAATTCTTGAGCCATAAGAGACTCAATTTTTAGGTTTACTGACCTTTTCTTTTGTTAGACAGGCTTATCCCCTTCGACCAAATCTATGGCGTGTTGGATGACCTCATAGTCATACCCCTTCAAATCATCATAGGTCTAGGCCATCACCCATTCATACTTGTTACAAAAGGAAATAAATCATTCCTTATCATTTTGGGAAACTTTTTTTCCCACTTTCAATCTTTTTGTCTTCAACATCAAGCTCAGAGTAGTCATGTTTATCTATGAAAAACTTTCATCTATCATTCCTAGCATCATTAGAGTCAAATAGATTCTCCAAGGTTATCATCCCCTTAGATAGCTTGTTGGACTTCAATTACATGATCTGATCCCCATAGGCCTCTTTAATCTTTGACTACAACTACTCTATAATTTCACGTGATTACTACAAAAACATGGTAATTTGGACATTACTCTCAAATACTTTATATTTTTAGTCATTGTCAAGAATGGTGGGTCTAATGATCACCCACAATGCTTGTTCATTGGTGAATAAATCCATTATTAGATCAAATTGGGAGCTGATTATTGTCATCCTATCCACCTAGGAATTCATGGTCCTAAGGATGATTTAAATGTTGAAAGCTTCAAATTCTTTGATAAAATGCCATATCTAGTGGTGATAATACCTAATGTAGACATTCTTCACAACTATGACCCCTCTCACTTGTCTTACCACTAATTCAAAATCATATAACACTTTTAACTATTTTATGCCCATGAGCTTACTGAGGTTGAGGCTATGGACTAGCACTTTGTATTTAGCTTCATTGTTCATGTAGGAAAATTGGAATTGTAAGGTTCATAGGGTCTCTTTTCTTGATGGAGACACTAATTGGTTGCTTACTCTAGAGCCAATTTTGCATTTTGCACCATAAAAATGTAGGGTTAAAAAATTAGACTCACTTTCAATTTCTTTGCTTTGATCCTCCTTTTTCATGACCTTGGGGATGGCCTAATATACATCATATATTACATAGGTCCTAAGGCTAGTAGCATCATAATTAGTTGAAGTATCATTCTCAATAAATTTATTGACAAATACTTCTTCCTTTAGGTTCCTTTTATCTACCACTCTTTCTTCTTCAAGCATTTTTAGGTAATGTGTTCCCTTTTTTGAGGAAGAGGTGTACATTGTTTTGAATTTCATCATATCATCATATGTTATGTGTTCTAGATGTAGTGGCTTAGACAACACTTTCAAATTCTATTCATATTTAGTCCTTAATATCATATGGGACCAATAAAAATATAGGTATCCACCTATCTTGGTGATGAAATCTCTAGATAGACATAGCCCAAAGACTAGTGGGATGTCTATCACTATGACCTCTTAAGGAAATGTAATGCTTGGACAAAAATATAAGGTAAGGGGAAGAGCCCTGATGATATATATGGTTTGAACTTTATTCCCATACAATTTCATTAATCATTTATTTAAAGTTTCATACTATAGTTACAGTGCATCTATGATCTGCTTAGGCATCACCATGGTGCTAGCACCAAAATTGATCATGGAATTATGTAACAACTTATTTTCCATAATAAGCATAAAATAAAATGAGGAAAGTTTTGTCTTACTCACCCCCTCTTTGGAGCTAACAATGCAAATGGTGTATAGGGTTGTGAACTCATGTTGGCTTCCATTCCCTTTATCTGTATGCACTCCACAGTCAGTTTTCCTCATGTGGGCTTCTCACATTCCTCCAAGGCTTATTTTAGAAGAGACTTCTACTCGGGGATAAATAGGATCTCCCAGATAGAAATATTGGCTAGAAATTTATTTAGTTGTTTTACCACATAGTATGACCCTAGAGGTGGGACTTCGGGGTCTTTTACCTTATTTTACATTGCATCACCCTATCTTTGATATGTCAAGGGTGATGGTTAGGGTGTTGAACTCTTCTCAAAACTAATTTTAGACCTTGTGATGGCCTCTTGGATCTCAAATAATCTCTTCTTAGAGTGAGTTCAATAGTCTAATTAGACTTATGGAGCTTTGTACATGGGGACCTCACTCACATAGACTACATCATCACCTTCTACCCAAGAGAATAATGCCTGTTTTAAGGATATTTCCTCTTCTTGTTCTAAGGACATTCCTTATATTTAGGCCATTAGGATAATATTTTCAATCCTCAAGGATTGGTATCCATAGGAAGATGATTCAAGTGCATTCCCTTGACTCTATTGTTTGGAAACCTTCTATTGTAGATTGCCTCTTGGGAAATTTTGAGGTGTATGTGCATCATTACATGGAAAGAACAATGAATTTGAGTAATCTACCAAGTTTTTTAGCCTACAACCAAATCTCTATTTAAACTTGGTAAGACCATTTACAAAGGATTGAGGACCAAGATGATTTGACTTACAGGCTACATTTGATGATTTGGTGCTTGATGATTCAATGCCTGGTGATTCAACTTCTACCTTTCTTAGTACTAGTTATGTTGATATAGATCCCTCCCATTCTGGTAGTTCTAGTAAGAGGGCTTTAGGGGCATAGCCTACTACTTTTTAATATTTATGATCTTGTTTGAGAAGTTTCATAAGATACTTTTCATGTCATTCATCTCTATGGCTATCATGGATGAAGAGGATATGCTTGTTTGAGCCAGTGGGTACACATACATGGAAAGAGGCATTTTGAAGGTGATTAAGACTTATTATTGTGGTGGAATTAATATCTCTAGGAACATGAGCATTGGTAGCTATAGGAAAAGTTTCTCGACATCTATTAGACTATTCTCCACTCTAACTATAATCTCATATACATCCAAGAGCATCTACCCTCCAAGGGATTGAATCATAACCACTATGTCTGAGTTAAAATATTGAAGGTAGAAGATAATGGGCATACTTACAAGTGATCTAGCCACTATCAGGGTCCTCTGCCAGGTCTTATCAAACATAGTGTTAAAATTTATAATAGCCTCTTATGGGGATTTTTTAGTGGTGATCAACTATTATAGGAGAAATGATCAGTCTGCCTTCTCATTGAATCTCTTAAATAATCTATTGCAAAAGTCATCCTAGGTAGTGATTTAGTTGGGTAGAAGGGATTAGTACTAGTTAAGACCTTTCCCTTTGAAAAAGGTAGCTAGTAGACTTAAATCTACATTTTGTTATGTGACATAATACACAGTATAGATGTTTGAAACATCTTAAAGATGTTTCATTATTATTTTGAAATATTCCCTTGAGAATTTGGGGAGTGCCTTCAATTCATTAGCAAGAATAAGATCCCACGTAGTTAGGGCTACTAGAGGGATGAGTGGGCTACCACTATTCCATGCCATGAAGTTCCTCAGTGGTCCCTAAATGGCCATCTATTGTGGTTGATTTATTACACTTAATCTTGTAATTCATTCAAGAGTTGTAGATACCAATGGTGGTGATAACAAGCCTAGATTATTCATTATTTGTGACCTTTTAATGAACTTATGACTCATACACTCTGACTTCTAGTTAGGTAAACTAGTAGTTTGGGTCCCACTAAGCGTGCTAGAAAAGAATAAAATGTTGATGCCTAAAACTCTCACTCTAGATAATGGACTTCTATGGGAAGATTTATAGATATGGGACTCAAATTTAGTCTATAAAGTAACCTATTAGGTTTAATAAGCTGACTCTTCAAATTAATTTGGGGAGTGGAAAGGGATAAGAAAAAATATAGATAAAACTAAAATAAACTAAGGTGATGCATTGAGATCTTTAAAGTATTGACTTATAATTGCATAAAATAGCTTGAATCTTTGGATGTCACAGACCATTAAAGAAGCATATGCATGAATTAAAGTGTATAACATAAACAAGGATCAATACTATAGAAGTAGGGAAATGAAAATAATAAACAATGATAAATCTTCACTCAGTTTGACATAGAACATCACATCCTCTTCATTATTGGGTAGAAAACACCATACAAAATGCCAATGGTATAGTATTCAGTATAATCTTTTCCCACAAGGGGCACCTACTAAGGTCTTAAAATGAAAAATAAATCTACTTTCTAATTCTATTTCAGAATTAAAACTTATTACAATGGTTGCTCTAGTACCAAAATAATTATCTAAAAACCAGCCCTTTCTAAAAGCAATGAACTCTAAATATATAGACACCACAGTATCATGAGGAATTGATACCTAAAAATAGGTACTTGCACTTATGATAAGGTCATTGCAACCAAATGAGGAGCTCTAACTCATGAGTGTAGTTTTTCTTCAAATTCTTGGATATGGCACAATGATGACACCCATATGATGCCCATGATACTTAGAAAAAGCACCATGATGCCACATGTCTATCTATGAAATTTCTTTTGAAATTCTATTGGAAATGGGGGTCCTTTTACTTTGACCAATGTCATAACTCCTAACTCTAAAAAAAGAAACTTTCCTCAGACAAGCATCATACCTCCACATAGAAGGTTCACTTCCTCTTCATATAACTACATGGTGGGTCCCCTTTCTAACTCTACCAACCAATGGCATGACCCTAATCCTTGAAAAAATAACTCTTTCTCTCAATGAGCATTGTGATGCCACATGGTGAGCTAGTACTACTCCTAGAGAAGATGAGCATTCTTTTATAAAAAAATGAGTGTGGGGATGCCACATGCAAAGTTTGCATTCCTATTTATAACTACACAGTGGACCCTACATATTACATCCTTGACCAATAGCACTACTTGAAATCCTAAAAAAATAACCTGCCTTAGATGAGCACCCGATTAACACGTAGAGAGATGACACTACTCTTGGGTGAACTATGAACCTCTTTGCAATAAACAAGTGTTGGGATACCATGTGGAAACTACAAAAGGAAGCCAAGACTTAGCTAAAAATACAAAGGGGATACCAAGAAAAGATAAGGACAAAGTATAAATGCCAAATTTTATTGAGCGCATTTGAGACCAAAAGCTGACTACGCCAAAAAATAAACTGTGGATTATGATCCATAACACCCATGTGAATGATAGACATGACATACATCTTACATTACATATTTATGCTTAGATTATCTTACATTATGATGTTATGTATGAAAATTATATTGTATTATCACATAGTTACCTTATATGTTTCAGATAACACACATTTTGTAGGGATTTTTCTTTTGAGTATAGTCCTTACATAGGTTTAAAAAATCCCCTCAAAACAGGGTTAATTTATAGGGGTTTTTCATTGAGATCATGATCCTATATTACACTCATAGTACATTTTTTAACACACAAGCTCAAATTATAGAAACCAAACTTAGGTAAACATAGTGGGAAAATAGTGACCCAAAAAATAGTACAGTTACATAATAATTAGACTAGAAGGACATTAGTGCCCAAATTAGGACACTACCACCACATTTTCAAAAATGGCATTACTTTCCAATACATAGTTCTACTATCTAAAAGCCTCAATTTCAAAAAAATCTAGATTGACCAAAAAAGTACAATAGGTATAGTACATATTTACAAAGATTTAGTTACATATTTATTATTTATACTTAGTTTTGCTCATATTCATGCTAGTTCAACTTAGACTCATATCAATTTGCTCAAATTGGGGGCCTCATACATGGCATGACCATTCCCATATTTAGTTCAGATACCCAAATATTTTTATTACAATTTAATCCAAAATCCATATGCTCAGATATCAAATTTGGGGGCATGTGTGCATCACATTATTTCTATATGATCACTTACACACTAGTTGATTAGATGGAATGACAAATTACATGTCATTCTCTACATTTTATACACTTAACATTATATTCTAGGTTATACACTAGTTTCATGCTTACTCTATCTATAGTGGTTGGCATTCTCGAGTGTCCTAAAGTTGTCTAATGTACCTGAGTGGTTGTATAGATGGCATACCTAGTTAGATATACCCAATTAGACATTTATTGTTATTTTCCACACTTAAATTTTAGATGCATATACTATGCACGAGTAGGAAATGATGGATTCATAGCTTACTTGAGTTTTTTATCCACCTACATGAGAGGGTTAAACACATTATTAGTCCAATCCAAGTTATTCATAGGTCATGATCCACCAAGTACGGGTGGTCAATGATGGATTCAAAACTAGATTTGAGCAAGTCAGCACAATCCAAGTTATTCACCAATTAATCACTATATACATGCATACACATAGGTTATCATCAGGTTTATGCATTGGTTTATGTACCCATTGAGGTGTATTCATTCATTTCCTATTTCCTATCTCTTTACTTAGGTTTACTTATTTACTTAATCAATCTTTTGGTTTTGATATCTCTTAAGGATTGATTTATGCATGTTTCATTTGTAGGACATGCATTAGAGCATGATTCACATACTCAGACCCAACTTCATAGGATTCACCTCCTAGGTAAGATTAGGTACATTTTTTTTCATTTATACTAGTCATTTAACTTTGATGCATTTCTAGAATAAAGGGGGGGGCAAATGTAATCACCCAAAAGTGGTATTTGAGTGCTAAGAATGCTACTTGAGACTACCTATCCCTAATTTAGCACTATACTTATCCTAGATCCTATTATCACACTTATCCAACCTTCATATGGGCCACAGGCATCCTTAGTCATGTTAGGAACCCACGGAAGCACCATTGATTACCAAGCAACTAAACATGCAGAATTAAACTAGAAGTACAAGTAACTAGAATTCAAAAATAACACAGAATATGAGAGACAATACACAATTGTATTAATACTCTTCTAGAAAATAATTACAACCAAGAAGATGCCACAGTTCTTCTTCACCTTACAGAGGCTTCCCACACCTCAAGTGTATGGCAATTCACTTTCAATAGTTCTCTCTCAATTACGGTCCCAACACACAACTCAAACACAGAGTTGGTGTTCACCTCCAACTAGTCAGTATCACTACTGCCAGTACACAAGCGCTCCACGCACTCCACAAGTGCTCCATGCACTCCACAAGTGCTCCAAACACTCCAAGTACTCAATGTACTCCAAGTAGATCTCCCCTAAACTTGCAACAACCTACAACTCAAATGATCTTACTTATGGAAGGATCTACCTTGCCTTCCTCTTTGCTCAATAACCAAGTACACACCGTACTCCAAGTAGATCCTACCTGATCTTGCTCCATGTTGTGTTGTTGTCACCTTAATCCTACTGCCACCTATAGATCAACCTAGTTCTGCACACCTGTAAACCTTAGACCTCACACATACACCTATAGATCAATGATCTTACTTACCATGCAGATCTCCAAACATGGCCTTGTACACCTGCTGACCAAGATCCTACATACATGAATAATCCTTCTGATTCTCCAAACCATCACCTAAACTTGGCACTGTGGCACTAGGAGGAACACACCATGCTCTCTTCACACATAGAAGGAGCGAATATTTGCTTTCTTACTCTCTAGCATGCATTACAATACAGCGCATAAGTCTATTATATAGATCTCATGCAAATAATAATTAGACACCTAATTACAATAATTAGATCCATAGTTTCAAGTCTATAATTGGCTCTTTACATGCAAACACTCAGTTCATTAACAAACTATTCATGCAACTAATAGTTCTAGAATTATACAGGCGACCAACATTGGTCCCTATCTGCATGGAGGTGACTGACATCAAACAACTCCTGCCGATGTCAGTTGCATTCTTGTCCACCACTGGCCAATGTCGGTTGACCTAACCAACATCGTTGATTGTGACACTCAGCAACCTCTCAGCAACCTCCTTCCCTATTTGCATCAGTGAAGCTTTTAGCTCCACAACCTAACAATCTTCCACTTGGAGATAAACAGTTGCACTATACCTGTACCTATACCCCATCTAATCTATTTCTTGGCTTATATCCCTCTTCAAGCTCAATCCTGAAGACCAACCACCACACAACTTTTGGTGCACCTCCTATCATCCAAGTAACCTACCACATCCAAACCTACAAACCCATGTAGTGAAGTCCTGACCCTACATAGCATGTATACCTACTGCTGGTCCCTCTCAAATACTTGAGAACCCACTTCCCTGAATTGGTTCCTAACTCTTTGATAGCTCCCACTGCGTGGGCAAACTCAGGTCTATACCAAACCTCATGTGATTTCAAACACTAAACTTTCCAGCCCTTGGTGTTCTCTAGTTTTACATCTTATGTATTAAACCTTGCTAACACCTGATTCACATCAGCTCCCACTGGAGACAAAATCAACATGTGATCTTCCATGTCTCTCATGCCAAAGAATTTCACTACTCTAAATTCCTCATGACATGCCACTGAACTAACCTTACCCTTAGCTCAGCTAAACCCTATATGTATGAACCTGCCAGCTAGCATACCATCCACATATAGTAACAGGATAATGTTGCAATCATCATCCACTTGGTAAGACAAACACAATGGTTACACTGACATTGACTAAAGCCCTGCTTTGTCATCCACCTATCAAAACATGTACCACTATTCTGCAGCTTCCTCAAGACCATATGACCTGGCCTTCCATCTCACGTATCCATTCTCTCTATTCTTTAACTAAGGAATCCATTCATCTCTCAGTGCTTTCTTCTGGTTAGCAACCCTACCAAATCTCTCATTTGGTTCTGCAACCTAATCATGCCATGCTCCAACTATTTCCTAGATCCTTCCTTCTCTACAATAAGTAATGAGTATAAAGAAGAGGAACAACAAATTTGAGGCTTACTTACCACTTTCAATCCTCCCCATGGGCATCTAAGACTCCTTGATAGCTTGTTGTCCACCAAAAATCTATTATAGTGACCGACCTCGGTCACCACACAATCTGCATCTGACTGATGTTGGTTCCCATGCGACTATCCTTTTTGCTGACACTAGTTTTATGACCGATGTCAGTCTTACCTGGTCACCGACATCAATTCCCTGACTGACACTGGTAGCCACCTTGCCCAACACCATCAGCTCTGGTCTGCACATGACCGACATCGGCACCTATCTGTTCAATGCCAGTTCCCCTTAACCGACACCGATTACTATGTTCACCTATGAGTGATGACTTTTTACTCACAAGCTCTCCATGGATCAAAACCCTATCCAACCCACCCTACTCAGAGTTACTCAGTCCCATCCACTGATCTTTGTCCATCATCTCCTCTAGAAACACCAAGGCTTTCCAGTTCTTAAGTCTATCAAACACATCTATCTTTTTCTTAAGAACATGCATCTCCTTCTTGCTCATGTGACCAAGCCTACAAAGCCATGTCTTTGCAACAGAAGAAGAATCAGTAATACAAGCAAGTAGATAAAGAGTACCTACTTTCTTACCACATGCTAATTCAAGTGTATCCATTGTGAGAGTTCTTGTGCATCTCTCATCGCCCAAATTTCCTGAAGCAATTAGCTACATCTTCAAGACTGGGACCTGCATGACCTTCTTCAACACCCATGTGTTGGCCACCTACAATTTCAGCTTCACTTCCCCTTTGCCAATTCTTTGGCAAGGCACACCAGCCCCTAAATAAATCTTTCCAAAGTCTCCAAAGACCTTAACATGGAAAAATACTCTATTTTGAGCTGCATGGAAAGAGGCAACAGAATCTATGAACCAAGATTCTACTTTATCCAAGAAACCTCCCAGAGCATCCTGTGTAACAACATCTACTTCTTCAGTTCCTTCATGCTGATCTGCTACCAATCAACAATATTTCTTTACCAGCTCTTTCTTTCCATAACACCGTAATTGACCATTCGTGCTTTTCAATTCCTCCATTCTTAACTTACTTTCTTCTCCTATTTCTCTACTCCCACTCAATCAGAAACCCCTAAGAGTGACCTATAACCAAACACAAACTTGTTCCCTGCAACCTTAGCTCTGATACCAACTTGTCAGGAATCTAGAACAACAAATATGCTCTGATACCAACTGTTAGGAACCCACGAAAGCACCATTGATTACCAAGCAACTAAACATGCAAAATTAAACCAGAAGTACAAGTAAATAGAATTCAAAAATACACAGAATATGAGAGATAATACACAATTGTATTAATACTCTTCTAGAAAAGAATTACAACCAAAAAGATGCCACAGTTCTTCTTCACCTTATAGAGGCTTCCCACACCTCAAGTGTACAGCAATTCACTTTCAAGACTTCTCTCTCAATTACGGTCCCAACACACAACTCAAACACAGAGTTGGTGTTCACCTCCAACCAGTCAGTATCACTACTGCCAGTACACAAGTGCTTCACGCACTCCACAAGTGCTCCACGCACTCTAAGTACTCAACGTACTCCAAATAGATCTCCCCTAAACTTGCAACAACCTACAACTCAAACAATCTTACTTATGGAAGGATCTACCTTGCCTTCCTCTTTGCTCAATAATCGAATACACACCATACTCCAAGTAGATCTTGCCTGATCTTACTCCCTGTTGTGTTGCTATAACCTTGATCCTATTGCCACCTATAGATCAACCTGGTTCTGCACACTTTCAAACCTTAGACCTCACACATACACCTACAGATCAATGATCTTACTTACCATGCAATCTCCAAATGTGGCCTTGCACACCTCTTGACCAAGATCCTACATACATGAAGAATCCTTCTGATTCTCCAAACCAGCACCCACACTTGGCACTGTGGCACTAGGAGGAACACACCATGCTCTCTTCACACATAGAAGGGGCTAATATTTTCTCTCTTACTCTCTAGCATGCATTACAATACAGCCCATGAGTCTATTATATAGATCTCATGTAAATAATAATTAGACACCTAATTAAAATAATTAGATCCGCAACTTCAAGTCTATAATTGGCTCTTAACATGCAAACACTCAGTTCGTTAACAAACTGTTCATGCAACTGACAGTTTTGGAACCATACAGGGGACCAATGTTGGTCCTTGTCTGCCTAGAGGTGACCAACATCAGATGACTCCTACTGACATCAGTTACATTCTTGTCCACCACTGGCTGACATCGATCAACCTAACTGATGCCAGTGACTGTGACACTCAGCAACCTCTTAGCAACCTCCTTCCCTATTTGCATCAGTGAAGCTTCTAGCTCCACAACCTAAAAATCTCCCACTTGGAGATAAATAGTTACACTGTACCTGTACCTATACACCATCTAATCTATTTATTGGCTTGTATCCCTCTTCAAGCTCAATCCTGAAGACCAACCACCACACAACCTATGGTGCACCTCCTATCATCTGAGTAACCTGCCACATCCAAACCTACAAACCCATGTAGTGAAGTCCTGACCCTGCATAGCATGTATACCTGTTGTTGGTCCCTCTCAAATACCTGAGAACCCACTTCCCCAAATTGGCTCCTAACTCTCTGATAGCTCCCACTATGTGGGCAAACTCAGGTCTATACCAGACCTCATGTGATTTTAGACATTGAACTGTCCAGCCCTTGGTGTGCTCTGATTCTACATCTTGTGTATTGAACCTTGCTAACACCTGATTTACATTAGCTCCCACTGGAGACAAAATCAACATGTGATCTTCCATGTCTCTCATGCCAAAGAATTTTGTTGCTCTAAATTCCTCATGACATGCCACTGAACTAACCTTACCCTTAGCTTAGCAAAACCCTATATGTACAAACCTAATAGCTAGCATACCATCCACATATAGTAATAGGATAATGTTGTAATCATCATCCACCTAGTAAGACAAACACAATGGTTACATTGACATTGACTAAAGCCTTGCTTTGTCATCCACCTATCAAAACCTGTACC
The DNA here is from genome assembly GCA_037957365.1 of Torreya grandis. Taxonomy (NCBI): domain Eukaryota; kingdom Viridiplantae; phylum Streptophyta; class Pinopsida; order Cupressales; family Taxaceae; genus Torreya; species Torreya grandis. Next base: position 1,225,846 of record JARHVA010002040.1, read on the forward strand.
ACTATCCTGTAGCTTCCTCAAGACCATATGACCTAGCCTTCCGTCTCACATATCCATTCTCTCTATTCTTTAACTAAGGAATCCATTCATCTCTCAGTGCTTTCTTTCAGCTGGCAACCCTACCAAATCTCTCATTTGGTTTTGCAACCTAATCATGCCATGCTCCCACTGTTTCCTGGATCCTTCCTACTCTACAGTAAGCAACGAGTATAAAGAAGAGGAACAATGAATTTGAGGCTTACTTACCACTTTCAATCCTCCCCATGGGTGTCTAAGACTCCTTGACAGCTTGCTATCTACCCAGAATCTATTACAGTGATCAACCTCAGTCACCACACAATTTGCATCTGACTGACATCAGTTCCCATGTGACTGTCCTTTCTACCAAAGCTAGTTTTATGACTGACATCAGTCTTACCTGGTCACCGACGTCGGTTCCTTGATCGACACTGGTAGCCACCCTACCCGACACCACCGGCTCTGGTCTACACATGATCGACATCGGCACCTATCTGTTTGATGTTGGTTCCCCTTGACTGATGCCAATTATTGTGTTCACCTATGAGTGATGACTTTTTACCTATGAGCTCTCCATGGATCATCAAAACCCTATCCAAATTACCCTGCTCAGAGCTAGTCAATCCCATCCACTGATCTCTATCCATCATCTCCTCCAGAAACACCAAGGCTTTCCAGTTCTTAAGTCTATCAAACACATCTGTCTTCTGCTTAAGAACATGCATCTCTTTCTTGCTCATGTGACCAAGCCTATAGATCCACATCTTCACAACAGAAGAAGAATCAGTAATACAAGCAAGTAGATAAAGAGTACCTGCTTTCTTACCACACGCTAATTCAAGTGTATCCACTATGAGAGTTCTTGTGCATCTCTCATCACCCAACTTTCTTGAAGCAATTAGCTGCATCTTTAAGATTAGGACCTGCATGACCTTCTTCAACACCCATGTGTTGGCTACCTGTAATTTTAGCTTCACTTCCCCTTTGCCAATTCTTTGGCAAGGCACACCAGCCCCTAAATAAATATTTCCAAAGTCTCTAAAGACCCTAACATGGAAAAATACTCTATTTTGAGCTACATGGAAAGAGGCAACAGAATCTATGAACCAAGATTCTACTTTATCCAAGAAACCTCCTAGAGCATCCTGTGCAACAACACCTACAACATCTACTTATTTAGTTCGTTCATGTTGATCTGCTACCAACCAACAATATTTCTTTACCTACTCTTTCTTTCTATAACACCGTAATTGACCATTCATGCTTTTCAATTCCTCCATTCTTAACTTACTTTCTTCTCCCATTGCTTTACTACCACTCAATTAAAAACCCCTGAGAGTGACCTGTAACCAAACATAAACCTGCTCCTTGCAACCTTAGCTCTGATACCAACTTGTCAGGAATCTAGAACAACAAATATGCTCTGATACCAACTATTAGGAACCCACAGAAGCACCATTGATTACTAAGCAACTAAACATGTGGAATTAAACCAGAAGTACAAGTAACTAGAATTCAAAAATAACACAAAATATGAGAGATAATACACAATTATATTAATACTCTTCTAGAAAAGAATTACAACCAAAAATATGCCATAGTTCTTCTTCACCTTATAGAGGCTTCCCACACCTCAAGTGTACAGCAATTCACTTTCAAGAGTTCTCTCTCAATTATGGTCCCAACACACAACTCAAACACAAAGTTGGTGTTCACCTCCAACCAGTCAGTATCACTACTGCTAGTACACAAGTGTTCCACGCACTCCATAAGTGCTCCATGCACGCCAAGTACTCAATGTACTCCAAGTAGATCTCCCCTAAACTTGTAACTCAAATGATCTTACTTATGGAAGGATCTACCTTGCCTTCCTCTTTGCTCAATAACCAAGTACACACCGTACTCCAAGTAGATATTGCCTGATCTCACTCCCTATTGTGTTGTTGTCACCTTGATCCTGCTGCCACCTACAGATCAACCTAGTTTTACACACCTGTAAACCTTAGACCTTGCACATACACCTATAGATCAATGATCTTACTTACCATGCAAATCTCCAAATGTGGCCTTGTACACCTACTGACCAAGATCCTACATACATGAAGAATCCTTTTGATTCTCCAAACCAGCACCCACACTTGGCACTATGGCACTAGGAGGAACACACCATGCTCTCTTCACACATAGAAGGAGCTAATATTTGCTCTCTTACTCTCTAGCATGAATTACAATACAGCCCATGAGTCTATTATATAGATCTCATGCAAACAATAATTAGACACCTAATTACAATAATTAGATCCATAGCTTTAAGTCTATAATTGGATCTTAACATGCAAACACTCAGTTTGTTAACAAACTATTCATGCAACCAACAGTTCTGGAACCGCACAGGTGACAGACATCGGTCCTTGTCTGCCTAGAGGTGATCGATGTCAAATGACTCCTGCCGACATCAGTTGAATTCTTGTCTACAACTGGCCGATGTCAGTTAGCCTAACTGATGCTAGTGACTATGACACTCAGCAACCTCTCAGCAACCTCCTTCCCTATTTGCATCAGTGAAGCTTTTAGCTCCATAACCTAACAAGTCATCCCTAAAATAGTCCTAGACTCTCATTTCCTAATCTTGGCCCTTTGTGCCTAGTTCTCTAACATTTAGACACTAACACCGTAATAAGGACACTAGTGCCACATGGTGCCAGTGTCCCAAAAATGGCACTAATGTCCTTTAACCTATATTTTCCCAAATGGATATCTTTTCAATACTAAAACCTCCTAATATCAGCCTAGACCTCTTTTATCACCTACATAAGCATAAAAATAGTATAAATACATGACTTTTAGTCCTCTAATTACTAGATGGAAATCAGACAAAAAAAAACACATTCAAATTTAGAATAATTTATTCAGAATTAAGGTGATCAATCCTTATTCTAACCTACTTTTACATACTACTATCTACAATAACCCTAAGCTCAGATTACCCAAATTTTTAGTCTTAATCACATTCAAGGCAATTAAGGACACTATCATACTAGCATCACTTGTAATTACACCAGCACTTATGTGGGGATAAATACATTGGGTTTGATCCCTCTTTAAAGTATTGGTATGTAGGCAACTCTCTTCATAGTGGGGTGTTAAGGATGTCTAGCCTACCCTACTAACAAACACACTTTTCATCTCATGCCAACTAGATGCCCTAGCTACATGGAGGATTAGGGTTTTCTCATTAAATCAATCATTACAAGAAAAATATAGGGTTTTATGACTTGTGCACATAGGAAAAGACCACAAATATATAGACATAGGTGCACCTAGAAGCTTAGGATAGTCCTACACAAAGCACACTATCACCAATATTAAGACACTACCACCACATTTTGAATAATGACACTACTAGCCAAATGTGGTGTTAATGTCCAAGAGGGGTTCTAAAATTGAGATCCATTTTGTAAAACTCAGACTAGTTTCCACCTTAATTTATAGCACCCAAATCACCCATCTCAATTTTTTTCCAACTAAGTTCTTACTTGTATTATTTATTACTATTTTTAAATAAGTCAAAGCTAGTTAATTCTAGAAAAAATTAGTGGTTAAATTTATTGCATATTATTTCCTTGATTTAGTCTACTCAGATCTTTAACAAATAAATATTTACATTGTGTTAAATCTTAAAAGGTTAAAATAGACACTATTATTGGCTATAATAGTTTTCCCCTAAGTGTCATTCTTACAACATGGGGGGTGTAGGAAGAGAGATAGGTGGTGAAATAGGTGATGGTGATCTTATGGGACTAGCACTAGTGGATGAGGTGACCATTAGGGCCACATGTGAGTACCATAGTCTTAGGTTTTTCATTTGATTTGGCTATAATAGTAGATAAAGTATTTGATTTCATAGATGTAACTAACTCATATCATATCTTTAATGTTTTTAGGTAATCAAGAAATGGCAACAATGGTGAATCAAGTGATATAGGCCCTTACACATAGTGTGTCAAAGGATATATTAGATATGGATTTATTTATAGGGTTATTTACATTTTAGGTGCCCATGTACCTTTATTTGATCCCGTGGAGAAGTTTTGGTAGCATACCATACTATGACCACTAAGCACGAGGAGCTACATACTAAGTTGGATAGGCATGACATTCCATAGTAGAGTGCCACTGAGATTATATAGATTATGATTGATCGTTATGACACTTTTTGATGGGAGCACAAGGATATGATAAAGAGGTTAGGTGATTTTAAGGAGATAATATATGTGTTATCACATGCACAGGGGCCTTAGTTAGATCATAGTGCATCTATATCTAGAGGTGTTAGATTCATGAATATTGATATTAATGAGGATTACAAACCTAAGGATATGCCCCCAACATATGATTGATGTGCTTATTTGTATAAAAATTGTATCAACTTATATACATATATGACATTGCTCACATGGTTTTATTTAGTTTTAAATGGATTTGCACTATTTAATTCTTTGTTGGTCAATATATAGTTTTTAATTTCATTTATTTATATGGTATATGTTAAGATTTCATAAATTTTTTAACAAGTATGTTCATTTTTGAAATTCATGTATTATATCAAAAGGAAATAAATTACTGTATGCAATGAAATATAGATGAAAATAAGAAAGAGTGACTGTAATGATCATGTGGTAATGGGATTGTTGATTGTGCTTTTGTAATCATCTCTTAAGTATCTATAAAAAATTATTGTGAACTTATATGTGTCTATTTAGGTACCCATATCTATTGTGTAGATTTTTCTTCTCCTTGTGTCTCTTTATGAATGACCTAATTGACCAATGATTCCTCGATAGGATCAATGTGGGAGAGATCAATCCTGGGAAAGAGTACACTATGAGAAGGACTTCTACTAGATGTCATCTTCTATGAAGGTTGATTGACCATATATTCCTCACAAGGAGTATCATGGGATTGTTCAATCCTCTTAGATGAACCTATAGAAGAAGTGTGTGTAATAGGTTTAGATATGTCCTTTTGATATGCAATGATTCCCTGATTGGATAATTGTATAAGCTTTTACTCAAGATCAAAACATTCATTATCTCAATGTCCTTTAATGCCATGGTAAGTGCAAAAATATTATCTTTTTGCCTTTACAAATTGGTATGGTGGATAATGTGAATTAGGTGGGAGTGTGATCATTCATTTATCCAACAAAGTTTGTAATATGGCATGTGGTCTATTCAATACCAATCAAACTAAAGAGGCCACTGTTTGGTAGTGGTATATGGTCTAACTATGGGAGATACTCTATAAGCATGTTCCTTTCCTTTGTTCAACACCTTTATTATTTATTTCTTGGCATATGTGGTTGGTTATGTATAAGGTTTTTGAAGTCATTCAAGATTTTTGTATCTTTTTTATTTTCTTTGAAAACAAGATTTTTACCATGTTTGAGTTTGAATGGATAAATAGGCAAATTGATTTGGGTATTCATTAGAGCACATGCTTATTTCTACACATCCCAATATAAGATCTTGAATGAAGTAAAGGTATTATGTAATGTTCTTTCTCTGAGTAGAGAAAGAAGGCCTCTACTAAATATGAATTGTGTTTCTAAAGCTGAGGATGTATAATGTAAGGATCATAAAACATCCTTAAATCAAATAACATAATCTTGTATAGGCTCATTTTCTATTTGTTTTAGATTAAGATAAAAACAGGTTTTGAAGGGGCCCCAAAACCCTTTACATCAGAAGAGAGATAAACCTTAAGCACTTCCAGAAAACAAAATAGCCTGGAACCTGCATAAGCAAGACCAGATAACCAGGAATCTGAAAATAGCAGACAAGTGCTGGACAAACAATAAAATTATTTTTTACAAGACCAAAGTTTCATATCTAGAGGGGGGACAAAAGGCTTAGACTTCTTCCTCTTTACTGTTGTCCAACCATCCTCTACCTTAGCTGCCTCATCAACCCAGTCCTCAGAAGGCCATGATCCATGAAGACCAGGGGGCGTCGAAGCCTCAGGAAAATCCTTATGAGAACTAGCCAACTTCTGGTTCCTAGGAGAAACCTTCAAAAAAGGTGGAGGAACCACCACCTCCTCAGTAGTCAGTTTAGAGAGATCACATAATCCAATCTCTGCAGTACCTTCAATAGGATCAGTCTCCAGTGGAGTCTCCTGATCCATCGATTCAGAATGGATACTCTTTTCATTCTCATTCTCTAAATCAGTCAAATCTTCATCAGGTTGTTTAGCAAAATAGTGTTCATGATCAGCTACAGACCACCAAGAAGGTGAGCTTCTGGGTTTGGATTTCCATGTAGTACACCGGACTGCAACGTGCCCCATCTGGTGACACTTTTTGCATCAAAAAGGTAAACCTTCAAAATATAACATTTGCATCCAAGAACCCCTTGGGGAATCCAGACAAATCACCTCAGGAAGGCCCTTAAAAACATCCACCTCAACCATAAGGTGAGCACAGGTCAAGCGGTAAATCCTCTTAGTTTCATCATCCTCAAATAAAAACTCCCCTATAGCATTACCGATAGTTTTAAACACCGCTTCTTGCCATAAATGGATTGGTAAATTAGGGAGCCGAACCCAGACAGGGATCTTATTGAAGGTTTCTATGAGAGGGTTGAAGTCCTTATGCCACTATTTGGCCATAAGAGGGTATTTACCCTGCAATAAAAGATTACTGTTGGACAAAATAGTCTTCCTGTCCTTAGGGATTTGGAATAAAGCTATAAAAAAACCTTTAACACAAGGGTATATTTCAACATCTCCATCAATCAGTGGCAGCCAGGTATTGGAGATCCAGCCATGTAGATTTGCTAGAGATGTCAAGCAACCACAAAATCTACAAATAGCCCCATACTTTGAAAAATAATCTACCCAATTAAAAATTGCTTCAATAGTATCAGGATCAAGATTAACCCTGACAGGATTTAAAACACTTACTGGTGAAACATAGTTTCTCCCAACAGAAGCTTGATGTTTCGCATCTTGTATTCTAGCTTCATAAGTAGCCACATCCGCATAAGATCTTCCCTTTGATCCAAGGACAGAACCAGAAACAGGGGATCCTTTTGCTATTTTCGTACCTGGAAATGAACCCCCTTCTGCAGTAGAGTGGGCGATCAGGATTCGTTCCCCATTCCCAAGTGGAGGTGTGCACTCAGCAAAGACCTCATCCATGCCTTCCACCGGATCAATGGCTACTTGGTTCAGCGCATGCGTGCTCAGCATTCAAAATTTCCATGCGCGCGCTCAGCGTTCACTTTGACATAAGTATCCTCATTTTCTATTTGTTTCAATGTTTGAAAATGTTTCAATGGTAATTTAAGTAAGGTATAAATAGTAAAATGTGATATAAATACATCTTCAATTTATTTTAAAGTCAATAATGAACTTTGGCATAGTATAAAACAAATCAAGAGCCTCTTAGGTTAATCTACAATGAAAATCCCTTAAGAGCAAGCTTCCATTTTTGGTCCAATGTTAAAAGGAGTGTATATATTATTTTAAACAAATATCAAGATCCCCTTGACCATCAAAGGAAGAAAATTTATGCATAATTAATTTTTAAGGATAAATATATTTAAAAACATTCCTAGCAATAGGTTGCTCTATTATTTTATTCTCCTCAAAAATAGCTTCATGCAAATAAATTTACGATTTAGTAGTGTTGACTTGTTTCAAATATCCAATGGTATTCATAATATATAACATATCATAAGAATAAGTTGATGATTTTACTAGTGGTTGTAAACTACCATTCATATGGAACATAGGAATTATAAACTCTTTATCATCCACTAAAATAGGCTCTTCACATGATTTTTCAATATTCGGTAAAGGAACACCCATGTCTAAAGATGTAAGTATATCATGTTGAATATCACAAAGGTCAATATTATTATCATTATGATGTGATATATTTATCAAAATTTCATGACATAATATAGGATTAGGATAAATAGTTTCACTTTTAAACACACTCTCCTTTTGATAAGAAGATGCAATGGAGAAAGGGGAAGAAACATTTGTTATTTTATGTACCACATCAAGAGATGGAATAATGTCACCTTCACTTTTAGTTTTAGTTTTACATCCAAGAGAAAGAGGTTTAAAAAATGAAATATCACTTTCTACTTGAGGTACATCATTTTTATGTGGGAAAATAACATTGTCATAACTATGATTTTCATACTTGTTATTTGTCTTAGGAAATTATTTCATTAGGAAACCTTTGGGAAATATGTTTTATTTTTGCTTGGATTTACATGGTTTGATCTATGAAAAATATACCTCAAATATACTTGGGAAGTTTATTGTGTCCCTAAGTAATGCATGTTTTTTAGTTATTTCCTTATGATTTTCATATGCACTCTCATTTTTTTCTTCAATCAAAACAATGAGAGATATGGGACATGCATTTTGCTCACCACAAATTATAGGGGAAGAAGAAAGATGACTCTTTTCATTTGAATCATGCAAAGAAGGAATGGAATTTTCAAAATTAGTATTATTTGGGGAAGGATAAACACACTTTATTTTGTTAATATTTTCATTATGAGAGATAGAGGAGGAACATTAGATTCTTTAACATTTTTGACATTGGAAAGGGGAGAATCACACTCACTTTTTAAAATAACTAAAGGGGGTATGGATGCAATATTTTGATTTTCAACATTATGAATGGTATCATTTTACATATTGGTTGGCTCTTCATTATAATAAAATAGAGGAATATGAGAGATGTCATAACCAAGAGGCATTTCATCACATTCATAACCAATATTAGAAACATCATGATCACAACTCTGCTCATACATACTCATGTTTGCATCATTGGTTTTCTCATTATCATAGTTGTAATAAAAAGAGGATGTGTCTTATTTTTGATATTATAAAAGATATTTATATGCCATAAATTAATCAAGAGTTGGATTAAATAAATTATCATAATTAAGCTTTCATGCATAACCTTCTAGTAAGGACTCTATCTATAAGGTTTAAGATGACTACAAAGCACACAACCACTAAGACTAAAATGATAATTTTACTAAACATTCCTAACCTATGCCCATATAAGTGAGAGATATTAGATATAAAAATAAAATACATAAATCTGAAATGAACTTTTAAGGAAGGAAAAATCCCTAATATGTGAACTAGGGTTTTGGTTCAACAAACAGATGATGGGTTCACCAAATAGCTTTATTACTTGTATGTTTCTCTTATAAATCCAAAATCAATAAAATGCCCTCTAAATTTCATGAAAACTAATCTTTGTTTCCCTTCTCACTAATGAACTAGGAGTTATATAAACATTTTAGCTAGGAATAAAGACCCAAAACTCACTTCATTATTATGCCAAGTAAGCCTCAAATAACTCTACTATTCAAAGTCTGGTTTGCCCTTGTTGACTATGGGGAAAAACCCTAATCATATATATATATATATATATATATATATATATATATATATATATATATATATATATATATATATATATATATATATATATTTTTTTTGTTTTTTTGTTTTGTTTTTATAAATAATCCTTTTGACCCAGTCGAGGGCTTCAACATGTTAATAATGACCATGCCATGTTCACCACCTAAGTCAGTTGAATAATTTAACTATAACTCTTAGTACCCCCACCAAATGGGGTTTATTCATTATGATAATCACTTTTGGGCTCAAGATGAATAACATAAAGTTTATGTCTTTAATCAATACATTAATAATTATTATTTAATTAATCCAAAGATATGCCTATGCAAGGAAAATAAATCATAGGGTTTCACTTAAGACCATAAACAAGCAAATATTATTTTAATAGAATATTTCAAATAAGACCATTACACACAAACCATTCATAACCATAAAAACTAGTATAATTACTATACCAATAAATAAATGAGTATCACACATAACAAATGGAACAACTATGCAATCACACCACAATCAAATACAAACTCAAGCAACTTATAATCAGGTAGTGCAACATGAGTGTGTGTTTATTTTTGGATTGTTTTGTCTACCCCCATCGATCATGATCTATCATCTTCTCCATTAATATTCTCTCCCTTAGGACTCCACTATGAGGGAATGATAAAGGATTGTCCTACATACATCTCAAATAGGGAAAAAGGGTAGTTATTACATCTTATCATATATATCAAAACAAATAAAAGAAACTAACTTAGAAATAATTCATCAAGTAAAACCATAACATCATAATATAAATGCATAAATAATCAATGTACACATACTACAAATAAAACGTGTCGTAAATATAGGTTAAAAATGAAAAATACCATAATTTGAATTAATCTAGTTACATTAGTACTAAACATGATAATTTTTAATCACTAATAGTATAATTATTCATTAATTCCATAATACTTTCCATTCAGATCAGGATGGGATGTAACATCCTTACCCTCTTAAAAAATGCATCATCTTGATGATGTTATTAAAATAAAACATAATAGTAAATGTCACATGTTTGGCATATTTAATCAAATAAATGTGGAAACAGTCTATGAAACTCCTCATAATCCTCTCAAACAACACTTTATTTAGAATATTGGGCTCATAGGACTTGTATTGAGCCACTTCTCTATTATACAAGTTAAGTTTTCCAATATCAAGAATTTTGAGGGTTTTTATTATCACCACTCTTGGATCTTATACTAATAAAGAGTTCCGATTAGGCACATGTGAAAGATCAACCACATATTTATTCAAATAATACATGTGAAAAACATTATGAGTTTTAGTAAGTTTTAGTGGCAAAGTAAGCCTATAATCAATAGGCATTGTTATATTTAAAATCTCATAAGGTCTTACATATCTATGTTCCAATTGGGCTGATTTTTTTGTAATTTAGTTGAACTCTTTTGGGGTTTAACTCATAGAAAAACCTTATCTAAAGTTCAAAAATACCTTATTGTTCTCTTTAGATCAAATTAACTTTTTTATCTATCATTGGCTTCAGCCAATGTATTTTGAATTAGATTTACATGCTCTTCTATTTCAATAAGAATTTTAGGTCCAATATTTATTCTATCTTCTAACATGTCCCAACTGATAAGTGTTCTACATTTTTTGTCATTCAAAGCTTTAAATGGTGACATTTTTATATTCGAATGATAAAATTTGTTGTGACAAAACTCAACTAATGTAATATATTCTTCCCACTTGTATTATTGGTCCATACAATACATTTTTAATAAGTTCTCCAATGCTTGATTTACCCTTTCTGTTTGCCCATCTATTTTAGGATGATAGGTTGTACTAAATTTGAGTTGAGTTCCCAAGGCTGCATTTAGATTTTGATAAAATATAGAGGTCATTAAATTATCCCTATCAAAAATAATTTTCTCTAGAACCCCATTCAATTTAAAAATTTCCTAGACAAACCTTTTAGCTAATATTAACGCATCATCTATCAAACTACCCAGTATAAAATGTGTCTCCTTTGTAATCTTATCAACCAATACCAAAATCATATCATGTATGTTTCTATAATTTTGTATCCTTTGGATTAATTATATGTTAATAACTTGCCATTTCCATTTTATAATGTCATTAGGGTATAGTATTCCTATAGGGTGATTATGTTTTGTCTTTACCCTTTGACATTCCAAACATCTTGACACAAAGTTTGTTGCATCTTTCTTGATTTATTTCTAGAAATATAATGGACTCAATTATGACATTATTTTTATCACCCCAATAAAACCAAAATAAGGAGCATTTTGTAACTCTCTGAATATTTTGACTCTCAAATCTTCTTGATCTAGAACATACATCCTTCACTTAAATCTTAGAAGTCCATTTTTCTCAAAATGGAAACTTTCATACCTATGATCTTACAGATATTCTAAAAGATCTTTTTTCACCTAATTATATAATTTTTCCCTTGGAGAGAATTTCAAAACATAATCTTATAAGGTTATTCTTATAGTATACACTATTTTTATATACCTTCTATGGATATAGGCATCTCTTACTATGTTCTCTTTTCCCTTTATGTGATTTATATCAAATTTATAATATGATAATAACTTGAGAAATCATATTTGTCATGCATTTAAATCAATTTGAGTGAAAATATACTTAAGCCCCAAGTTTTTAGTCTTGAGATCAAAAGGTTTTCCCAATAAATAATGTCTTTAAACCTATAATGCATGCACTATGACAACCAAATCTAAATCATGTAGGACATAATTTACTTCATAAGGCTCAAGTTTTTTGAGATTTATAAGCTAATACTTGACCTTATTGCAACAACACTCCTCCCAAACCATACCTAGAGGCATCTCTTACCACAACAAAATGGCCATTTAGATTTAGAACATGCAACACTAGTGTAGATATAAGCCTTTTTTTTAGGATTTAAAACACTTCTTCACAATTATCATTCTAGATTAAATGGTGTTCCTTTCATTGTAGATAGGTGATGTGATTAGATAATTTTGAATATTTTGGCACAAATTTTATGTAATATTTAGATACACCCATAAAGCTACACATTTCATGAACATTTTAAGGTGTCGGCCAATCCATAATGGCTTTTATTTTTTTGTATCTATAAAAATCCCTTCAATTGAAATAATATCCCCCAAATATTTTACTCTATTTTAAAATAAAACACACTTTAATAGGTTCCCTAATAATTTATTCTTCTTTAAGAGTTGCAATACCAGCTTCAAGTATTGAAAGTGTTCTTATTCATCCTTGGAACATATTAAAATATTATTTAATAATATGAGCATAAACTGATCTAAGTAATCCCTAATCATAATGTTCATAATATTTATGAATATTTTAGGCTAATTTGTTAACCAAAATGGTAGGACTGTGAACTGATGGTGTCTATATTATGTCCTGAAAGTAGTTTTAGGGATGTATTCCTCTTTGATCTTTAATTTATGGTACCCTACTCTAAGGTCAAATTCATAAAATAGTATTGCTCCATGAATTTGATTAAAAATAACATCAATATAAGGTAGAGGATACCTATTATTTATAGTTTCTTTATTTAACATTTGATAGTCTAAGTACATATGAAGAGTCACATCCTTATTCTTGACAAACACAATGAGTGTTCACCAAGGTGATATATTGGGTTGGATCAATCCTTTGTATAACATCTTTTGAAGTTGGCATTTTAATTCCATAAGATCATTTTTCATCATTATGTATGTTTCTTTAGACCAAGGTTCAAATCTTGGAATGATATCAATTGAGAAGCAAAACTCCTTTTTGGGAGGTAGTCCATGTAAATCTTCTAGAAAAATATCCTGATAATCATACAAAATTGGGAAGTATTTAATGAAAATTCATTAATATATGCAATCTCATTTATCTTGACCATGTAAATCTTATAACCCTTACATTGAGATTTCTTTAGTTGCATTGTAGATATTTGTCTTCATTTAAACTCTTTTTTCTCTCACAAAATTTGAGTTTGATTCCTCAAATCATCCAGACACTCCATTTCCTTCACAAAAAAACTACTTTTTCCCTATGCTTCCAAAGCTAATTTACCCCTAAGATCACATCATATGACACTATCAAGTTTGAATACAAATATAATATAGTAATAAAGCTAGGTAATTCCACTTATACTTCTATGAGGCATTTATCAACTTTAACTTTTGATTAGTTTTCATATTACAAAATACATGCATTTTTCACATGCCTAAATTTTATAAGAAGTTTATTAAGAAGATGTAGAGAAATAAAACATTCATTAGCTCTAGTCTCAATCAAAATAGAAATAAAATGGCCAAATGATGTATGTGACACTTTAATAGGTGAAATCAATAAATCAGCCTAATGATTGTCAATAACTGCATGAATTGTTTTTTAGAACTTCCCTTGTTGGGATGATGCAAAAGGATTCTTAAATTTGCTACTATTTTTCCATTATGGGAAATCCTTTTCATAGTGGTCTCTGACAAAAGTAAAACATCCTCTTAGTGGTCCTTCCCTATCTAATGAGTTACCACCTTTATTTCCATTCCCATCTCTAAAACCATTTCCTAGCCTCCTTGACCTAGAAGCATTATTATACCTGAGATTATTATTGTTAAACTTATTTTTTAAATCCTCATTCTACTTATAATTCTTCTTAAATGAATTATTTAGGCCTATAAACATCTTATGATATTTATCTCTAACTCCATCAAGATATTTGACCTTTTGTTCCTATTTGATATATTTTTCAAAGACTTGATCCATGTAAATTGGTCCATGTACATCCACCTCACATCCAATTTGTGATTTTAATCCCATAATGAAATTTTAGATCTAGAAGATTCATCCTTTTGATATTCGGTAACATATTTGAGAAACTTTGTAAACTTCTCCTAGTATTTAGTCATTAATAACTCTTCTTGCTTTAGATTTTGAAAATATGTCGACATCTAGTCAAAATAGAGTTATAAAAGCCACCTTGACCTAAACAAAGTTACAAATTGAATCCAAATAGTGGTAATGGAGTTAAGGACTATTTATATTTTATTTTTATCCCACCATGTTGTTATTTCACATGTGAATTGGTATGTTCCCCATATTATTTTTATTACCTTAAAATAATTTTAGATCTTAAAATTATTTCTAAATTTCCATGAGCGACCATTTAGATCCATATCCCAATGTTGTTCCATCAAATTTTGGTGGATTTATATTTATCATGTCATGTGCAAGCTTTATCACAACTTGAGCCCTTACAGATTGATAATCTTTATCATTTTCTTTCTCCTAATCATTTTGATTTTCCTCTTTTTCACCTTCTACATCATTCCCAAAAATTTCTTGTTCCAAATCCATTATTTTATCCAATATCTCATGTAAGCCTATGAATATCTAATCTAATTTAACAGCCTACTCTTTTACTAACTGGTTAGGGTTAGGTTTTTGGTCATGGTTGTATGGATTTCCATTTAAAATACCCCTTGCATAAACCATTTATTCCTATTATTTAGCAAGTAATCATGTATATCAAAAATAGTGGACACATAAGGTCCTACCTGGCTTTTGAACTTGGCTTTGGTACTACATGTATCAACCTAACTAGGTTGATTCAATAAATTACCATAGACTTTTTCTTACACAATCATAATCAATACTTCCAATTGTTATTCATATAGTAAAGGAATACAATAATATAATAAAATTAATTCCATGTACATCATTATACCAAATCAAAGTAGAGTTATGTTAAATCTAATTTAAAGTTAATTAGTAAACAACATATATATTGTGTAAAGTGATTCCACTATATAATGTAAAAATTTCAAATACACATCACTCCTCTTAGGACTCAAATGGTATAATATTATAAAGAATACTCAATAATACTGACAACCTCATCTATAATATACAAGAACATATAAGATTAAATACAAAATAGTACTATTGATTAGCTCCTAAAATAATTTAATAGCCGTGATTAAGAATCTAAGATTGGTTATGATCAATTTTAAGGAGGGATAATTTTAACTACATGCTCTAGCTCTAACCATAGATTGACGGTCCCCCACACACCTCCTCATTG
Organism: Torreya grandis; assembly: GCA_037957365.1. Taxonomy (NCBI): domain Eukaryota; kingdom Viridiplantae; phylum Streptophyta; class Pinopsida; order Cupressales; family Taxaceae; genus Torreya; species Torreya grandis. The sequence continues at coordinate 1,241,450 of JARHVA010002040.1, forward strand.
GGAGTGGCCCTTTCCTTCATGAAGGGGTAGATAATGATGATGTGAGAATCTAGAGCCATCTAAGAACAAGTTTGAAATAATAATCCATATAACATGTAGCTAATCACATAGAACATAAGTATGCCTCTTTCTATTATGATCTCAAGCAAACATGTAAATTACAAAGTACAGTGGATTGATAATGTATACACCTATAATATTAATTTGGCCAAGACATTCATAAAATTTAACTTCAAAATATATTGGATCATGGTCCACATATGCATTACTCTGTCCTTGTCAAATACTCATCAATATAATTATATCTTGACCGATGATGAGGGATTTATAAACAGGCACCCCACTTATCACTCATCATCCTCTTAGCAGAAGGATGATTCTAACTAATGTTATTTAAATTAGAGAATATATTATAGTTGTAACCATATAGAAAAGTTTCTTGATATTTAATTAATCATATTCTAATTACACTACAAAATGGCATGTTAATGTATTTCTCATAAAAGAAAATAGGAAACAAACAACATTAATCTTAACATCTCAACCACCTAGCTAAGCCTATTTATGGGTTTATTATTTATAAAAAAACTTTATTGTATTGTAGTTTCATAACTAAAAAATATTTCATGGTACAATTTACCATTGGAAAATAATACTATTAATATGATACAAATTTATTATAATCTCTGGCATACTAAATACTACAAATATTTAAGATGTAATAATACTATAGTATATAATTTAGGATTGATGCAAGTGCAACATGGTTCAAAGTCAATTTCAATCTTTTTAGGTGTTAAGAAGCTTTATGAGTCTTTTTTATTCAATAAAAATCTAAAATGATGCTTCAATATCATTTTAGGAGTCATTTAATAGTGTTTTTAACTTTTTCTGCCAAAATCATAATTTAAAAATTATTAATTCATTTTGCCCTATTTTAAGAGTTTTGAGTGTGTTAAGGATCATGAAATTTAGGAGGTGATCCCTAGGGTTTGTATAAGTAAATTATGATTATTTATAATAATAAATATGTTTTTAAATGTAAAATTCTATGTAAATATTCTAAACTCAGTCTTGTCCAATGTAGGAGAAACTAAATAAGGTGTTTTGCTAAGCTTGTCAAATTTGTTTAGAAAACCTTGGGGTCAAAAACAATCATGTACCAAGTTGGGATACCTTATAAGTATCAAACCTATCAAGTATGATATATCCAAGATTAGGATGATCTTCGAAGAACTTCATGATTGTAGGTAGAGTGACAGACAGTTCATGTATAATAGGGGTTTGTATGTGAAGGAAAGTGTGTTTTTCATGTCAAATAAAGGGATTTACCTATTTGAACCATTTTATATTGATATTTATTATATTATTTATTTATATTAAATGTAATTTGAAGATATTTTGTCTTTTGTCTTTAAATCCAAGTTCTTGGTGTTGAAACTTTTTAAAACCTTGTTTTCACTTGCAGTCATACACATAGAGGTCTTATTTTACATAGACATCCTTGTATGAGTTTAAGTTGACAATTGGATAAGTTGAGGGAGGGTGTTAATATTTTGTTCCAAGTTTTATTTTTTTAAATAATATTTAAGTTGTATGAACAATCACTTTGTAGACATAGACAAACCCTAAATCAAGGTTTATGATATAATAGGACTCATAACTCCAACTTGAACCATTGAAATCCATCTAAATCTTGGATACAATTTTTAAAAAGGGTTTATAATTCCTTATAATTGGTTTTGTGACTAAATTCAACCTATGGTTATTTTTATAACTGAATGAGTTTTTCTACACCTGTAAGTGTCTACCGAGAGGATTCTAAAAAGAAGAAATTTGACCATTTTTGTCATGCCCAATTTTTTTCAAAAACATGGACATGAAACACCATACCAACCAACAAAACACCAATGCACTTGGATAGATACCAAAATCTAATGCAATCATAACAATAATTCAATTGAATTCTAACACAATATCCTACAACTACCAAAAGGCTCATACAGGCATAGGCCATTAGTTTAGAAGCCCATAGCTTTAATCTATTCAGCCCAACACTATGGATCTCTTCTTAAGATCACACCAAATAGATATAGTGAGAATGGCATTGAGGTCAAAATTGACCATGCCTCTATTGATGTAGCTAGGCTCCACATGGTGGCTTTGATATTATCCCTAGCCATGTTAGCTTCCCTTTAGGCTCTTAAATCCACTTTTACCACCTAAAATCTCTCAAGTGACTCTGTGAAAGGTTTCACATGGTGATAATTTTATAACTAATACCCTGCCAATCTAAAATATTAATATATCATCCTTGCATATATAAAGTAATAGGATTATGCCATACAATAGCACCCTACTAGCCCACTAGCCTGTAAGCATTGCTCTTGATAAAGATGCCTTTAGAATCATATATAATAGCAAGATTTGGCCACATGGATACATCCTTATCACTCACTTTCCCATAGGATTCAAGCCCAGTACAGACCTTCTTAAGATAATGGGTCACTAAGATGATGCCACGTAGTAGCATCTGATGATCTCACTTGCCCAAACACTTTGTAAATAGCATAAAAATATCTTGCATAGTGGGTCACTAAGATGATACCAAGTGGTAACATTCCACTCCCCCATTGAATCTAAGGCACTACTCCCTATATGGTCATCCCCAAGATCATGGGTCACTGGGATGATGCCATGTGGCAAAATCTTACTTCTCCACTAGCCCAAAGGCAAAGCTTTATGTATGTCCATCCTTAGGACCGTAGGTTATCAGGATGATTCCACATGGTATCATTCCACTCACCCACTTTCCTAAAGGAAAAAATCATATTATGGTCATATCTAAGATGGTGGGTTGTTGGGATGATTCCACATGGTAGCATCTCACTCCTTTGCTAGCTCAACACCATCCATAGAGTAGACCAGGTTGATGTCACTCCCAAGGTTGTAAGATGACATCATGTAGCTTTTTTCAAAACCATGCAAAAATTTTCATAAACATGACTAAGGTAAAAATGTTATCGAAAGGCCCAACTAAGAGGCATTTAGGGCAAGTCCAATTGGATGATTTTGGCTAAAAAGGATAATCCAACAAAGTAAAAAGTCAAGTAAAATGACTAAGTCAAAAGTCTATAGCCTTTTTTAAAGGTGACTAAGTCAAAAGGCATATTTGGATAAATTATAGTTTGTGATCAATTCAAAGGCTAATAAGGCAATTAAATGCCAAATATGTCATTCCTCTACATTTAATAATGTGTCCAACTAGAATCTAATGATTGAAATGAGGTGTAGTAACCTCTAAGGCCAAATACAAAATTGAACAAGCCATCAAGGCAAGGATGAGTCAAATTCAATAAAATAAGAGTGTCAATGCCTTAAATAGGCTTCTAATGCTAAACCAATATTCTCATTGGTTTAGTTGACTATCCAAAAACATAATTTGACTCATTCTAAAATTTAACTAGTTTGTTCATCCTAAGATAAGACTACAAGGATTATTATAGAGACCCATTCCATTATTTTGTAACTAAAGTATCAATAAAAAAGATGTGAGAGTATAACTTAGAGTTGAGGAATGGTCTTTAAAATCTTCCTCTTTCATTAATTAATTCTTGCAAGGGATTCTACAATCAAACACATATTGTTACCTTGCATTAATATCTTAACCCAAGAGCCCAGCTCTGTTATAATTTCTTATTTTTAGAAGTTGGTCTTTATACAGGAAAGGCTTAAGGTAGAAACCTTTCCCAATGTTTTAATCTATAATCCTTTCATAAGGCATTTCCTTATCCAAATATAATCGATACTCAGATTATAATTTCTTATATTATTATTATTCTCAATTATAATCCCTCAGAAATTTATTTGAGTTCCACTCCTTTGTGGATAAGATTAATCCAAAATATAATTTCTAACAAAGTGTATGAGGAGGCACAAAGCTTATTTTACAGGTTGATTATCATTAAGTTTAAGAGAAGGCATACTTATCATTTTATTAAAAGAGCCATTTAGGCTTAAGAGTTGTTCCCTACTTGATAGATTCCTTCAAGGGAGATATATGATCAAGCCTTAATGAGGCTCTCAATAGCACTTTATAAGTGTTGTTAAATATTTTATCTTTCTTAGATTGAACCTTAATAAGGGTTAGCCAACTAGATCTAAACTAGTTGAGTAGAATGCATATAATCAATGGCTTAACATAACTAGATTTATAAAATGAAAACACCATATGTCTCAACCATCCAAAGAATAGGCAACCTAAATCACATGCCTTCATAATGTATTGATTCTTTATATTCATATAGTTCATTTATAAGCAACTTCAAATAAGTAATTCAAGGTGCAATGAACAAGCATTCATAGGATATTTAACAATATATATATATATATATATATATATAAAATAAGACCCTTAACTTAGCTAATCTCAAGCATGAATAAATAATGTTCATGAGGATTCCAGTTAAGATGATGATTCTATCATAAGGAGATCCAAAATCATATATAAATAAGAAGACTATTCATCGGTTCTTTATAGTAACAACCAAAATATTCAGCTGATAAACTTCATAAAAATAGTGGCTCACACTTGGCCCACAATCAATCAGTAAAGCATAAATACAAAAAAATTAGTGAGAATAATCAATCCTTGGCTTCTAGCCAGTTCTAAAAGGTAGCAAAACATGAGTGGATTGCATCTGAATATGATTTTCTCTTCATTCTAAGTGAAACTTTGGCCAACCAAAGGTGGGCTCACCTCCTAACCTTTTTCCATCATCAAGTGACTGCTCTAGGAACCCCCGAGTAGGACTTCTAGCTTTAGGCATGTTCACATCATGGTGTAATTTTAATAAAGGCAAACAATAGTCAAGACATATTGGGTTCAAGGAGATAACTACTCATAAGGTGATAATCTAATCATCTATAATTTAAGAGGTTACCAACCTTGAATCTAATTACGTAAGCATAAAATCATAATAAGGCATACCTACAAGTAGCTACAAATAAGTATACAACCAATGAGATATAAATTCTATAAGTAGTCATGAGATGGCTTAGGCAACCTACCATCATGTCCTACATGAGAGGCCTAACCCTTTTATTTCATCATGAATAATGTGACCTTTCAAAACATCATAAGTCATTTATGGTAAAACATTTCTCTTAAGGTAAGTAAAAGTCTTAATATCTAAGACAATCATGCAGGAACATCTCAACTCTAAACTCCCACACAAGGGTAATAACACTATGGGGAAAATCAATCACAGCCATAGATAAATAAACAAAGAGAATAATTATCCAAGAAACCTCACTCCACTCAAACACAATAATAATTCTAGAATAACACAAACTTCATTTAGTCAGACAATAGGATATTTCAGTCAATAGGATACCTACCAAATGATCCAGGCCCTTCCATGGATCTTTCCTGCATGTTATAACCAAGTGAGGCTCTCCCTCTTCTGGATCTCTTCTTGTTCTTCCTTACTCCTTTAGGTTCATCCCTAAAATCTCTTAAAATTCAAATTTCAAATAACTAAACCCTTTTCCATGAGATCTTCTATTAAGGTGTGGAGCTAAAAGCTACACTAGATGAGTGAAATGCAAGGTTACTAGAGTTACACAATCACCGACGTCGATCAGGGTCGATCGACATTGGTCAGGTGTCAACTGGGATCTACCGGCATTGGTTATGGATCAGCTGATGTCGATCATATGTAGGCAAATATGGACCGACGTCGGTCACTTGTGCATTCCAAAATTCTATTTTTGTGGGATGAATGGATTGTTTGCATGATAAGTTGAACTATTGGTTGTAAGTCCACATTTTTATTTTTGGCAGGACTAATTTGGACCTTTGATTAGGAGGTGTATCTAATGGTGGTGAATGCATAGCTCATGATCCCTAATTCTTTATAATAGGGATAGATCTTCATAGCTTATATGATGTAGAAGACAATTCAAGTAGTTGAATTGTGTTTGTAATTGTGAGAGAGAACTCTTGAGGGAAAGAGATCTATACATCTGAGAGGTGTGGAAGAAAGAGAGATTTCTTCAATTGTATTTCCTTCTAGAAGAGTTTAATACAAGTTTTCATTGTTTCTTGTATCTCTTGTTCTTTGCTGATTCTAGTTTCTAGTTACTTATTACTTCTGATTAATTATGTGTTTAGTTGCTTACACAACAGTAATCAATTGTTCTTGTTAGATCTTGACAAGTGGTATCAGAGATTTATGTTCTAGATTCCTGACAAAGTGGTATCAAATCTTAGGTTCACTAGCAGGTGGTTTCAGATCTATTTAGTGTGTTGATTACAGGTCACTCACAGGGGTTTTTGTTTGAGTGGGAGTAAAGCAATGGGAAAAGAAAGTAAACTAAGAATGGAGAAGTTTAATGGCAAAAACTATCAATAATGGAGGATGAAGATAAAAGATTATCTATATCAGAAAGATCTATACTTACCATTGGGTGGAGTTTCAAGTAAGCCCATAGATATGGAAGATGAAGAATGGAATGTTCTTGATAGAAAGGCTCTGGGATCTATAAGGTTAAGCCTGGCATCTTCTATAATTTCCAACTTGTCACAGGCAAATTCAATGGTACAGTTAATGGATACTTTAGCAAATTTATATAAAAAGCCCTCAGCTTCAATAAGGTATATCTTATGAAGCAATTATTTAATTTGCATATGCATGAAGGTGGATCTGTATCTACTCATCTAAATGATTTCCATGCAATAGTAAATCAGTTAAATTCAATCAAAATAGTGTTTGATGATGAAATTATGACTCTCTTAATTTTATGCTCTTTACCAAAAAGTTGGTATAGTTTGGTAATGGCAGTTAGTAATACTGCATCTGCTACAAATATCTTGAAAGTAGATGATGTTGTTAGTGTAATCTTGAATGAAGAAATTCACAGGAAAAGCATAGAGGAGACATCAGGTAATGCTTTAAGTATTGAAAGTAGGGGAAGGCAAAAAGAGAGGCACAAGCAAGGGAGATCAAGGTCTAAGTCAAAGATGAGCAATAGATCCAAATCCAAAAATGGAAAAAGAAAGATAACCTGCTAGAATTGTGGAAAGAAAGGGCATGCAAAGAAAGACTGTTGGTTGAAAGTTAGAGAAGAAAATCAGCATGAAGGTAATGAAGAAGCAAAAGTTGCAGGTATTGTTGCACAAGATGATTTTACACTTTTTTTTTATAATAGATTAGAATCTTGGGTTGTAAATTTTGGTGCTTCTTTCCATGCTACCCCAAATAGAGAATTTTTCAATGATTATGTCTAGGGAGATTTTGGAAAAGTCTATTTAGGGGATGATGAGCCTTGTAAAATTGTTGGAAAAGGAAAAGTGCAGCTAAAATTTTAGAATGGCAACACATGGGTGTTGAAGAATGTCATGCATGTACCCAACTTGAAGAGGAATTTGATTTCTACAGGAAAGTTGGGGGATGAGGGTTGCACAGTAACTCTCACAGCTGAATCTTGGAAGGTTTCCAAGGGTGCACTTGTTTTGGCTAGAGGCAAGAGAGTAGGTACTCTCTATTTATGTAATTTTATTACTAATTATTCTCCTTCTGTTTTATCTACTTCAGATGTAGATGCAAATTTGTGGCACTAGAGACTTGGCCACATTGGTGAGAAGGGAATGAAATTTTTTAAGTCAAAAGGTAAGCTTTCAGATTTGAAAAGCATAGATCTAGATTTTTGTGAGCATTGTGTTTTTGAAAAGTAGAAGAGAGTGAAATTTCTCAAGGCTGGGTCAACAAAGAAGAAGCACAAGTTGGATCTTGTTCACACAGACGTGTGGGGACCAGCTCAGGTAGCTTCTATTGGAGGATCATAGTATTATGTTACTTTCATTGATGATGCTACAAGAAAGGTATAGGTTTATTGCATAAAGAAGAAATCTGATGGTTTTGACACATTTAGGAATTGGAAAGCTTTGGTTGAGAATAAAATAGATTTGAGATTGAAGTGCCTTAGATCTGACAATGGTGGTGAGTACTGCAGCAATAAGTTTAGAAGTTACTATTTTATGTATGGAATACGCAGGGGAAGGATGGTTCCAAGGACATCTCAGCAAAATGGAGTTGCTGAAAGGATGAATAGAACAATATTGGAGCGTGCACAAAGTATGAGGTTGCATGTTAGTTTGTCCTTACATTTTTGGGCAGAAGCTGTAGACACTATAGTTTACCTGATTAACAGAGGACCCTCTACAACTCTAGATGGTAGAATTCTAGAAGAGGCTTAGATAGGTAAAAAGGTAGATCTTTCATTTCTCAGAGTTTTTGGTTCTAAAGCTTTTGTGCACGTTGATAAGGAAAATAGAAAGAAGCTGGATGCTAAGTCTATGAGGTGCACTTTTATTGGTTATGGCTTTGGAGATTTCATATTCTGGTTGTGGAATTAGGAACTAACAAAATTATCAGAAGCCATGATGTTGTTTTCAATGAGAAGATGATGTATAGTGATCAGCTCAAGAAGCTAAAGGATTCTGAGTAGGGCAATGGAGATTTGGATGAGATTGTCTTTCAAAATGAGCTCAGGGGAAATCACTTCCAAAAAAACATAGACACCGACATCAGTCAGGCAGGAACTGACATCAGTTAGATAGATTGGATAGTAACTGACATCGATCAGACAAAGACCGATGTTGGTCAGACAAGAACTGATGTTGGTCTGGTGGAACTGATGTCGATTAGGTACAGACCTAGAGATGATTGAGATCAGTCAATGACAGAGAATTTGGGTGGATAGCAAGCAGTGGATGAGTCTCAAATACCCAAGAGGAGGTTAGAAAGGGTAAGTAAACCTCCAATTCATTATTCCCCTTCATTATTCTACTTATTACTCACTGATAGTGGAGAACCAGAGAATTTTGATGAAGCAATGCAGGTAGAAAACTAGAAACAGTGAGAGCTTGGCATGAAAGAGGAAATTGATTTATTGAAAGAGAACCAAATGTGGGATTTGGTTGAGTTGCCAGTGGGTAAGAGAGCACTGAAAAACAAATTGGTTTACAGGCTAAAGGAAGGTGAGAATGGACAGATGAGACATAAGGCCAGGTTGGTAGTAAAGGGATTTGCACAAAAACTAGGTATTGATTTTGGTGAAATTTTTTCTCCTATATTAAAAATGACTTCTATTCGGACTATATTGTCTTTAGTTGCTATTGAGGATTTGCATCTTGAGCAACTTGATGTTAAGATAGCATTTCTTCATAGATATTTGGATAAAGAAATATATATGGATCAACTGAAGGGTTTTAAGGTCAAGGGTAAGGAGAAGATTGTGTGCAAGTTGAAGAAAAGCTTATATGGTCTTAAGCAAGCTCCTAAACAATGGTATTTTAAATTTGATAGGTTTATGACTGACCATTGTGTGTATTTTAAAAGATTGGATAATGGTAGATATATTATCCTATTATTGTATGTAGATGATATGTTGGTTGCAGGTTCACACTTGTAGGATATTTCTGAGCTTAAGGTAAAATTAACTCACACATTCGCCATGAAAGATTTGGGATCAGCAAAGAAAATCCTTGGCATGAGTATTAAGAGAGACAAGAAAAATCGCAGGTTGATTTTGTCTCAAGAGGATTATGTGAACAAGGTATTGGACAGGTTTAATATGCAGGATGCAAAACTGATAAGTACACCTATGGCTGGACACTTCAAGCTGAGCAAAGATCAGTGTCCTAATTCACATGATGAGGTAGAGTACATGAGTAGAGTTCCATATGCTTCCACAGTTGGGAGCTTAATGTATGTAATGGTATGTACTAGACCTGATATTGCCCAAGCAGTGGGAGTTGTCAATAGGTTTATGGCCAATCCAGGGAAGGAACATTGGAAAGCAGTTCAGTGGATTCTCAGATATCTTGAGAGGGACCAGCAATAGTCATTTATGCTATGGAGGGTCAAATACTTCTCTACATGGATATGTAGATGTGGATATGGCAAGTGACTTAGATGGCAAAAGAAGCACCATAGGATATGTTTTCACTATTGGTGGAATGGCGGTTAGTTGGAATTCAAAGTTGCAGAAGTTTGTTGCCTTGTCTACTACAGAGGCAGAATACATTGCAGTCACAAAGGCTAGCAAGGAGATGATATGGATGACATGGTTCATGGAAGAGTTGAGAAAGGAGAAAGAGAGTTGTAGATTATACAATGATAGTCAAAGTGCAATTCATTTGGCAAAGAATTCAGCCTTTCATTCAAGAATCAAACATATACAGCTTAGGTACCACTTCATTAGATAGGTATTAGAGGATGGTGAGTTGAAGCTGGAAAATATCCATACAGATAAGAACCGTGCTAATATATTAACAAAGTCGGTAACAAAGGAGAAGTTGAATCTTCATTCAACTTTTGTTGGTCTTCAAAATTGAGCTTGAAGATGGAGGAAAAGCTAGAAGATGTTGCTATATAGGTACAGGTGTAGTTGTTTATCTCCAAGTGGGAGATTGTTAAGGTGTGGAGTTAAAAGCTACACTAGATGAGTGAAATGCAAGGTTGCTGGAGTTACACAATCACCGACGTTGGTCAGGGTTGACTGATGTCAGTCAGGTGTTGACTAGGATCTGTCAACATCAGTTATAGATCAGCTGACATCAGTCATATGCAGGCAAACAAGGACCAACGTCGGTCACCTGTGCATTCTAGAATTCTATTTTTGTGGGACGAATGGATTATTTGCATGATAAGTTAAACTGTTGGTTGTAAGTCCACATTTTTATTTTTGGCAGGACTAATTTGGACCTTTGATTAGGAGGTGTATCTAATGGTGGTGAATGCATAGCTCATGATCCCTAATTCTTTATAATAGGGATAGATCTTCATAGCTTGTATGATGTAGAAGATAATTCAAGTAGCTAAATTGTGTTTGTAATTGTGAGAGAGAACTCTTGAGGGAAAGAGATCTATACATCTGAGAGGTGTGAAAGAAAGAGAGATTTCTTCAATTGTATTTCCTTTTGGAAGAGTTTAATACAAGTTTTCATTGTTTCTTGTATCTCTTGTTCTTTCCTGATTCTAGTTTCTAGTTACTTATTACTTCTAATTAATTTCATGTTTAGTTGCTTACACAACAGTAATCAATTGTTCTTGTTAGATCTTGACATCTTCCCTCCTCAACTAGGCATTTTCTCCTTCTTGCCACCTAAACTAAACATGACATGTGTTTTTTATTCCCTTGGATTAACCAACTACTTCTAATGTCTATCATATGCCTTCTTAATGGTAATCTCTTTACTAGTCCATAATGGCACATGGTAGCTCTATCAGATTCTTATGGTTTCTTATAATATAATTCACCTCCCTATGTAGGGCTCAAGGCAAAGGTAATTAATAGATAAGTCTACAATTCTATAATAAATCAATCTAGATGTTGGTCTACTTTGTCTTCATGCAGTGAATATGACCACCCAAAGGTGGTTCCACCAACCCAATACTGATTACCATCCATTTAGACACACCAAAACTAAAGAATGGGTTAAATGGCATGTAAGGAATTCAATTAGGACTAATCAAGGTTCAAGTCAAGATTTGGGTTAGAGGTGGGATCACACATGATGCAAAAATGCTTGGCATAATCCTTTTTTACCTTTATTGATAATGACCTATTCCTACACACTTATTACACCCATGAAATTTTATATCCTAATAGTTGAAGCTTACAATCGTAACATGCTAGATCATTCAATTTAAACCAATGTAATTAGCTTGTTAAGCAATTCACAAGGTTATATAGTGATATTCTTTTAGCTTCTAATGCATGTGTAAATTCAATTACTACATAAGGAAATAATTCAATTATTTATAAACCAACACTTACCATTTGCATAATCCTCTTACCTTCACAATCATCACCACCAAGGTAGTATAACCAATAGTTTAACATAGTCACATTATCCATTATCAAAGTATGTCTTAACGGGCTCTGAATATCATCATAGTCTAGAGTCATTTATCAATTGAAGTCATTTGTTGTCCATGAGGTACATTACATTCTCCCCCCTCCCCCACCCTTAGAGAGGGAATTTTCCTCAATGTAGGAATGCTTTGTTCCTCTAACAAGGTTTCTCAATTTGCTTGACTTCTAGAATATCATTACAAATTATCTATGTGCCATCCCATGTAAGCCATAATATGAGTTAATTATTATGTCCCTAAAGAACATTCTTAGATATATATATCAACTACTACATATAACTAAACATGTTATTCCTCTTGTACTATTGAAATCCCTTTGAGTTTTTTCAAGGTTTATTCAGCCTAGATCATCATTCATTTTGATACCAATTATCTTGTTGGATTTAATAATGGTGTGACATAGTCACTTTAGATGTTGAAAAATAAGTCACGAGCTCCATTTATTCAAGGCTTCTTATTCACATAATTTTCTTGGCATAAGTCATGGAAGAGGTTAACATCCTTCCATTATGCCCAACATAGAATGAATTTTTCCACAATACCATTAGGACATTCATGTGAGGATCAAATAACCTCTCACCATGCCCTACACAAAAGGAATTTGATACGCTAACATCATGAAGTATTGCTCACAAACCACCATCACCTGGTGTCACAACAACATGTATAGCATGCATACCAAAGCAATAATACTTCATGTAAATAAGGAGGAATTCACCCCTCACTTTATGACAATTTACCTACAAGATTGTTACTATAATTTCATCATAATGATAATTTACTATTACCAATCCATAAGGACACTTCAATTCTTGATCGTAAAAATATAAACTTCCTTTCAGCAACTCCCTCCAATTCATAGTTGAAAGTGACCAATTATAGATCCAAGCCTTGTTTTATTCAAAGCTATACTACCACACTATATTTTACTGATTGTATTAGATACAAGTTAAATTATAATTAATTTTTGAAGACGTGATTGATTCTGACGTGCATCATTCTACAAAACACATTTTTATCAATCCATTGAGAATCACAATCTCCTTTTTATATGCATGAGAGTTCATGCACTCCTTGAATATTCAACTTCTTCTTAGGGAAGGATGACGACTCTCAAACACAAAAAAATTGTCTTGTTAAAATTGACATCAACCCTCAATCATATCGTGATGGGCTCATATATAATTATTAGAACATATGGGTAAATATTAGGTTAACATAGTGAGTTTCATATAAAACATAAAGGATCTTCTAAATAATCAGAGTATGGGGAAATTCCTCCCATCACTCCAATTTTGCTATATAATAATGCAAACATGGGACTGTTTCCCTTTTCAATATACCATGCCATTCATGGAAGGTTTTTAAACAACGTACCACCATATTCTTCAATATCATTGTGTTATTAGGATCTTAGCCTACTATCCCAAATATCATATGCAGCTTAGTAATTAAGTGGATCTCTATTCCAGATACCATAATGCAAGCATTCAAATGATCAATTGAGTGAATCAAAGTACTCACAAAAAAAATATTAGCAGGCAAGTTCTTATAACATAATAGTCTTCCAAAAGATTAAATTAGTAAGAGGAGGTCTCACTTTATT
>JARHVA010002040.1:1902500-1915000 GCA_037957365.1 Torreya grandis
AGGTTTCTTCAAATGTTAATTATTAAAACCTTATGTTTGATCCTAACCAATTTATTGCTGAGCAAGTAATAAAATTGGATCATATTCTTGCAACCATGAATGAGACTAGGGATCAAATTATATCCTTGGAATAGGAAATTCATGGAAATGAAGAGGAATACCATTAGTATATGCCTAAAGATCATCCTATTGAGTATGAAATACCTCAAGAACAAATACATGAGGAAGTGCCTCATGATGTGATAGCATGTGTAGTTGTGGAATTAGATAGGGATATAAAAAAGGTGAATCCACCTAATTTTGATAGAATCATTATCTAAAATGGAGATAAATAATGTTTGACTAATATGGAGAACTATTTTAAGATTTGAAACTACTTTGAAGTCATTTAAGTAGTTTGGGGAGCTTACTAGTTCGTTGGTGAAGTAGTTAAATGTTGGGCCAACAAGATGTTAGAAATGAATCTTAACTAGACCACCACTACATGGGACAAAATTTTAACATTATTCAGATCACGATGGCTTCCATAGTTATAATTTGACCAAATTCTTATATTTTTTTATAATCTTAAACAAGAAGACCTATTAGTGAATGAGTACTAGGAATAGTTCACTAAACTTCTAAAGTATGTACCTTGGTATTAGGTAGATGAGAGGTTAAAAAATAGGAAGTTCATCATGGGATTAAAACCCTAGATTTTTGGAGAGGTGTACATTCATGGGTAATATAACATATACTAAATATTTGAAAAGGTATTGAAATAGGAACAAAAGTTGAAATCTCTTGCTTAGGTTAGAGATAAGTTTAAGAAAAAGTTTTTAAGTTCTAAATATACTTTCAAAAAGAATAACTAGAATTAGAGGAGTGGAGACTCCAAGATTTAGTTCAATAATTATTAATATAGATTTAATAGAAGTTTAGGTAATAGGAAACACAGCAATGGTTTCAACAGTGGTTTCAAGGGAAACCAATAGTCTAATAGTAAAGGACCAACTAGGGATTACTTCATTTTTGGAGATGACCATTTTACTCATGAAAGTACCCAAGATAATTTGAGAAACAAAGGTTTTGATCCTTATTAGGGAATTTTTATTAATATATTCATATGATAGTTCATAATCAACATGTTGAATTATAAGTTTCATCCATAAAACTATCAAGTATTTTGTTTGGACATCTAATTTTCATTTTGATAGATATAGGGGGTAAAGAATGTCTTATATCTCCTAGAATTCTAAATAAGTTATCTAGAAAAAATAGAGTAATGCCAAATGTATGGTCAATATAATTTGGGAATGAGTCAAATGTCAAAGTTGATAAGTGTTTAGTTGAAGTTTAGATTAGGTTTCCTAAATTCATAATTGTAGTGGATATTTATGTAGCACCACTAGGGTCATATGATGTGATCCTAGGAGTCAATTGGCTTATAAAGCATAAGGCCAAGGTTGATTACTATCTAAAAAAGGTTGAGTGTTAGGATGATTTTATAAATTGAACATAAATTCAAGGCATGAAAAGGGAGTTAAGGCTTAGGTAGATTTCTATAATGCAACTTAAGAAAGCTCAAGAAAAGGATGCCAAGCATTTATTGTTGAGATAAATAAGATGGAGGAGTCTAAGTAACCATTAATTAAATATTAACCTTTCCTTAGGAATTTTCATGATGTGTTTCTAGAAGAATTCCTAGGATTGCCACCTAAATATGAGTATGATTTATCTATTGATATCATACCTAGATTAGATCCACATTATAAATCACCATACCAAATGACAACCATGAATTGGTTGAGTTGAAGGCTCAATTCTAGGAATTATTGTCAAAATGGATAATCATGCCAAGGGTTTCACCTTGGGGTGCACTACTTGTCTTCATCAAGAAGGATGGTATTCTTTGGCTTTGTATTTATTATAAAATATTGAATGAGGTAACTATAAAAAACATGTATCTACTACCTCATAGAGATGCTATTTTCTATCAAATGTGAGGAGAAATAGTATTTTATAAAATTTATATTAGAGAAGGATATCATCAATTGAGGATTAAAGATGAGGATATTCCTAAGTCAATGTTTATAACTCAATATGGGCACTATGAGTTCATAGTGTTACCATTTGGGTTAACAAATGCTCTGACAATGTTTATGAATCTCATGAATAATGTGTTCAAAGATTATATAGATGATATTATTTTGGTCTTTTTAGATGATATTATTATATATTTGAAGGATGCATAAGTGCATCTTAAAAATATAAAACTAGTTTTGTAATGTTTACAGAAACATAAGTTGTATGACATGTCCAAATGTGCATTTTTTTCAAAAGAAAGTGCAATATTTGGGACATATTATATTTGTAGATGGTATTTAGGTAGATCCAACAAAGATAAGAGCTATTATGGAGTGGCTAACACTAAGGAATGTCTAGTAGGTAAAATTTTTCAAGGTATTAGTAGGTTATTACAATAAATTCATTCTAAATTTTTCTAAGATAGCTAATATGATTACCTCTCTACAATGAAATAATCAAAGTTTTATCTAGTTAGATAAATGTGATGTAGATTTTCAATAATTGAAAAGGAGACTTACTTTAGAACTAGTATTAAGAGTTCTTGATCCTAATAGTCGATATTCAGTGATTATAGATGCATCTAGGGATGGACTTGGAAGTCTCCTTATGTAAGATGGTGCAGTAGTAGCCTA
Organism: Torreya grandis; assembly: GCA_037957365.1. Classification (NCBI taxonomy): domain Eukaryota; kingdom Viridiplantae; phylum Streptophyta; class Pinopsida; order Cupressales; family Taxaceae; genus Torreya; species Torreya grandis. The sequence goes on from JARHVA010002040.1 coordinate 1,905,200, forward strand.
TGAATAAAGGAAACTAAAGTCTTATGAGATGAATTATGCCCCTCATGACTTACAACTTGTAGTAATTATGCATGATTTGAAAGTTTAGAGGCATTATTTGTTTGAAAAAACATTTGAGCTCAATACTAATAAATTTGGACTCAAATACATCTTCATCCAACCAAATATAAATGATCATCATAGGCACTAGTTAGAATTCTTATCTAATAATGCTTTTGATATCAATTATATCAAAGGTAAGGAAAATAGAGTAGTTAATGCCTTAAGTCATAAGAGCTACATAAAAATTATGGCTACTATCAAGGGAAATTTTAGGGATCAACTAATCAAATTCTTGCCAAGAGATGAATTCTACAATTAAGTCAAAAAATTGTTATTTGAAAATGCTTAGAATCTTAGGTAGAAAGGATTCAAAATAGAGAATGTTGGTATTTTGCAATACAATGGTAATATGTATGTGCTATATTGAGAGAATATGAGGATCATAGTGACAAAATAACTACACAATGACTCATATTAAGGATATATAAGATTAACTAAGCTCATGAAGAGCTTAGACCACTTTATTGCTATAAGGGAATCAAGAAAGATGTAACAAAATTTGTGTCATGTTGTCTATAATGTAAGCATGTAAAGTTGAATATGTTCATCCAACTGGATTGTTGTATCCTTGTGACATACCAGAATGGAAGTGGTAGGTGATCAATATAGAATTTTTCCAAAGACTAATGTTGTCATGGAATAGGCATGACATGATCCTAGTTGTAGTTGATTAATCAACCCAAGGTAGCTCATTTTATACCAAGAAATTTGACAAATGATGCACCTAATCTTGTGAAGAGATTCATAAAGGAAATGCATTATTGACACAAATTTTTAGAGAATATCATTTCGGATCATGATTCAAAGATTACTTCTAGGTTCTGGTTAGCTTCAAATTTAGATTTTGGTATGCAATTAAAATTTAGCACTGCATATCACCCACAAATTGATGGACAAACTGAGTGAGTTAATCAGGTGTTAGAGGATCTCCTTCATATGTATTGCATGGATCAACAATATAATTGGGATGAGTATCTTCCATTATTTGAGTTTGATTATAAAAACTCATACCAATAAAATTTGAATGTGTCACCATTTGAAGCATTATATGGGAGAAGGTGTAAAACACCAATTAGTTATGACATGTTAGAAGATAGGTTAGTGTTTGGTCTTGAGATGCTTTCAAAAATAGAATATCAAGTCAGAATAATCAATCAGAGATTGGCTAAGGAAAATGATAGGTAGAAGAGTTATGTTAATCTAAAAAGAGCATCTAGGTGGTTCTTAGTAGGTGATAAATTATTCTTGTGGGTTATGTCATAGAATATATTTATTAGATTTAGGAAGTTAGTGAAACTTTCACTGAGATATGTGAGACCCTTTGAGGTTTTATAAGTGTTCAATCCTATAGCATATAATATTTCATCTCCACCATCCCTATCTCTATTAAATAATGTCTTATATGTATCTTATCTTAAAAATCATATATTTCATCCTTCATATGTGTTGGATTGGAATGCTTTCCAGGTTTTGGATCCCAGGGTGGTCATGGTAAAACCAATTAGAGTAACTGACACTAGAAAATTTCATTTGCATAATAGAGAAGTGTCATAATACAAGGTATCATAGGACAAATAATTTGAGGATAATTCAATTTGGGAGGACTATTATGAGTTCTATAGACACTTTTCTTATTTTTTTACTTGATTTAGTGCTTCATACTATGTTATTTTTTTGTTGAATAATATTTTTAATTTAGAACTAGTATTTAAATAAGTGTCATCAGGATGATGAACAAATTTAAGGGGGAAGGATGTCACATACCAATTTATCACTAAGATAATTTACTTAATTATATATGGATTATTATGGTTGGTAAAATTATTTATTACTATTTAATTAAGATGTAAGTCATATGTTGTTATGGGATAGTTATATGTTGCTTTGATTACATGATTTATTTGCTATGACATAGCTAAATTTAACATTATTTACATTATGATCATGTTAATTAGTTATTATTAAAAAAATTTATGATATATATATATGTATATATATGTATATATATATATATATATATATATCATGATGTTAAGGGTTAACTACCTTCTTGTCATGAGTTGGATGCATCAGAGATTCATTCCTTACAACATGATAGAGGGAGAGCATCATCAGAGAGAGTGGCATAGATGGAGCTGTTTATGGATGACAAAGGAATAGATAGAACCCATGCACAACACATTATATAACACTCATAATATGCATTGTTTTAATTTTTATCTTTAGTATGTATTTGATGTTATCTACATTTAGATAAATAAGTATGTGTGATAGTTGTGAATTAGTTTAGTTTAATATTCATGTGGAATTAATATTGTGTGATTTTATTGTGGCTATTATATGTAGATTTAGTGCATAATGTTATTGAATTATTATGTCATGTTATTATTGTATTTATGATTGTTTATGCTTTATGAGAAAGTAAATATGTTTGAATAATATCTATTTACTACTATTTATAGATTAATTAGAATGCTTGTATAATGTTTTGGAACATTAGATGGTTATCATTAGAATATTAAATAAATGTCATTATTTAACTTAATGCTCTAATATATAAAATATAACTAAAGACATTGGATAGTATATATAATGTAGTAATAACAATGACTAGATTATTATAATACCATTATATTTTGGTATAGTAATTGTTTGATACATCATTTTAGCTAAAATAATATCTTTGAATTTATAATAAGTCACTTTATTATTCAAAATAATAATTATTGATTATCTTTACTAAGTTATTACAAATATTTAATTATTATCCTAAGCTATCCTAAGAACTAAACCTAGTTAAATATTCAAATGTCTAGACTATGGTGATGTTTGAAGTGTTAGTTATCATTGCCAATTATGTTAATAGTGGAATTTTGGGAAGGTGGATACGTGGCCATGTAAGTAAAAAAGGGTCATGAAGGAATTAAAATATTACAATAATGATTAATACTTTGGTGAAGGTTCAATAACTTTTGGGTTTCTTGCTTGAGTCAAACTAAGGTTAACCTAGTAAAGCAAAGAGATTGGTGGCTAATGGATTTTCTACATGAATGATTTTTTTTAAAACTATGAGCTTTATGATAGTTATTGAATGAATTGCATGAGGAAGGGAGAAAAACATTGATGGAGAAAGAATAAGAGGAGAGATGGTGAAGGGTATGGCATGACACAAAGAAGAGAAGAAAGAAGAGTAGAGAGAAAGAAAGGTGACAATTTTTCTAGTATCATCTAGAAGATATTAAAAGGTTGGTGATGTTATTTTATTTTGAAACTTAGAATAATTATGTGTATGAAATTATTACTTAGGGTTGTTTAAAAATATATATTTTAAAATTGATATAGGTTTAGCCCTGTGGATGGCTCAACCATTTACAACACTAAACCTATATCCTCTAAATATGTATGAATGCAAATAAATTATGTATGTGTATCTATTAGGGTTAAATGTATTTACTTTGCTATGATGGAAAAATGCCCTAGCCAATTAATAATGGGACTTTGGTAGATGGTTTTAATAAAAACTATAGTCATACTAAAATGCAATTTGTACAACTTGAGGATGAATTATGACAACCAAACCATAGGTATCTCTTACTAACTTACACATCCCACTTGGGCATATTTTCACTATTTCTCATTCATTCGAAGCCTTCTAGATTCATCCCTTGCTATCCCAAACTCCTCTTACAAGCATAAATCTATCCCCTAGGTTCCCTTTCCCCTTGGACAATAGTTACATAAGTTGGACTATAGTTTTGGGACCTAAGGTGTCCACTTTTTGATGTTTTTGTCCAAGTCCACAATAGCCTCCAATAGTTAGATTTTCCTAGATCCTTATCTTTCCCTTGTCAGGTTAATACACTTTCATCTAACCTAGGATCACTAATTTACCTATAAAATCCCATTCAAATGTCATTTATAAGGGTTGGTAATCATTCAAAAAGAACAAGATATAAATATACTAAAGCACACTCAAGCAAATCTTCTTATTCTCTACATACAACCAACCACTAATATTTCTAGCCTACCCAAGCTCTCATGCATGAGTCATCTCAATCTTGCCCAAATTATCATACACTTGCATTACATACACAAGAGTGAAAAATACACATTCAAATTAGGAGAACTATAATGGCCTTGATCCCTCTTCAGAGTATTGATATGTAGGTAGCATGCCTACAGACAGGGTGTGATCACACATTCAATGCATATTACACTTTAACTCATTTTTTATTTGGATTCAAGATCACTTATCAAGCATGAAGAGGAACTAGGATCCTTGAAGATAAAACCAATTGCACACATAGCTTCACAAAAAAACAAGACTCAATATTTTAGGCACAAGGTCTCCCAAAGTAGAAAAATAGAACCTAAAAAACTTAGACACTAAGGACTACAAAGCCAAACATTGGAATACAACACTAGACATACTGGTGTCCCATTTACGGTGCTCCTATCCACATAAAAATAGAATTTTAGATCCTATTTTTGATAGTCTACCCATCTAGATCAACAATTTATAGCCTTTATCTCCACAATCTCAGCTAGAATCAACTAAGTTTTACTCTTTATCCCCTTGTTTACTATTTTGAGAAATCAATTAAGCACTTATAAATTCAATAAATTAGTAGGTTAATTAAGTAAAATTAGTTACTAATTTTTTACTTAATCCAAATCCCTTTACTATTTAGGAAATTAAACTATAGTTTCCCAAATTTAGTAAACATTTGGTGAACCTGACTTATTTGAATTTTTGTAAAAAAACCTTAGAAACCCTAGCGATAATTACTTCTAATTTTTTGAAATATTTTCTTGATTTTTACCAACTTTAAAACTTAGAAAACTACAAATTAATTGAAATATTTTGAATAATTCACTAAAACTTAATTTGTACATACTAGGTCATATTTGCATACAAACACTTTCAAACCACTAGGAAAAATATATTGCTAATTTTAGAAATATTTTCAAAATTTTCCTAAATTTTCCAAGCTCAATTATACAAATTTATATAAATTTTTTCAAATTATTACATTAGATTTGAAAATATTCATTTCAGAGCCCTAGTTGCATTAGCTAAATCCTAGTAATTTTCAAGTAATATTCCACTTATTTTTTGCAATTTTTGATTGAATATTAAAATTAGAAAATCACTTCAAATTTCAAAAATTCATAGTAAATTCTAGAAAATTTATTTGTCTCAAAACCCTAGTTGTATCTACTAGGTCACATTCAAACAAGTAATTTATCATAATTTTTTGAATTTTATCTTACATATTTAACTCAAAAAATTAATTTCAAATTCAAAAGTTCATAGTATTTTAAAAATAATATTTCTAAAAAATCCCTAATTGCATATACTAGTTCCTACTTTGCTTTTTTTGGTATTACCTTATATGTTTGGTAGTTGTGTATCCTTTTTTACATAAATTCTAAGATACTATTTTAGAATTTTCCATTTCTTATATTCAATACCTCCCAGTCTTATCACATTACCTATTAAAATTTATTGCAAAACATTCAAACACATTTAAAATTGTTTCCCTACTTTAACAATGGCCCAATCTACTAGCTTTGATAAAACTGATAAAATAGAGCTTCAAAAACTCTTAACCAAATACCCAAATAGGCAATATGACATGATTAGAATCCTCCAAGAGGAAAAAAAAATGTAACCAATGGTCAATCTTATCAAACTATAGAGACACCAGTTACACATGACACTATGGGGGTAACTATGTCACAACCCCCTATAGTATCCCAACCTTCTTCTATACCACTAGTTATAGCTAGTACATCCCTATCTCCTTATGTGGTAGTCCTTATGCAAGATATTTGATCTCTTCAATCTAAGGTGAAACATCTTAAACAAGGTACCACTATATCTACATAGGCATTAGACTCCTTCACTCTATTGCATACACCTTTAGCATAACATATAGCTGCTACATCCTTGCCACTAAATTTGTACAACCTAAGCTCACTCTTTACATTGGCAAGGGAGATCCAGAGACACATTTGAGATCCTTTCATGTAGCACGTTTGGATTACATATCAAATGACTAGCTATTAACTAAACTATTTCCAAGGAGCCTCAAGGATTATGCATTACAATGGTTTTATAGTCCATTAAATTAGTCAGTTAATGTATTCAATCCTCGTGTCAACATGTTCCTAGCACATTTTAGTATCAATGTTGTTGATAAGGTTTCATATGCCCAAATTGTACAAAAAAATATAAATAAAATGAGCCTCTCACTGAGTATGTTATCATATACAAGATCATATTGGCTAAGATAACTAGCCCTATGAGAGATCAAGAGTTATAGGACCTCTTCAAACATAGTCTTCTATCAGTTTTGCATGAGACAATCATGTTCAAACATTTCTCTTCTTTCACTAAATTATATCTCACTTTAAAAGAAAGAGAAATAAAACTCATTTTAATAGGAAAACTTAATTACACAAGTGTACCAAATACAACTAATATGAGTATCAACAAATCACCATATAAGGTCAAATTCAATGATAGTAAAGGATTGACTCAATAGATAGTTAATTAAACTTTAGACCCCTTATAGAGAGTTAGTTTATTAGATCCTCCTTGGTGACCTTTTACAATTCTACCAGTTCCTCTAGCTAGAGTTTTACAATTGTTATTAGAATGTAACATCATATCTCTTCCTCTTATTAGAGAATTTTATCCAACAAAGCCTCTTCTATGGGGATATGACTAGAGTGCATTTTTTGACTATCATAAGGCACCAGGCCATACTAAAAAAAATGCATTAGTCTTAGGCATAAGATAAAGGATCTAATTTATGGTAATCAAATTGATCTAGGCACATCATATGAACCTCGTCTGACCAAACCAACATAGGATAATTCACTCAAAATATTTTCATATCCATTCCCATAACATGGCAATTTAGAGACAAAGGACACATCAGGTGTACATCATGCATATCAAGCAAATCCTTTACCAATTACATATAGGGTATCATTAATTGAGTCATATCCATTGAGCCACACGATTGGTATTTTTCATTCTAACATACTAGTTCAGCCTTCCATCTCCTTTTTTGAGTAGGAGATTATTGAGGATGACACAGATTATCACATGCTCTTCTTTAGAGCTTTTATTCATGGGCATCCCATTAAAAATGTTCTAATTGATAATGGATCTAATTCTATCATGTGTAATATGACACTAATACAACACTTGTGTTATATATAGTAGGATATTTCTCCAAAAAATACAAGTATTAGTGGTTTTAGTGGACATAGTCAGACTACATTGGGTGAAATCGTCATTCCTCTACAGGTTGGTCCTACACACATGGCCACCTCATTTACTATAGTTATTAGTGTGGGATTTTTTGACATGTTACTTGGTAGACCTTAACACAAATTTTTTGATTAGTTCCATCTATAGTACATCAATGAGTGAAATTCATTCACACTAATTAGGTTATCATAGTTACTAGAGTTCTACACAAGTTGACACTTTTGGTTTTAGAGCTAGTTTTAGTTGAAGAGCTAGTTTTAGTTCCAATACCATTTCTAGCTCTACCACCAATTTTTTCTCCAATTCAGTATAAGACATAGGTATGATATCCATCACCAATACATAAGGTTCATACACCTTCACATATTTATGATTCTAGATAGCTTCTAGCTATAGTATTCACACCTAGAGTAGTTTCATTGAGATCTCATGTTTAACAAGTTTCTCCTAATTTTAGAAGGGTCCCTAAGGGCCCTATAGTTGAAACCACTTCTCATAACTATAGAGGGTCCTCACAGTCATTTTATACTTTAGATATTTTAGAGTATTTATAACATATATAGCTTTTAGAGTCATAGTCTTAGTATTTACATCATGCTTCATGATCATGCATGATTCCACTCTATGATATAGGACATGATGATATGGAGTCTCATCTGAGACTCATTAGTTAGTATCATTTCCTTCCATTATTGATTGCACATAGTTTCCTCTGCTTGATTTTATATAGCTCAAAATTTCAAAATAAATAAATAATATAATATTTAAAAAATATAATAACATGTCCATTGTATGCATCATCTATGTTTTTGCACTATTAACCATTATGCCAGACTTACATTATACTATTCTATGATATTATTCATCAATATATCTATATTACCAGGCTTCACTTAATCTTATTTGAGTGTGTCCAATGCATCTAGATCCTTGATTTCTTCACTTCACACATTAAGGGGGCATCTTACTTCTACATTCCAACTACATATTGATACATCTACCCACTGGGGGCACAATCTACATGACTAAACCATCCAAGTTATGTCATTCTTACACTATACACTCTACACTTCTTGTTGTAGTATATTTCTTACATAGATATCACATCAATGTCCATTAGCATATATCACACTTTTGTATTTCATATCATATACATTAGTCTAGTATTACATATATTGTATACTCTTGCTTCTTGCTTTCCATAGTTAGGTGCATGTTTATATTTATAATAATTTGCATGCTTCCACTCTTCACTTTGATTAGATAGATGTGTTTGCATTTTCTAGTTCTTGTTTGCTTCCTACTTACATTTTAGGACATTTTCCAATGTCCTTTGTTCTTATCTATCTATGTGTACCTTTGGACACTTACCAATGTCTTTTTTTGTGTGTCTTTCATGTGTTTTTTGTCCTTGTGCCAATCTTTTCTTGTTCACATCATATGTGTATGTGGCATTGAACATGCCTTGTGTGCTTATTTGGACCCTAGGCCACCCTTGCATGTTTCTTGTTCCTTGATTTATATGTGTGTTGATTGATTGCTTATCTTTGTGTGCAATGCCATGATTCCAATCATGCATTTACATTACTTCTTGGATGCCATGATGGAAATAATGCTCCATCCCTCCTTGCCACTAAAAAATAAAAACTAACATTTAAAATTAAATTTTAGTCTTATGAATATGCTATTACATTGTTATATCTATCTAAGTATATCCCTATGGATCTAACAATCTCTCTCTAAGACTTTTTCTATATCTTGAGATAATGTTATATCAAATGTTTTCACAAATTAACAAACTTACATGGATTCTTCTTCTAAAAGAAGTCATTACAAGGTATTGATTACTACCCTTAGAAGAGGTGGCAACAAATAGGGGTTTTGTCATATAGATTAGAGCTCCTAACAGTCAAAAAAGTAGTTTCAAAATAGTATAGTCTAGGATCCAAAACTTAGCATAGGCAAACTAGACCAGGTAGACAATACAGAATCCATATTAGTCATTAGTTTTGGCTATAAAAAATAGCACCAAAAATGGGAATACAACATTGGACCCTAAAGTGTCTAATTTATAGCACTATTGTCCAAATAGTATAATATTTAGTTTTTCTAGAATCAGGTAGAGAGGTGAGTTTAGTCATAATTTTGCTAGTATAGTTTAGTCCAAAAATTAGTATCTTTTTTAGCACTTATTTCACTTAGAGAATCTAGATACATGGAGCATCATGCATGGCATGATGGTTTATATTTTTAGTTCAAACATGGTAGTTGATACAACTGTTAGTTTAGAATCTATATTCTAGACACCAGTTATTATGGGCAATGTGCATGACACATGGGCCTTATCTATTTCTTAGTTTATAACATTTTCTTACACATTCCCAGTAGTTGTGTCCCTTAATCCATCTATA
>JARHVA010002040.1:1920000-1957500 GCA_037957365.1 Torreya grandis
TATGGTTATAAATTTGTAATTACTTTTTATATTTAGTTATGTTTTATTTCATATAATGCTAGTGATCAGTAACTGGTAGATGTTACATGATAATTTTATAATTAACATAATTAGTGTGTTACACTAGGGTCACTAATTAAATTATCATGTTGAAATCTAGTGAAATAATACATGGAATTAAATTAAAAAATATATATATTATGTTATTTTAGTAAATCCTAGCAGGGATGTTACATAATAAGGATACACATTTAGTTTCAAAAAATTTATGGGCATTGTGTAATAAACTATATACTAATATATCATTTAGTTTAATGTGTCATCTTTAGATGGATGGTTAGTAAGAGGCTTGGTAACCTATTGTGATATTTATTTAGAGAGAGTATCAGATTGTGAGAATTTGTCTTGGAAAAAGGCTAAATTTACTTATAACAATTCATTAAATATAATAATTGTAAGTAAACCAATTCAAATTCTTTATAGGTCTAGTCTAAGAGATATTAAAAAAAACATAATCTAAAATAAAGGAAGGAAGAGTGTTGAATCAAAATAATTTACTATGTATATGTGTGAAAAACACCATCAAGTGTGGAAGTAGTTGGATAAGATTAATTTTAAATATAAATAATTCACGTAATTAAAAATGAGAGAACATAAGTTTCAAGTAGGTGACATGGTCTTAAGAAACCTAAGGAAAGGCTCCCAAAAGGAACATATAAAAATTTAAATTAGAAGAATATTGGATCATGGAAAGTGTTGAGGAAGTTTGCATCCAATGCATATGAAATAGAATTACCTAATGGTGTAGACATTTTACCAATTTTCAATGTGGAAGATTTGTAACCTTAACATTTGGGACAAAGTAGTGGTGAAATAATAAGTGTAGATTATAGATAACTAGATTAGAGATATAAAATGTCTGAGAAGGATAGAAGAAATTGAAAAGGTGATAAATACAAGAGTCAATATGAGAATGTAAATAAAGGAGTATAATTATTATTTTAGTAAGTAAAAAAGGCTTAGAAGTTGAGGATATGACTAGATGAGTTCATCTGAAGTTGAAAGGGACTCATGAAATAGAATAGTAATTGATGGTTCATTTCACTTACCAAGGTTATATGATATAAGAGAAATTGGGTTCAAATACAATATTTCAAGAACAAAAGTACATAGCTTTGTAATAATATGTTTTTTAAACTCCTTTTGTTCATAACTTGTTAAATTATTATATGCATGTCTTTCTTTGTGTATCCCTTTGGAGTTTTTTGTGTCACCCTTTTGTTTATGAAAATGTAATTCCATGCAACATTTTTGTGCAAAAAATTTTAAATTTCAATAAAATAAATGATCTTGATTGTATATCTTAAAAAGTATAATGTTATCCTTATTTAGATATATTTATTAGTTATATATGAGAATTCAAGAATATATATGTAGATTTTACAAAAGGTGAAATATTGAGAGTCTAGATAACTTGAACAAAAATTAATTTATACGATGTTTTGTGAGGACTCATAAATAATATTCATGTGTAGCTTCATGTTGGAGAGGTATTCTTCTAAACTTTTGCATTACCTTCTTCACATAGTTTCTTATTTCATATAATATAATAAGGTTTCAAGCTAATAATGTGATGGTTACAATGTGAGTTATGAAGTTTTGAGATCAATAGACCAAATATTGTGTTAAAATTTCTAGTAAATTTTTATGATGCATGATTAGTATTATATATCCAAATGAGAATATTTTTTTGAAACCAAAACATATTGAATATTTCATCTTGAACAATCATATATATAAGATCATAATTTCCCCATATTTCTTCAATTATTTTCACAATCATAAATTTTATTTAATTTTAATATTTTGTGTTAAGTTTAAATGCAAGATGAATAGTTAATGCTCATAACTCCATATATAGTGTAATGAACAAAAAATGAGGAGTCACATTAAATATGGAAGTTATCTAATTGTTTGAAAATGAACTATTTCAACTTTCATAATGGTTTTTTATGTATCTTTTTAATGGACAATTTTCATTATGTAAGACGGTTGGATATAAAATGTCTATTTAGATAACAAGATAGAGTTTGGTAAGAATAGAAGAAAATCTCCAAATAATATGAGCTAGCAAGATCAATGAAGAGAGTATCCAAACCATAGAAAAAATTATGGATCAATTATATAATTTTTAAAATCCATAAGTTTGAGTAGTGAGATATGGAATAACTCATCTTGTATGAGTATTTTTTAATGTGGAAAGTAGTTTTAAGTCTATAATTATATCGAGAGAGTGTAATGTATGTGCAAATTGTAATGTTTTCCTCTTTTAATTTAATAAAGAATATTTTTTATTTTGTGTTATGTTCCATGTGCATATGGTAATTTGATACATTTTTATGTGATTAATTGATAGGTTTCATGGTATAAGTCCATCCTTCATTGGACCCCATAACCATGGCTACATCAATATATCACAACAAGAGTGTGCCTCTTAATCTAATGATATTGTATAAACACAAATTATAAAAAAGGATTCAATAATTCAAGATAACATCGATGAGAAAGATAACGTAGTGAATAATGTGGAGAAATATGAAGATAACAGTTAATATGTCGATAATGATAATGATAATGTCATATCATTGATTCATTAATGGGTGCCTCAACATCTTGATTTTTACTCTAGTGACACTCATGATTAAAATTATATATTTAATGCTAATTATTAGTAATTTATTGATGCAAATGTAATTATTAGTTAGATTTTCTTACTAATTACTTAGGTTTGTAATTGAAAACTCTATTTTATTTTCATTGGTACTTAATTTTATTTATATTTTATGATAATAGTTTTTATTACTTAGCATTTCACTATTTTAATCCTCCTAATTAGAATTTTTTTATGCTTACAAATTATAATTCATAATTGGCTTGTTGATGCCTCTTATATTAATGTTCATGATTTTAATTAAACTTTCACTACTTCTCCAAAATCATCTTTTAAGCTAATTTTATCATTTAGTTTTGTTTCCTTGGCTTATTTCCACATTTTTATTCATTTTTTTCATTGTTCCCATTCATTAACCTTTCATTATCCTTGTTTAGTTTAGAATATTTCTTGTAGTTTACCTTTTATTCTTCTCAATATTCCTTTTTTCAATGATTGTTTATTGTTATACCCTTGAGTTTTTTTTCCAATATCAAAATTCCACAGTAGCTTATAAATTATGGTGGCACATTTTATTTTTCAACATGTTGACATCCCAATGAACTTTGATAGAAGTTGTGGGTAAGTAGGGATCCCCTTTCCATTTCCATTATATATTTTTCCTTTCTGTGTTTGTGGTTTGTGTTCATTGATTTAATTCAAGTGTATCTACTTAATTAGAATTAATTTTAATTCATCTTATAAAATAACTATGCCTATATATATATATTTTTAAATCATTGGAAAATTATATTAATTTTATTTTCATAATATATACCTAAAAATGGAGTCCCAAATTTATCACCTTTCATATATGTTATTAATGAGATGATCGAGATAGTTATTAGTTTCTTTTATCACATGTTACATGTTCTTGATAGTGGTTTCATAGTAAGATATGGTAAAATAACATTTTTTCTTGGGGTAATATGGGGTAAATCATCTCTCTAATGGTAGTTCTTCATACACACACACACACACACACACACACACACACACACACACACACACACACACACACACACACACACACACACACACACACACACACACACACACACACACATTTTATGCTACTACACCTTTAATGTGTGTATCAATTAATGTATTTGATAAGTACTATCTATGGTATATTATAAATTATGTTATTTTTTTCAATATTATGATGTGTTTTCATGTGCCTAATATGTTTTTAAGTTCCTAGCATTTTTTAGTTACATAATATGTTTTAATAATTAACATTATTGTGACTAATTATGTGAGTGTGTTTGTATTTGATGCATATTTACATAATAAAAGTCTCAAAATCATTATCTTATGGATCTATACTTGGAAATGAACTCATTAAAATGATTTTATATGTTCTAAAGCTTCAAACAACACCAATAGTCCTCAATTGATCACTAAGTTTGATAAAATTATCTACATATTCTTGTTTAAATATACCCTTTCAAATAATTAACTAGTGTCATTAAATCATATATAAAATTCTCTCATTCAATAAATTAACACATTTCATTCATTTGCTCATTTACTTTCACTTGTTCACTCACTCTCTTCTCACTAGTCACCACTCAATGCACAAAACACTTAATCATGACATTAGTATCATCAACACAATATGTTATCATGACCAAATTACACTTATTTTTATCCACATAAACCTCTCATTAGCATTACAATAGTCACTTTCACACCTCAACCTCATAGTGTCACCATTTGGCTAGTACCCTTTTTTTCACTTTTCTTCTTTGTTTGAAGAATCTAAATGTCATCTAATAGATATAAAGCCATATTTCACCACCCTCTATATTTTTACATGTATACATAACGTTTAAAGGTTAAAATATATGTCTAAATACAACATCCTTTGTAAACACCTACCCAATTAGGCTTTTTAGCCCTATACATGCTTACCCAGTCACCAAATTTACACTAGACCATACTTTTCAGACCAAACCCAAATTAATCATTATTAATACACCATCAAATCTTAGAATACAAATTTTTATCAAATTTCACCTTTTGGAATTGTTGAGGTTAACATACCCCCTTTTTCTAAAAATTGGGACCCTTGAGATGTTTTGAAGCTTAACCTTACAAGCATGGCCTATTTTGGATACTATTTAGAATTTGAAGATCATCCACTATATCAAACTTGGGTATTGATTTATGGTTTGTTTTAATCTTACCTAACCTTACTAATTATTTTTATTCATGTCTTTAAGTTGTAGGCTTTGTGGAGCCCTCATTGATGGTTCATGTTCTAAAACCCTAGCACAAACCCTTGATTCAAATTTGAATTTGGCAGGTATTAATTGGTAAGAACATTTTAAATTTATTTTGCAATTGATCATAAGTTTCATGTTAAAATATTAGATATGTTTTTTAACACAACTAAAACTTTTACCTAAAAATATGTTTGGTCCCCTTTATTTTCTTCCTCATTAGTTCCTTATTTTTTCTAACCAAGTCTAACATTCAGTTTTGTAGGGTCCCTCTTATTTTATAACATGGTCCCTTTGTTAGCCTTTTAACATAAATTTTTAGTCCTAAGGCCCTGACATATTTATTAATATGAACAAGCCCTTAGCCTCAACACTTTAGCCTATGTCTTTACTTTACCACATGTCCTAACTTAATGTCCTTGCTTCTTTGCAGATTTAATGGCCTACATTTCATCATGGGAGCATGATCGAATGGAGTGAGGAAGACCCAAGTCTTATCTTAAAAAGCATGCATCTCACAAAATCCAATGATTTGTGCTACCTCATACTATTTAAATGGATGATATGAGGAAATATCAATATAATCTATCACTTAGTGATTTGTACCAACCATGCTCAAGATCTTGAATCATGACCCTATTAAATAGAGTATCTAGATCCCCTGTCATCACTTATGTCAACAAGACCTGGGTGTCTTATATTTACTTTATGGTAGAGAAAGAGATTATACCTCCAATAGGAGATATTATTAGTGTCTTCCTAGGAAAATAATTCACTTCAATTAAAAGGAAGGCAAGTAAACAATTTTACATGATGTCTTATTTGTTAGATGCCTTGTTAGCTTCCACCAAGATCCCCAACATCAAGAACTAGTCTCATAAGGTTAGAACCACCATTTCCCACCATTAATCAAAAGTGCACAACTTTGTCTATCTTATGTTGGTGGAGGCCATTACCATGATTCCCATGCCTAGGATTCCCTCTTTGATTAAGAAGTATGTGGAGCTAATGGGTGATATCTAGTTTTATCTAGATTACATGATTATCAAAATTGAAAGAGTTATCACCTAACCCTACAAGTTGCCTTTCTACATTCCTTCTTAGCTAGTAGAATAGGAAATTACATCACAACTCCTTCACGGTGTTGGAGGAGTTTGTAAAGAGAAAAGAAAGGGACTTCTCCATCCCTTTCCATTAATAATAGGAAGAACAATTTTACAAGATTGGAAGAAGGTGGACACCATGTCTAATTATAAGGACTCTTTTCATTTCAATTAGATGATATTAGATAGTGGGATCCTAAGAATGTAATAGGACCACATTCAAAGAACAAACAACTACCCAAACTAATATATGAGCATGAACTAGGCCCTCATGAAACCTTGTATACAAAGGATAGAAACATTGAGGAAGTATTGGATAGGTTTAAGGGAACCAATCTAAAACTTGTACATATATTGAATAATAATAAAAAACTAGTAGGGGAAATATGGCAGATGCATCCCCTTTAGTGCCATTTATTACTTGGAGCTTCTATGCCACCATAGGAACAACATCAAATGGAGCTCCCAAAACACCAAGGGTAAATTATACAAGGAATTAGTAAGGAAAATTTGGAGGAGAGACCTACTGAGGGACCTTCATCCAAATACCACCATCCCTAGTTGAGCATTTAGAACTGATTACCCTTGAACCTAATGAAATAGAAGAGGGTGCCCTCAAAGTCCTTATTAAAGCTTATGGTTTTTAGGATGAAGAATCATAGGTTGACGAAGCTCAGGTTCAAGCAGAGGAAGCTAAGTAAGGAGATAAATGGAAGTAAGTAGCCCTTGACATAGTCCTAGTGGTACCCAAGGAAAAGAGAAAAGGTGGAGTTGGCATTGGTCCCTATTAGATCAAGGAAGAAGTGAAAGTTGACCCTCACTCATCTCGTGAGTGAGATTAACTTATTTAATAAGGATTTCCTCATTTATGGACCAATCATCCCTAACTGGTTCATGTATGGAAAGATACATAATATCTTTTCCCACTCCCACTCTTGGGCCTTGACACAATCCATCAATGTTGATGTACATGAAGAAATCAAGCCATGGATAAGGGCTTTAATGGAATAAGAAGAAGAAAGAAGAATTTTGATTACTGTAGGCCCAAATTACAAGAATATGGATGATTTAGGAGCATAAAGTAGCATAAGGATAGAGATTATACAACCTCCAAAATTCACAGGGACATCTACCACTATGCAGTTCAATCTAGAGATAGTTATATTGGAAAGGGTAACTACAAGGAATGCCATCATAAGAACTGAGGAGTTAACTTTAGAGAAGGTTACGACCTTTATAGGCTTAACCATAGTTAGAGGGAAACCACTTGGTAAATTTCCTATCCATGAGGAATATATTGAAATCCTATCATAGGTTTACAATGCCCAATTCAAAGTTGGCATTAGGGGCATGAAACAAAAAATTCAAATTTTGGAAAAAGAAAAGGAAAAATTAGAGACATAGGCCATTTTATCAATTATTGATGCCATAATAAACATTTTTGAAGCATCATTATTTGATATTTTTTATTCTTTGTAATCAATAGACCTGAGGCAATATGCCTTAGGCCAATAGGGTGAGATGGCCAATGGATTAATAATAGAATGGTAGGTGGCAAAGACAAAGATAAAGGATCTCATTAGAATTTTCATTAGGAATAGGATTCCTAAATTTAAATATATTAGATTGGATCACTTGAATGCCAAATTAGGAATAATAGTGGATAATATCTAGAGTCTAAGTGCATGGATAAAGAATTTATATAGACTTCTAGGTGATGATTAGGAATTAATCACTAGGATTGAGTAACTCTTGATCACTATACTAGATAATCCTACCAAAACAATAGCCTTGGGGATTATTGATGATGTAGAGTATAATAATAGAGTCACCTTGGTAATGTAGGAGGTAAAGACCAAAATCTAGGGAAAATTAGTTAGTGACAATGGTAGGATTTTAGGCACGATCTTCATGGTAGAGGAAAAGATTACAAAATCTAGGAGCATAAAAGAAGATATGTCTAGAGATGACAATGACCTTGATGACCTAGTTGATCAAGAAGAGGCCTACCTCCTATATCTAGTTGTGGATCTAGAGCTTATCAAAGAATAATGTCAAAGGTATATGGAACTTCTAAAAGACTAATAGGGGAGTCCCTCGGAAATGGGCCCAACAAGTTGATTGATATTCCTTCTTTGTAAAAACATTGTAATATTTGAAATAGGGAATATTATTGTGTATGGAATATACTAATTTGTTAGCATATTGCCTTTAGCTCAATCTAATTTTGAGAAACAAATGTATTCTAGCACTTTCTAAAGAAGGGTAGTTATCCTTATCTTTTGTACAATTGTATCTTATAATTGATCGATGTACTTCCTTATCTTTCTATAAAAGGAATGTATTAGCATCCTGTAAAAAGAAAGAATTTTGAGAAAAAATTGTATACTTGGAGTAATTGATACAATCAAGTAATTTTGCAAAGATGGTCCATATTTGATGTGTCAATTGTTAATATAGCTTTTCTCTCAATTGTTAGTTTTATGTCTTAAATTTTAATAGTTTCTTTAAATGTTGCATTAAATATTTAATTGTATGTTCTCTGTGCATATGCTAGATTAGTTGAAGGATCTTGGTTTTAATTCACTATATTTTACTATGTATTCAGATGTGCAAATTCTTTTTGATTATAGTAGTAAATATTTTTAGTAAACATGGCTCTTATTTGTGATTCTTTACCTCATCCTTCGAAATTTGCATAGTATATAGTGAAATATAAGATTAGGCTATTTTACATTATATATTTCTTTTAATGAAATCTAAGTTACAATTGATGCTTTGACATAATGTTTGAGGCTAAGATAGGCAATCATTTGTTTTCTTTTTGCCCTACTCTTCTCATTTGCTCTTTTTTTAACTAGATCACTATAGCTTAAAAATAATTATAAATATCCATTTAGATTAGTTTTTAGCTTTATTTTGGATCATAATTCACTAAGAATTAGCATAGATACTATAATTTCATAGATAATTAGACCATGATGGATCCAAACCATCAATTAATATAAATTTGTGGGAATAATTAAATGTTGATTTGTCACTATTTCACCATAGGTATCATTAAGTTATCACAACCTACTACTCATGCTCTAAATTCATAGAATTATAAATTGAGAAGTTTTCTTGAACACTAAAGACATAAGTGGTACACATAGAGGCATTAACAAGTCCCACTAGTGCTATAAAGAAGACCAATCTCTACGAATTGGTTGGATTTTTACTTATCTTTTAGTCTATTTTGATCTAAGATTGATGTTATCTTTACATTTTTGAGTATTCATTTGCTTATAAGTGTAAATATAATTGATATTTGTAGTCTTTGACCTATCTTTGGGATTCTTTAGACAAATATCAAAGTTATTTGAGTTTTGATGCTTGGTTTTGGTAAATTTAGCTTAAACTTTGAAAATTCATAGTATTTGAAGTTAGAATGGATTGTTTTGATCAAAGGTTGACATATCTTTCATAGATATAAGTGTATTTGAGCTTAAAATTAAAAATATAGAACATATTTACATAATTGGCCACATTTTTGAGATATTTTAGGCAAATATCAACATCCTTTACTATTCTTTATGCATTCTTTGAAAAATGAACTTAATGTACATTTTTAATCCTTGTTTTTTATAAAGGTTAGCCTAATAAATCATATTTCAAATAGGGTCTTCAACCTTCAAGCTATAATTACCAAGGATTAAAACTAGGTCACACTCAAAGACAAGGGAGCTTTGCTTGAACTTGAGGTTCACAGAAGAGCCAAGCATGATAAAGGTAGATGTAGGAGATTCAAATCTTTGCCAAATCCACCTATTTAAGCTTCCTTTGACTTCAACCTTCATCTAGGTATGGCTTAGTAGGGATTTTATTCATTAAAAATAGTAGGTGTGGTACATGATCTCCCACATAACCTTGAAAAGTATTTGCCTGCATATAGTCAAATTGGTATAGTAACAGATGAAGAACACATTAAGTCTTTCAAGTATTCTTTAAGGTTATTATATGTTGTGCATGAGGATGTAGCTTGTAGGTTCTTCCCTTTTACAATTAAATATGTTGCTTATGAGTGTTTTTTAAACTTGTATGAAAATTACATCACTAGATAAGATGGTTTTTCTAATTTTTTCATATATTAATTTGGTAAAATTGTTAGTCCATATGTCATATACCACCAATTTACCACCATTAAGAGGGATGTAAGTGATCCCATAAGGTCCTTTAATGCCATATTTTATAAATTGTATATTAGGACCATAGAACCTTATAATCTTGATGATGTTTTATCCCTAAAAATATACAAAGATGTAGTGGACCCCATGACATCTATATTTTTGAAGAGATCCATTATAGATATAACTTCATTTGCTAGGGCTTATTTTGAAGCAATGATCATCAATGATCAAATACATCCCCAAGGATAATGGCCTATTTTATTCCAAATATAAACCCAAATATGCCCATTCTAAACATATTCCCCAATAATAACTATAATATTATAGCCTTGAACCAATTTATAAATCTAAATCAATTGCCCTTGAGTCACATTGTTCTGAATCAAAACATAGGATTCTTGAATCATCTGACTAATTGATTCAATGTAAATAATTTAAGATATTTAATCACATTTAATAAAAATAACTAGGTGCACAATTTTGAAACTCCTACGAATGAGAATGAATCTATCTTGAAAATGGTCCAAAAAATATGCACTAATTTCCATCAGTAGAAACATGTAAGGAATACTAGAGATAATTATGGTAGGAAATTCTCATTTCAAAGGTTTAATAGGCCAAACAATAGATTTAACAATGATATTTTTAATAATAATAAGAGTAATAAACCATATTCTAGCAATAACACTATGGACATTAATCTTACTGATATTACATTCACTAATTATTACAGAATACATTTCACAACCAAGCATGGTGAGATTGATTATATAGAAAATTTCAAGGATTTTGAGGCTTTTCAAAAGGAATTAGATAGATTTGAAGTGGTCCCTAACAAAGATATATTTTTAAGTATTCCAGGATCTAAATCATTTGATCAAGCATTTATAGTGGAAATTTTTTATTTCCATTTTCAAGAGGAGAATGAACTTGATGAGATCCCTAAGGAGATCTAGGCCTTCTAGCAATTCTTGAAGAAGAATTACCCCTTGAGGAATAGAGAGAAAAGGTATCCTTTGACTACCGCAATGCCTCGAAAAATCTTTGGAAGTCCTTCATACACTTCTTCAATCAAGAATCCAAATCCACCTAAAGGGAGTACCCCTAAGCCCAACATTGATATTCCTAGTTCTTCTAATAAAACTAGATATAACATTGTTGAGGATATGAAGAAAATAAAGTCTAACATCACTTTGTATGGACTAACATAGATCATAAAGCAAAGGGACCTATTGTTATAATCTTTATCAAATAAATCCAACAAACCACCCAAGGTTGACCATGTTAATTTTATTATACACAAAGCTAAGACAAAGTCTCCTCTTTGCTTGCTCACTACTAGGATATTTAGTAAGAATTTTCATAATTTATTATTAGATTATAGACCATCTACCAATATCATGCTGACATGTATTTGTAAATAACTTGGCCTAATACCTATAAAGTCTGATAGGGTTGTCACTCAATTAGATAAATCTAGAGTCAAGGTAATTGGGGAACTTTTAATGTTCATATGTAGTTAGCTTTTGTGCCTAGAGTTTAGTAATTTATTAATATTTAGGTTTTTGATATGCCTAATGTCTATGGGATCTTGTTGAGTAGGGAATGAACGAAGGCTCTAAATGGTTACATGTCCATAGATTGTTCACATTTGTGGATACCTTAGAATGGAGTCCCTAATCAAATCAAAGTTGAGAGAGAGCCAAAGATGAAGCACATGATCATTGAGTATAATGAGATCAATAAGAGGGTCAATATAAATGACTCAGACTTGGAGGTTTACACCCTAGAATTTGCCAAGGTATGTGATCATAAAAGTACTCATGTTGTTCCTAGAATGTGGAAGTTACACTCTGATGGTGTTAGGTGTAAGGCTAGATTTGGAGTTGGTATTGTCCTAACTAATCCTATTATAAAGGAATATTATGCATCCTATAGGATCCAATTCCATTGTATTAATAGTCTTGCTAAATATGAGGCCTTTTTCTTAGGTTTACAATTTTCTACTAAGAACAATGTCAAAGAACTACTAGTCTATTGGGATTTAGAACTAGTAGTCAACTAGGTGAGAAGCAAATACCAATGCAAGATCTCATACCCTAAGAGGTATATGTTTAGGGTCTAGGATATAGTTTATTCCTTTGATGGTTCTGTTATTATTTCCATTCCAAGATAATAGAATGAATTTATTTATGATTTGGCATTTGTTGTAGCCAATCTCATGCCCAACCAAGATTCCCCCAACTTCAGCATTGAGTTGATACCTTATCCTTCAGTGCTTGATAATGTTAATCATTTTCAAGTGTTTAGTGATGATTAGTAAATAATAGATTTTATGACCAATTTTTGAGCATCTGATGCTCATATTATTGATGAGACTAATGAAAATGCATCTAAAGAGGACAAATTTGATAGTAAAGTCATTCAGTTGAATGATAATAAGATCCCTAAGGGGATGATTGATTTAGAGAGTCTGTTTGATTAGGATAAATTTGTTAAGGTTTCTAAGATTCTTAAATATAATGGGAAGGAATATAATGTTATTGATCTTGGTCTCCAAGATCAGCCCCAACTAGTAAATGTTGAAAAATCTTATATAAACATTGAGAATAAGAAGGCCAAAGAACTCCTTACCCAATACAAGGATGTCATAGCAAGGTCTTATAATGACTTAAAAATATTTTATCTAAGGGTCATCACTCAAATCATCCCTCTTAAATAAAAATGTAAACCCTTTAGGAAAAAATAGAGGATTGTAAACCCTATCTTAGAACCAATGATCTTCAAGGAAGTTAAGAGAGTACTAGATGCTAGGATAGTGTCCCCATCAGGCATTTTACTTGACTGGCTAATTTGATGTCAGTCAAGAAAAATAATTGTGAGATTAAGCTCTATATTGACTTTAATAACATAAACAAAACATCTAAAAAAGATAACTATCCTCTTCCTTCTCTTAACTAGGTTATATAAGTTGTTTCATGTTTAGCCATGATGTCTTTTCTTGATGGATTTGCAAGATATAACCAGTTATTAGTTGACAAAGAAGACATGATGAAAACATCATTCACAACCAAGTGGGTGAAATTTTATTATAAAATGATGCCTTTTGTGTTAATCAATGTAGGAGATATTTTTGAAATGGCCATGGACCATGCCTTCCAAGGCCTGATAGGTAAATGCATCATTATATATATGGATGATTTAATAGTCTTTTATAAAAATAGGCAAGGTCACTTTATCCATTTATATTAGGTGTTTGAGAGATATATAAGGTATGAAATTTAATTAAACCCTAAGAAAATTATCTTTTATGTTATTAAATGAAAACTACTAGGTCATGTCATAACCAAAGATGGGATCTCTATAGATCTTGAAAGAGTAGAGACGATATCTAGAATAGAGCCTCCAAATAGTAGAAAAGAGCTAAAATCATTTTTTGGTAAGATAAAATTTGTAAGAAAGTTCATTTTTGGGTTTACAATGATTTTTAAATCACTAAATGACATGCTAAAGAAGGATGCCAAGGTCACATGAAATGAGGAATCTAGGAAGGCATTCAATGGCATCAAGAAATCCATTAGCCAAGCTCTAGTCCTGATAATCCCTAAATTTTCAAGGGACTTTTATCTCTACTGTTTTGCATCTGACCATATCATGGCTACAATATTAACTCAAAATAGTTATGGGTGTGATCACCCAATTGATTTTTTGAGTACTAACTTTAAGAATGCTTATTTAAACTATTCATTAATTGATAAGAAGGCATATGCATTAGTTAAGGTAGTAAATAAAGTTAGGTATTATATCCTTTGAAATAAGGTGCATATTATTTTAATTGATGCTATCATAAAGCTTATGTTGATCTAGAATGAGCTAGGAGAATGTAGAGGTAAGTGGATGTTAGTTTTATAGGAATATGATATAGAAATGAAGACATCAAAATTGGTAAGGTGCTAAGGCCTGACCCAAATGATTGTTAATACGAGCCCCAAATTGAGTATTATACAAGTTGGTCAATATAACTATCAAAATAGTGAGTGGTATGATCCCATAATTCATTTACTAATCAATGGTACCTAACTTAAATGACTAATAAGGGAACAAAAGAGGGATTTAAGGCTCAAAATAGCTCATTCTTAGATCAAGAATGGAGTCTTTTATAGGAAGAACTTTGAGGAAGTCTACATAAGGTGTGACTCACAAGAGGAATTTACTCAAATCATAAGTACCTTTCATGAGAAGTTTAACAATGGACACCCATTAGGGAATACTACTTCACAAAAGATCTTAATAGCCAGCTACTATTGGCCAACTATCTTCAAAGATGCTCATAAGCATGTGAGAGAATGCCACTCTTTCTAGATTTTTTAGCCCCAAGGAACCTAATGTAGCAATGACTTTATAACCATTCATGGTTGTTAAACCATTTGCATAATGGGGGTTGGATTTTGTAAGGGTGATCAACCCTAATTCATATGAAGGTCACAAATTCGTCTTGAATACAATAGATTATTGTACAAGGTAGACTAAAGTTGTAGCCACCAAACAATGCAAGATAGAGGAAGTGATCAATTTCTTAGAAGAGAACATTTTTACTAGATCTTAGACTCTAGTCTCTCTAGTGTGTGATGATGGGTCTAAATTTACATCCATAAAGATGACTAAATGAGCTTATGATGATGACATTAGTCTAAAGTTTTCATCTAACCATTATCCCTAAGGAAATGGAGTCTCTGATTCTACAAACAAGAACCTAATGAAGAACATTAGGAAGTTTGTTATAGAAAATCCTAAGACTTGGCACAATCTACTAAAATATGCCTTATGGGTAGATAGGATAAGGATTAATCAAGGCTTGAAGGCATCACCTTTTTTGATGGTGTATGGCCAAGAACCCATCTTTCCTATAACTATCAAGTTTCCCACAAAAAAATTCATGTAGGAATACATGGAGGAAAGCCATGATCTTGAAAACATAAGATTTGTAGACATCATTCAAATGGAGGATGCAAGGGATAAAGTCTTTGTTGATATTAGTAAACATCAAACCATGGTAAAAATATGGTTTGATAAAAGGCCAAAGATCAAGGTGTTCAGATAAGCAGATTTTGTTCTCCTTTGGGACAAAGCATCTGAGCCTAAGGGTAAACATGGTAAATTCATAGCTTTTTGGATTGACCCATATAAAATTATAGAAAAATTGGGGAATAAGACCTTCAAGCTCAAATATATACAAGAACTAGATTTCACATTACCCACTAACGGGCAATACCTCTAGCACTACTTATTTATTGCTCCTCCTAAGGTATTTATGGATTAAATTTTAAGATGGTTAGAGTTAGTGTAGGCAAAATATTTAGTTTATTTT
Source organism: Torreya grandis (assembly GCA_037957365.1). Lineage (NCBI taxonomy): Eukaryota > Viridiplantae > Streptophyta > Pinopsida > Cupressales > Taxaceae > Torreya > Torreya grandis. The sequence goes on from JARHVA010002040.1 coordinate 1,935,579, forward strand.
AGTTCTTTCCTTCCTATCCCTTATTTTTATATAAGCATGTATATATTTATTTTCTTTCCTTTGCTTTCTTATTTTGTTGCTTTTTGTTGTGTGTTTGCTTTTGTTACCTTATTCATTGATTCTAATAATTCCTATTGGACAACCCCGAGTTCAAATTTTATTATTTTTACTTAAAACCCCAAAGTTCAATAATGTGGGCATGAACCTAATATATGTGCTACCCATCGATCTGAAATATAATCCCTAATGTTGTGATTTGGAGAAACTAGTAAAGATTGATGAATAAGTTAACTATTTTATGAGAACTTGAATATTATCTTGACCTAAATTTGGTTTTAAGAAGGTTTACACTTATAGGATGAAATATTTATTTGTTAAAGCACTGTCATTTTTGCATTTAAAAAACATCCTTGACTAGGATAATGGTTATAGCCATAGGTGATTCTCTAAGGTTCAAACATTTGACCAAATCCTTAAACCTAGCTACGCTAGTTCCCAACCTTAATAAAATCATAAAAGTTCTTAAAAATACAAAAATGAGCATGCATTACAAAATCAAAAAAATTAAAGCATAGGTGATTATGGTAATATCCATTTGGGCTATGGATGGCCAGATGGTAGTGGATCAAGGCCTTGAGTGGATCCAAAGGCATCTCTATTAGGGATATGGACACCTGGATGGTAGCAAACCAATTCCCAAACCTTCCCTAAACTAAAGACATGGTTCTTAATAGATATCTGAGTATGTTATAACACAATGTTAATGATTAAAGATATGAAACTTGGAAGTTGTCTCCTAAATACCTTGGAGAATAGTAAAAGGAATCAAATCCCACACATAACATGGCTATGTCTTAATATTTGATCCTAATTCTACAAGTGCAACATTTATTTTATCCATAAACTAATCTAGATAAAAGCATAGATCAAATGGAATGGATGACTTAGTTGTTTGTCTAAACTAGAGTCTCTAGGTTATAACATATTGTTATGTTTTCCATATAAATCATAATTTTTTGAGGTCAACATACACCCTTTTTTAAAAATTGGGACCCTTGAGATGTTCTGAAGCTTAACCCTACAAGCATGACCTATTTTGGATATTATTTAGAATTTAAAGATCATCACTATGTCAAACTTGGGTATTGATTTATGGTTTGTTTTAAGCTTACCTAACCTTAATAATGATTTGTTTTCATTTTTTTAAGTTGTAGGTTTCATGAAACCCTAGTTGATGTTTCATGTTCTAAAACCCTGTCACAAACCCTTAGTTCAAATTTGAATTTGGCAAGAATTAATCAGCAAGAACATTTTAAATTTATTTTGGACTTGAGCATAAGTTTCATGTTTAAAGGCTAGTCATGTTTTTTAAAACAACTAAAAATTTAGCCTAAAAATATGTTTGGTCCCCTTTATTATCTTCCCCATTAGTTCCTTATTATTTCTAACCAATTCAAACGTTTGATTTTATAGGGTCCCTCTTATTTTATAACATGGTCCCTTTTCTATCCTTTTAGCCTAAAGTTTTACTTCTAAGGCCTTGAAATATTTATTAATATGAATGAGACCTTAGCCTCAACACTTTATCATGGGTCCTAACTTAATGTCTTTTGCTTCTTTGTAGATCTAATGACCTGCATTTCATCATGGGATCATGATCTAATAAAGAGAGGAAGACTTGGGTCTTAGCTTAAAAAACATGAATATCATAAGATATAATAATTCACACTACCTCAATTTTTAATCATATGATGTGACGACATACTAAAAAAATCTAGCACTTAGTCCTTTTGACCAACTACACTCAAGCTCCTGGATCATGATCAATGGTTATCACTTCATCACAGGCCAAAGATCAGACAGAGTGAAGATATCATTAAAATGTCAAAATCCCATGATATCCATGGATTTTTCATGCATTAATCCCACATTTGAAGACTAAAATCAAAGGGGCTTCATGTAAAAAAGGATAAATCATGAACAAGTTCATGGATCATGATCATATGGCTCTCACTTCATCATGATTCTTGATCCAATAGAGTGAATTAATTTTGAGATATTGGGAGGCCCCATGAAGGTGTCAAGTGACACTTTTTCATTAGAACATAGGAGTTTATTGAGCTTAAATTTGACATTATCATGACCATCATTTAACATTTTCGAAGATGTATTTGACATTCGTATGACCATTAACTTTAAGCCCATCAAAGCCAAGAACTTCACGAGCTTAAAATTGAAATTTTTGTGACCACAATTTGATGTTCATGAGGATGTATTTGAAGTATATGGAACTCTAAAATTTAATTTAATGAATAATTTTTCTCAATACTAAGGTGCATTAAAAATTGTTGCTAGAAAACTCAAGAACTGCCTTGTAGACTAATAAAAATGCTCAGAGGATGTTCAAAAACTAGAAATCTTTGAACTAAAAATATTAAAATGGTCTTATAGTTTAATTATATGTAAAATGAACTTAGTATAAGTATATATCTTAAGGTCCCCATTTCATTTTATTTGAATGTCATGAACCTTAGGCTAGAGACTTATACTAAGTCTTATTTAAAAGTATTTATGTGACATAAAATCTAGCCTAAATTCTTTTAACTAAAGGTTTTAGTGTGTTTATTAACATAATAAATGCCTATTCCAAATTACAACATTATATAATTATATCATTTTGACCACTTTGATCATTTTCTATGAGCTTAACATAAATATTTTATCCCAAAGTATGCATTATGTTTATTAAACATAGTGTAAACTTTGGCCTAATATATTTAGCCATGCTCCCCTATGCATAGTTCCAATAGACTTAGGTAATAGAATTTTATCCTAAGTTATATTATGTCTATGCACTTACTTAAAACTCACACACCTTTATAAATCAATGGCTCGTGTTTCATCACAAAAGGGTGATTTAATGGTGTGAAGATGTTGAAGACAATTCAATGGAGCTCTGAGAGCCCATGAGATTGATGCATGGTGAAATCATGATAAAAAACAATTGACAAAGGATCTAATAGTTTTCACTTGATCATTATCCTTGATCCAAAGACACCAACTTTTCAAAAGATCTTATAAGGGTTATGGAGGTGTCAAATGACATAACCAAGGGGCACTGGTGATAAAGAGCCAATAATGAATGAAAGCCCAGATCATCATTGATTATTTCTAATCACTTATAAGATATTGATATGATGTTGTGAAGTAAATAGGGCATTTTTTTAATTCCAATGACTAGTGATAAAAAATCATATATGAAAAATGCTAAATAGATGCAAAATAAGTACCACACAAGCATAAAATGACAAAAACTAAGATCCTATGTGCTCAAAAATGGAAAAGTATAAAGGAGTAAATTCAAATAAAATCCAAGGCACATATGAGCCAATGTCTAGATACACCCTCACCATTAAATATTTATAACCCTAAACCTTACATAAAAGAGACCCTAAGTGAACTCAATTAATCACAATTCAATTTGAGAAGAGCTTGATTGTGATTTGAGCATAAAAGAGCTAACCAAAGGCCAATTACACTCCAATTGTGAATAATTTGCAAGCATAAAATCCATGGTAGTTTAAAGACAACAATTAAGAGATGAAATAGAGATATACTAATCTATAAACAATGAAGGAAAGGTTTTTAAGGATACTAAGTTGGATGTTTTAGCCTTGAATAATAGAAATAAGAATTGGTCTAAAATCTTCACCATAGAGGAGATAAAATACATCACCTAGTAAGAGCAGAGGGTTGTCTTGGTAAGTAGAAAATATTATTACCTAGTTTTAGTTCAAATGGTTAACCTCCACCATGTAGCTACCAAATCATAGGTTCTTCACTGCATTGACATCCTTACTCCAATTTTCATTGATTGTAGAATTTATGGTGATTAGATTATCTATGAGGGAAGCTCTAGGAGAGTACCCTACATTTAGCCACTAACCTTTGAAAAATACTACAAGCTCTTGAAACCCCATGTGGACCTTCCCACAATCAAAGGATGGACCATTGAGCATGACTTAGACACCATCCTCAAACCATGGTTACTCTAAGGGAACCATGCATTATAGGGCTTTGAGGGAAAGATCCCCATTATCAAGTTTAGGGAATGGATTAGGGTAACCATGACACTATTAAATAGAGTATATGGCATCCCTATCACCACTTATGTCAGCAAGACCTAGGTGTCCTATGTTTACTTTATGGTTGAGAAAGAGCTTTTCATTCCAATAGGAGATGTGATTAGTGTCTTCCTAGGAAAATAATTCACTACAATCAAAAGGAAGACAAGCAAATAGTTTTACATGGTGTCTTATTTACTTGATGCCCTTTTAGTTTCCACCAAGATCCCCAACATCAAGAATTGGTCTCCTGAGGGTAGAACCACCATTTCCCACCACTACTCAAAATTTTACATCTTAAAATATAGGCATTAGATGTAATTTATGTGTTGTCTCTCTTGCATTGGTGGAGGCCATCACTTGGATTCCTATGCCTAGGATTCCCCCTTTGATAAAAAAGCATGTGGAGTTGATGGGTGATATCTCGTTTTATCTAGATTGCATGATTATAATAATCGAGGGAATTTTAGCCTAGCCCTATAAGTTACCTATCTATGTTCCTCCTAAACTATCAGAGCAAGAAATTGTATCTCAATTCCTTCATGGTGTTGATGGAGGTTTTAAAAACAAAATAAATGACCTTTTCCATCCATTTCTTTTGATAATAGGAAGAATAATTTTACTAGATTAGAATTAGGTGGACACCATATCTAGGTATAGGGACTCTTTTTCATTTTTATTGGATGATCTTAGATAATGGGATATTAATAATTTAGTAGGCCCACATTTGAATAATAAGTAACTACCCAAACTAGTCTATGAACATGAAATAGGCCCTCATAACACCTTATACATAAAGGCCAGTAACTTTGAGGAAGTATTGGCTAGGTTTAAGTGAACAAACCTCAAAATTATACACAGACTGACCCATGATAACAACCTAGTAGGGGACATATGGTAGATGTATCCCCTTCAATACCATTTGTTGCCTAGACCTTCCAAGCCACCTCAAGAACAACCTCAAATGGAACTACCATAACCCCAAGGGAAAATTTTATAAGGAACTAGCAAGAAAAAGTTAGAGGAGAGATTTGGTGAGGGACCTTCATCCATAGCTCTCCCTCAAAGACCACCATACCTAGTTGAGCATTTGAAACTGGTTGCCCTTGAGCTTGATGAAATAGTATAGGGTGCACTCAAAGACCTTGCTGAAGCTTATGTTCTGAGGAAGAATAAGTATAGGGTGAATAATATTAGGTTTAAGAAGAGGAGGCTGAGCAAGGGGATAAAAGGAAGGAATTAGCCATTGACATAGTCCTAGTGGCACCAAAATAAAAGAGAAAGGTAGAGTTGGCATTAGTCCCTATTGGATTAAGGAAGAGGCCAAAGTTGACCCTCACTCATCCCATATTTAAGATGAACTTATTCAATGAGGAGTTTCTCATTAATGGACCAATCATCCATAACTAGTTTGTGTATGGAAAGATATAGAATATCCATTCTCACTCCCACTTTTAGGCCTTGACCCAATCCATCAATGTAGATTTACATGAAGAAATCAAGCCATAGATAAGGGCTTTTATGAAAGAACAAGAAGAAATAATAATTATGATTATTGTAGGCCTAGATGAAAAGAAGATGGATACTCTAAGAGCATCAAGTAGGACAAGGATAGTGTTTTTATAACCTCAAAAGTCTATAAGGACATCTACCATAGTGTAATTTAATCTAGAGACAACTAGATTAGAAAGGGTCATTACAAGAAATACTATGGTAGGAACTGAGGATTTCACTTTTAAGAAGGTTGAACCCTTTACAGGATTAACCCAAGTTAGAGGGAAACCACTTGGTTAGGTTCCTATCCATGAGGAATATATTGAAAGCCTATCATAGGTTCATAATGCCCAAGTCAAAGTTCACATTAGGGGCATGAAAAAAAATTCAAATTTTGGAAAAAGGAAAGGAAAACTTAGAGACAAAGGCCATATTATCAGTGCTTGATTCCATAATAAACATGTTAGAAGCATCATTATTTGATATGTTTTATTATTTAAAATCAATAAAATTGAGGTAGGATGCCTTAGGATAATAAGGTGAGGTGGTCAAGGGATTAATAATAGAGTAATAAGAGGTAGAGACCAAGATAAGGGTTCTTATTAAAATTTTGATTAGGAACAAGATTCATAAATTCAAATCTATTACACTGACTCACTTGAATGCCATATGGGGAATAATAGTGAAAAAGATCCTAATTCGAAGTGCATTGACAAAGAATTTGGATAGACTCCTAGATAATCAGAAGGAATTAATCACTAGGATTGAGCAAATCCTAGGTAGTATGTTGGCTAATCCTACCAAGAATATAGCTTTGGGGATTATTGATGATTTAAAGTATAAGCATAGATTTGCCTTAGTAATACAAGAGGTAAAGAGCAAAATCTAGGGCACATTAGGCATTGACAATGGAAATATTTTAAGCATGATCTTCATGGTAGAGGAATTTTTTTTAGTAGTTAATAACATAAAAGAAGCTATAGCTAGAGTTGATAGGGACCTTGATGACCTAGATGATCAATAATAGGCCTACATCCTAAATCTAGTTGTGTATCTAGGGTTTATCAAAGAACAACATCAGAAGGTCATGAAACTTTTATAAGAGAAATAAGGGAGTCCCTCAACAATGGGCCCACCAAGCTGATTAATATTCCTTCTTTATAAAATCATTATAATAATTGAAATAGGTAATATTATTTTGTAAGTTATATGCTAGTTTGTTAACATATTACCTCTAGGTTAGTCTAATTTTGAGAATAAATTGTATTCTAGAGATTTTTAAAGAAGGATAGTTGTCCTTATCTTTTATACAGTTGTATCTTACAACTAACTGGTGTAATGCCTTATCTTTATATAAAAGGCATGTATTACCATCTTGTAGAAAAATATACTTTTGAGAAAAAATTGTATACTTATATCAATTAATATAATCAAGTAATTATACAAAGATGGTCCATATTTGATTTGTCAATTGTTAATATAGCTTTTCTCTCAATTACTAGTTTTATCCTAAACTTGAATAGTTTCTTTGAATTTTGAATTACATCCTTAATCGTAGGTTTTATAATTTGTGTATATTATAGATTAGTTGAAGTATCTTGTATTTTCTTCACTTCATTTTATTCTATATTCAAATGTGTAAGTTTTATTTGATTATAGTAGTGAATCCTTAAAGTAAACTTGGTTCTTACTTGTGATTCTTTACATCATCATTCAATGTTTGCCTGATATATAGTGAAATAAAAGCTTAAGATATTTTAAATTATATATTTCTTTGAGTACATACTAAGTTTCAATTGATGTTTTTTAATAATGTTTGAGGCTAAGATAGGTAATCACTTGTTTTCTTTATGCCCTACTCTTCTCATTTGCTCTTTTTTTTAACTAGACCACTATAGCTTAGAATTAATTATAAATATCCATTTATATTAGTTTTTATCTTAATTTTGGATCATAATTCACTAATATTTATCATATATACTATAATTTCATAAAATAATTTACCGTGATGGCTCCCAACCATCAATTAACATAAATTTATGGGAATAGGTAAACATTTTTTTGTTGTTATTTCACCATAGGTAACATTAAGTTACCATAAATTGTTGCTCATGATTTGAGTTCATATAATTATAAAATGAGAAGTGTTTTTTAATAATAAGGACATTTATAGTACACATAGATGCATGAACAAGAACTCAAAATATAAGACTTTTTGTTTAGAAACCCTAGTTTGGCGACTGAAAGGGCCAAGAGGCTTCAAAATTCAATTTATCTTATTTTAGGAAGTTTACAATGGATAAAAGACCACTAAAATATCTTTTTATAATATAATAAATTTACTAAATGGATAAATTTTTATTATTAAACTGTTTGGACTCTTAACCACACAACATACATAATTTTTCCTACTCTGAGTTGCCTGTGTAAGGGTTTGAGCTCTGTTTGATTTCAAAAGGTAAAAAAAACATCAAAATGGTCACTCAAAATACCTTAGTATCCTTTAAAATAATAATAAAACTTAATCCAATTAATATCCATGCCATGTCTCATACTCATACACTTATTCTTGTCTTGGACTATGCAAACAAGGTACTAACTTATGCAAACAGGGGTCTATTTGTACTTCATAAGTTTCAACATTAAGATGTGGATTTTTATTGTGTCTTGTTAAATTTAAACACATATTAAAACCTAATAAACTTAATAACTATTTGTTACTTTAAACACACATCTCGTTTCCTTGCATAATAACTATATGAAAGAGGGTACTTGATTATATCAATAGAATTATGGCCTTCCTATAGACTATTAATTGATTATTAGATGATATTAAATCACACCAAATGATATTTTATTTAATTTACAATTTTATTCTTTGTATATAATTATATCCAATATAAAAATGACCCACTCCCATAATTCAAGAAGCATCAAACTTACTTTCATACCGTTAACTGCCATAAATGTGTACAGGGTCTTAAGATAGAGTTGTCTTTTCCTGAGTTAAAAACACTTTGAAACACTTAATAAATTACTAGAGGGTTTGTGTGATCCCTATAAATTAAATAAATAAAACAAAAGGATAATTATTGTTTCACCAACCTAGATTAATTACTCAAATCCTTTTCTCCTTGACTATAACCTATGGTCCATTCTCTAACATGTAACTATACACAAAACTTGACATGATCATGTATTCAATGCCCCATAAAAGATAATTTATAAATATTATCAATCCAATATAACTTTTAATGGGAAATAAACACAACAACAACCTTTTACTTATTCATTTGAATCATTATTCATTACATCATTAGTCCACTCATGCACACAATTAACTTTATTTGAGAATATTTACATTCTTATTTCTCTAGTTTTTTATCCTCCTATTGGAGATATCTCATCCCTCTCTCACTTTCCCATATACCACACAACTGACTTACAACTTATTTCCCATCTAAATTAAACATTAGTTTGGGTAGTTACAGAACTAGACTCTTACATGCCAACTCAATGTTATGTTACTAAACATGACCGTTAAAGTTCACCACATTTATGAATTGTAAATTAAATTTATTAAAACCAATTTTAAATGACTCCTTAGATCCTTTTGAAAACCTTATCTCACCTAACCACTTATTATCATGCTTACGATCATTCTTGACTTAGTCCTAATATTTGAATTTTTAAATTTATACTTTTGGATGGAAAAATCCAAACACCTAAAAACACACATTGATGACTCAAAGTAATTTTACAGACCATAAATATATCCTATAGGATCCTTCACACTCATCCACACTCAAAAATGGATCACTTTTGACCAACAACTATCATATGACTTTCAACAACACTAAAATGATGTATGTTTTCTTGATGCTCTTGCATCATACTACTCAGGAAGGAGAAAGTTTAATGCCATATTATTTATTGCCTTCTAATTAATTATTTGATTATCTCCAATGCTCATCTTACTACTTATCCTCTTGTATTGCTCCTTTCTCTTTACTAGGCTCTTGTATTTCTTCCTCTTTGCCTTATCTAGTCTCCTTATCAATTATTCATCTACCTATATGAGATGTACCAGTTGTTGTAGCTTCTTATTTGATGTATGATCTATATTTTATAAGTCATTTTGTCTTTCACCATCATTTATTGTAAACAAATTATTTTTAATCTTCTTTTTGACTCTTGTTCTATGTCCTTCTTCTTCAATATTCTCACTTGGTGCTTGCTTCTTTAGGTGTCTTAGCTTCTTGGAACTATTGTTTCCTTCTTATAATGGCCTCATAGACACTTTAATCTTTTTCATCTCTCCAATAATACTCTATTTTTCTTCCCCTACATTATAATTATTTACCTATTGATATGTCTCCACATGACTCTATCTATATTGCAAGAATAATCTCTCAACCAAGTCATCTTTATCATGATACAATATTCTTTGGCACCTTATTGTCTTTCCATAGTCATGAAATTAAAATAATAACTGTAATTAAAGTTCAAACATGGAATATATTAACTTATTATCTTGCTTATGCTTCCATTGCTTACTTTTTAGTGTGCTTGCTTGTGACTTTTCTTACACAACTCATTGTGCTTCCCTATTATGCTCCATTCTTTTCTTATTTCAGCTCATACATGAGTTTATATCACTATAATTCACCTTATGACATACCTTTTTATGGACTAAACATCTACTATGTCATTTCCATTTCATCCTCCAACATGAGATCATCCACTTTTTCATCAAATTCATCAAATTTTGGACCATATTATTCTTCATCTTCTTGGGCATGTTGATTCTTGAATTGTATTTGGACTCCTTTATTAACAAGAGTAAAATAAATATCCTTTGTCTGAATATCAATTTTTTTAATCACTCTATTAAGTACTTCACCCTCACCTTGAATTTTCATAAGATCATCCATCAATATTATTATTTCTATGTACAAAATGTCTTCACTATTTAAATTGATTTCATATGCATCATCATATGTAACATTAGAACTCAAACTTGGGTCCACATATCTTATTTACACCCATCATATTACTTTCATAGCTTCACCTTCATCTCTTTGGCTTTGATTGCCTATACCTTGTCTTCTATTTACTTCTTTAGTTGGTCATTTTCCTCTTTCTCTATGCCTTCTTGAAGTGTAATTGTTAAACATCTTTGAGTACCCATTTAATTTTATCCTCAACCCATTTTATACCTTTTCCATGTTTATATTTAAATTTATTTATTACCTCATCTCTATCATGCTTTATACCTTTATATCCTATCATACCACCTTGATGTATCTACCCTTTGTTTTTTCCTCCATGTTTATTCTTGTCTTTCACCTATTTATTTGAATTGTATGACATCTTAATTTAGGTTTAACTTTTTATTATCACCACATATTTTATTGAGCCATTTATTCATGAAATACTAATGCCATTTTATCACCTTTTATGGATTTACCTTGTTCATGCCAACTTGATGTGTCTACCATTTGTTTTTTCCTCCATGTTTGTTCTTGTCTTTCACTTATCTATTTGGATTGCATGACATATACTTCAAGTTTACATTTTTATTAAGAAAAAATATTTTCGTGAGACATTTATTCATTACATAACCATACCCTTGTATTACCTTGAAGGGCTATACCTTGTTTTTTACTTGGCCAATCTACATATTAGCTTTTTTCTTCTTCTATAACGTTTTTCTTCTCTAAAATCTTCATTGTTTGCCTTCATGTATTCTTGTTTAGATATATCTCTTGTTTTAAATAAAATACTTGTCATAGAATCATATATCTCCTCTTATATTTAATCTTTAACATTTTGAATGCCTTCAATATATATCATCTTATCTTCTACAACAAGTTCTCTTTCTTTATCTTGTTCTTTCTTCTTTATGAGTGATGTGGTAGGCCCATCCTTGAAATTTTTTAAGGAATTATGATTATCTTTCATCAAATTTTTCTTCATACCTATATACACACATTTAAAATAAACATTATAATATAAAAAAATATAGCACATAGTCTTTATGAATGCCTATTGTATAGATATTCTTTTATTTTCCTTATCTTCACTCTCAAATGCTTGTATTGGAATTTATATCTTATTATTCTCCTCAATGGTAAATCTATTCTCAACTTATTTTTCATGTTACTCTCTTGGTGATTCCTAAACCTTCATGCATGTATGTATTCCTTACATGAAAACCAAGCCATTCATTTCACCTTATTCCTTACATGAAAACCAAGCCATTTTATTCCTTTACCTTTCATTAGCTTCACCATGAGATATATATTCTTCAAACTCTACCCCAAATATCTTCTCATTTATTCCATTTCATTCTATACATACATCTTCTCACTTCTTTCTTCACTTTCTTTCCCATCTTAGACCAATGTCTTAGAAAGCTACCTAATTGCCTCTTAGACCAATATTATGTATTATCATCTTTTATTAGTCCTTTTCTAGGACCTCTCTTATCCTTATTTACTCTCTCTTTAGTTATTTCCTCTCCACTTTATCTCTTGAGCTTAAATGCTCTTTTTGCTTCACCTTCACTAGTCTTGTTTTGACTAGCTTCAACTCCTTCTCATTGGAATTTGGGGATTTATATTATCTATTCACAAATATTAAATTTTTCTGTACTTACCCCAATATCCCATACCTACAATGTAGTCTTATTATCCCATAATATCTTGCAATTGTCAACTTATACAATGCTCACAACATTCTTTACCGATTTTAAATGAACATGCTTGTAAGAACTAACTAAAAATAAGAATCACCAAGAGATTACCTTGATTTGATACTAAATGATTCAAATATGCTTGGTAAAAATATCAAAAACATCATCTTATAGCTCTATATTTTTCAATAAACTCATTCAAATGCTTTGTTATGTTCTGAATCTCCAAGCAACACCAATAATCCTCAATTACTTACTAGGTTTGATAGAATTATCTATATATTACTATTAAAATAGACCATTTTAAATCATTAAATAGTGTAATTAGACCCTATTTAGAACTCTATTATTAAATCACTTAACACATTTCATTCATTTGTTCATTTACTTTCACTTGTTCACTCACTCTCTTCTCACTAGTCACCACTCAAGGCACAAAACACTTAATCATGACATTGGTCCCATGAAAATAATATGTTATCATGAATTATCTCTCATGACAAAATTACACTTTTTTTTATTCCTCTCAACCTCTCATTACCATTCCACCACTCACTTTCACACCTTAACCTCATAGTGACACCATTTATCTAGTAGACCTTTTTCACTTTTCCTCTTTATTTGAAGAATATATAGGATATATGATAGATATAAATCCATATTTCACCACCTTCTATCTTTTTACATGTCTCCATAAAATTTTAAATTTTAAATCTATGTCTAACTATAATTTCATTTTAAAAAACCTACCCAATTAGCCCTTTTAACCCTCTACATGCTTACCTAATCACCAAATCCATACCATACCTTATTTATACCAAAATCATATTAATCCTTATTCATACAGTAAAACAATTAAGACTACATGGTTTTATCAAATTTCACTTGTTGGAACTCAAAATATAAGCATTTTTGTTTGGAAACCCTAGTTTGGTGACTATATGGGCCAAGACGCTTTAAAGTTCAATTCATCTTGTTTTAGGAAGTTTAAAAAGGATCCAATACCATTATTATATATATATATATATATATATATATATATATATATATATATATATATATACTCAAATTCCCAAATGGAAAAAGTCTCATGATTAAACTCTTTTAACTATTAACCATGCAACATACATAATGTTGCATGGTTTGAGGTTTGTTTGCTTTAAAAAGGTTACAAACAATTCAAAATGATCACTAAAAATAAATTAGTCTTCTTTATAATAATAATATTACTTAATCCACTTAATATCCATGCCACTTCTCATACTCATACACTCATTCTTGTTTTGGACTATGCAAATAAGGTACTAACTCGTGAAAATATGGGTTTATTTGTACTCAATAGGTTTAAAGACTACACCAGGGTTTTTAATTATGTATTTTTCACTTTAAACACATATTCAAACCTAATAAAATTAATAAAAAAAAATTAATTTAGAACACACTAACTGTATGAAATAGGGTACTTGACTCTATCAACAAAATTATGACCTTCTTATAGATTATGAATTAATTATTGCATGAAATTAAATCACACAAAAATATATATTATTTCATCTAAAATTTTATTCTTTATATATAATTATCTCCAATATAAAAATAATCCACTCCTATACATCAAAAAGCATCAAACTTACTTTGATACCTTTATCTATCATAAATGTGTACAGGTTCTTAAGACAAAGTTGTTTTCTCTTGAGTTATAAACACTTTGAAATGATTACTCAATTACCAGAGGGTCTATGTGATTCCTAATACACTAAATAAATAAAACAAAAATATAATTATTATTTCACCAACCTAGATAAGTTACTGAATTCTTTCTCTCCTTGATTGTAACCTATAGTCCATTCTCCAACCTACAACTATACATAAACCTTGACATGATCATGGCCTCAAGTTCCTTTCGAAGACAATGTATATTTGTTATCAATCAAATATACCTTATAATGGGAAATAAACACAACAACAACCTTTTCCTTATTCATTTGAATCATTATTTATTACATCAACAGTCCACTCATGGACACAATCAACTTTATTTGAAGAGTTTTACATTCTTCTTGCTCTAGTTTCTTCTCCTCCTTCATGGATCTATCTCACTCTCCCATATGACATAAAACCAAATTAAAACTTCTTTCCCATCCAACTTCAATATTGGTTTGGGTGGTTACACAACTAGACTATTACATGCCAACTCAACATTATATTACTAAACATGACCCTTAATGTTCACCACCTTTATGCCTTAGACATGAAATGTCTTAAAATGACTTTCACATATCTCTTTGGATAATTTTTAAAACCTTCTCTCACATAACCACTTACTACCATGTTTGTGATCATTCTTAGAATAGTTCTAATACTTGAATTTTCAAATTTTTACTTTTGGAGGGAAATGTCCAAACACCTACAAAACACACACTGATGATTCAAAGTTAGTCTAAAGACCACAAATAGATCCTATACGATCCTTCACACTCATAAACACTCCAAAATGGATCAAATTTGACCAAAAACTAGAATATGACTTTTAACAACACTAAAATGATGTTTGTTTACTTGACATTCCTACATCAATATGTGTGTGCACATGCATGTCGTACATGCATGTGTGTGTGTGTGTGTGTGTGTGGATGTGTGTGTGTGTGTGTATGAATATGTATATAGATACATATACATATACATACATACATACATACATACATATATGTATATGTATATGTATGTATGCATGTGTGTGTATGTAATATATATATATATATACACACACACACACACACACACACATACACACACACATACATACATACATATACATATACATAAAGATATACATACATTTATATACATACATACATACAGACACACACACACACACACAGATGTGTGTGTGTGTGTGTGTGTGTGTGTGTGTGTGTGTGTGTGTGTGTGTGTGTGTGTGTGTGTGTGTGTGTGTGTGTGTGTGTGTGTGTGTGTGTGTGTGTGTGTAAATGTATGTATATCATATATATATATATATATATATATATATATATATACACACACACACACACACACACACACATACACACACACCCACATGTGTGTCTTTTTGTTGTTTGACATTATTATTACTAATTATGTATATATATATGTGTGTGTGTGTGTGTGTGTGTGTGTGTGTGTGTGTGTATGTTTATTATATATATACATATATATAGCTACACACATATGTGTGTGTCTATATATATATATATATATATATATATATATATATATAACACACACACACACACACACACACACACACACACACACACACACACACACACACACACACACACACACATATACATACATACATACATATACACATACACACATGTACGTATACATGCATTTATACATATACATAAATATGTGTGTGTGGGGGGTGTGGGAGGGGGTGGATATGGATTTATGATTTGTATGTGTGTTATGTTTTCCTAATCTGTACTTTTTATTTTCATATGCAAATTTTTACACTTACTAATATGTTTCCAACATCTTTGATATGCATGATAGATCTTTATTATGTGACTACATTGTCTTGTGTGACTAATATGACTCATGTTTTTGTTATATGATTGGTATACTTTTCATATTTAATTGTTTAGTGTGTTTTATGGTGTCATGGTCTATAAATTTCATAATGAATTTACCATTTACTTAGGTTTCCATGATTCCTATCATGGCATCAATTAGGGCATAACTATTATACTTATGTTTTACATTATTATGACTTATTATAATGATTATATATTTTTTACATATTGATTTGACATGCATCATATTTATATTGATATTTTATTGTATAATTACCCCTCAGTTCAAAACCAAAAAATATGACATTGTTGTTTCACACATGACTAATACTATCAACTAAATTTGAGAATCAATCATCCACATTGATTCCTTGGGTACTACCAAAATAAAAAAACTAAAAAAACATAAATTATCCAAATCACAATGATTAATTCCATTGTAACATAAAATAAAGTAATAAGGGGCTATAATACTAATAGTTATAATATAATATCAACATTATAAATCAACCATGCTATCTTAATTTAATTAATTGAAATTCATATTAATGGCATCATATAGATAAAATATAACCAATAAATATTTTCAAAAAACATAATATGGGTAATACATTTATCCTAAATGAGTATCTTACAATATAAGTATTTTTACAATATTTATATAATCATTTATAACAACTATCAATGGATTGAATTTTCTCAATGGACTCAATTTTCTATAAGGAAAAATATATTATTATTATTACTTCAATAACTCCTTCATAGTCATATTTACTAGAAATCAACTCTAATTAGTTGAAAATAATAATGTAAAGATAACCATTTAATACTATTTATAAATATTTAGTATCAAATATCAATAAATTTTTTATCATGATACCACAAGGTATAACTAAAATCAAAAGTACCATAAATCAGTTGATCATACTAATAAATGAATCAATGTATATCGTTATATTCCATGAAAGTTTGTAAGAACATATATCTTTGGTAATTATATAATAATTATTACTCATCATAATTAACATTTAAAACAACCAACTTCCTCTATGATAATTATAAAAATCTTTAAGTTATTAACATTTATACTCTACATAAATGGGCATAATCTTATTTACTTAAAATGAATGTATCACCAAAATTATAATAGGAGAGGGAGAGCATCATCAAGGTACTTTTCCTCCAACCAAAAATCCTTAAATTTCCCCAACACACCTCCTAAATGGTATTGGAACTACCCTTTAATGATGGTTTTAGATGAAATAGTCCATAAGATAAGAGACTTAGAGAACTAGGTGAAAATAAAATATATAGACACCATCATAATTTTAGTAATAACATTAAAAGGTAGACAACACAACACAAGTTATATTAAAAAACAAAATATAATATTATTATGAACTACACAATATAATGAACATGAAAATATAATTATGTAAATCATGTTTTAGTTAAAGTATTAACAAGAAAGTAGGCACAAAACCCCTATATATCTACCTAAAATTTAAGTGAGTTTTAAGTAAAATTTAGATAACCCAAAATGTTTATATTTCCTTGTTTTTCATAACCACACATAACTATACACAACTAGTTCAATATTCAATTCAACAAATTAGTTTTAAGTAATATCGTTTCACTAGATTATACATCATCCACATCAGTTGTACAATATTTTTTCCATTTAATTACAAAGCAAATATAAATCAGAAAGAGATTTGGATAATGAGGGTGGGAGAGTCATCCTTGAAGCATGGGTTATATAGGATGCCTAATGTAAACCTTAATAATCATTTTTGTAAATATTCCCTTCATACCTTCTTAATATGATGAATAAAATATCATTGAACATAAAAATATCATCTAGCCTAGGTTATGAATATTTTATTAAATGCTTTAGTTCTTTTAAATTTTCATGTTATAAATGGTCATTGAATAATTATTTAACAACACACACATATAGAATAAAGTCATTCATGAAAACACTATCTGGGCTTCATTTCATCTATGAAATTAATCATTATATTTGTTTTTTTATAGTCATATCTAGCACTTATTATCATATGTTATTCATGTAATCTTTTTTTTTATGGTTTATAATATATCAAAATGATAACCCCAATTTATATTAATCAATAGAGTTATACATACATAATTAAGGTCTTGGAATGTTTAGGAAGACAATGGAAAAATATCCCACTAACTTACCCAAAATTTTCCAAAATCATCATAAAATCCAAAACCCAACCCATATAAATACAAACTACTACGTTTATTTTTGAATGAGATCAATATAAATGATCACATCAAGTTGACACTAGTCAAATTTCAAAGGAAGTGCATATTTAGAGAGAAACCCAACTAGTTTGATCTTTGTCAAAACCACAATCAAGAATGTGATTTTTGGTGTGGAGGATCACCTAAGGAGAGATAAACTCTCTTTGGTTGGTTTAACTTAGCCAAACCATAACCATTTAAAATGAATTTAGCATTGAACCACTAATATCTCTCTTAATATCTCCAATAGTTAAAAAAAATAATACTTATTGTAAATTTTCCATCATGACACACACAAGGATTGTGTGTGTGTGTGTGTGTGTGTGGGTGCGTGTCTGCGTGTGTGTGTGTGTGTGTGTGTGTGTGTGTGTGTGTGTGTGTGTGTGTGTGTGTGTGTGTGTAATTTAAATAAAAAATGTGATCATTTTAACTACAAAAATCATACATGGGAGATGGCTAGTCATCAAAAACCACCCTTAAGGATTAAATCATTTTGAGAGAATGGGTAAATGCATAAGATATTAAATATATCATGTGAATTAAAACCATATGTATATATATATTAAAAAAACTTCTTCTATCATTACATGCCAAAAGTAAGTTGTAAAAAAATCTTATAATGTTCATGAAATATAAAAGATCTTACTATTACCATAGTGTAAAAACCCTATCTACAATGGAGACCTCTAATAAATGTGATCATCCAACATCATTAAAGACCACATAATTATTTATATCAATATACAAATGTAGATAATAAAATATGGTATTAGACACTTGAAAATGTCACTTTTGACCTACCTTCACTATACATGACTTGTGTGCATATATATGTCTTTTATTCACAATTATCTCACATCCACATTCTGACTATGGGTCCAATCAATTTAAGTTATTTTCAATCACCTCAATGTTATCCCTATATATCCCAAACCAATAAACTATCATACTTAGACATCTTGATGTCATCATATTAGTGTTCCTATCTCTTGAACAAGAACTATTGATTTAGTTAGTATCATCCAACATTACTAACCAAATTTTATAGTTTTTTTCATTCATCCAATAATGATTAGTTTTAAAAATAAAATCATTGCTTGGGTAAGCTCATCTTCCTATCATGTTTTTGGCATGATAAATTAACCAAGTATGCATATATATACAAATAAAATATAATATTATTATTTAACATATCATTTTATCTAGCACATATCAT
The DNA here is from genome assembly GCA_037957365.1 of Torreya grandis. NCBI lineage: Eukaryota > Viridiplantae > Streptophyta > Pinopsida > Cupressales > Taxaceae > Torreya > Torreya grandis. The sequence continues at coordinate 1,954,947 of JARHVA010002040.1, forward strand.
ACACTACTACATATTGGTAGAAATTTCTATATTCTTCCTAAAAGAAAATATGTCAATAGGATTAATCATCAGCCATGTTTGAATCACACCAATCCAAGTCAATATTGAACATTTTGAATTATTTATATCCATATAACTATGTATATTCATGTGGAGAATATCATAATTACACATTTATGCTAAAGCAAATAACTATATGTGGCACAACTTCCCACTTTGTAGTATTGGGTACATAAGTAGTGGTCAATCATCAATGGGGTTGATTTGTATCAACTCATCCCATTACACTTCCCAAATTTTACATATTTTATCTCTTCATAAGATGACCTAAGGTTTTAAGGATAGGAGAAGGATTTTTTAATATTGTACACATGATCAGTTCCTAAAATCACACACATGTTTAAAACAAACATATGCACACATACCTATGATAAAATATAATATAAAATCCTATAGGGATGAAACCATCCAGTTTATAGAATCCCATCCAAAGCTACTAACCTAATGTGGATGGTATCACCCCAGTGCAACTAGAGATCCATAGCCTACATTAATTGATCCATAGAGTTTATACTTGCCTTGTTACCTACAAAAATTCTTAGTTTGGCACACTAATATAAACCAAAAAGTATTTAATCCTTTATTATACATTCCTTATTTAGTAATATTGTGTGAAAAATTAGTTTCAATATTCTATTTATATATATGTTTTATTAACATAATTTATAGTCTACATTATTACAATAGTTTTTATCTTAATTATATTAATTAATTAATCAATCAATTTTTTGGTAAACCCATATATTTATTAAACCTTTCCAAACCCTAGGTTTCCATTAGGATTTCACCCTTCTTTATAGGGTTTCATATTTTTGTCTTAAGGATTCAGTTGTGATTTGTGATTTCCCCATATAAATAACTATAATATTTTTCACCTTTGGACCTAGAATTTTGCATACTATCATGACTTAATCCTATGGCATCCAATAAGGGTATTATTATTATCACTCTAACATATAATTATGGATTAATTGGGGTCGACATAGAGCTTAATCAGATTCCTTTGGTTTCATATAAATGGATAAAATTAATACAATAAATGTTTCATCTTCTTTTGATGATGCAATTGCTCATGAATATGTAAATCTAAATGATTATGTTGAAAATCCTAATTTCAAACATAATAATAAATATATTCATCAATAAAAAATTATTATTGATCCCAATGATCTTAATGGGGTATATTTTGACTAAGTTAAAGCCTTATTCAAATTTTTCCATGGACTTTGTCAACATCCTCAAGAAATTAATAAAGTGGTAAAATTAATCCTAGAATCTAAGGCTGCACACAAAGATAAGGTTGTTACATATGAGGAATAGAAATAATATCCCTCTACTATTTTAAATCATTCCTTTTGAGTTACCAATATGACCATAGCTATTTAGAATTCTATTATTCATACTATTCCTACATTGGCAATAATAGTCACACATATGACAGTTAATGTAATATAACAACCTACAAATTAGCACATCTTAACTTCTCCATAAAAGAGGTAGTTTTCACAATTGCCATCACCTCATTAGGTATTGCTACAGATATTTCTTGAGTAAAACCTCATTTATCTTTGTCCACCATAATATTTCTATTTGAGTATGCCTACATCTTAGAATAATGAAAAAAACATACTATAATTTTCATCAAACTGCTAGATTTTCTAAAAATAGATGTTTCAAGTTAAAACATAAGATACAAGATCTTATTAATGAAATCACTACTAATCTAAGAAAACCTAAAAATTAATCTCAACCATAGTCAATGGGAATTATAAATTTAAAATATTAAATGACCCATGTATAAAACATTAGAATGTAGAGATTGATGATACTTACGAGGTACACTATACACACAATGGCATCCTCATCCTATGAAATATGGTCACTTATTGGATGGGATTATTGGTATACTTACAAGAATATTACAGTAATGAAATATGATTGAATTTTATGATAGTGATATTCTATAACAATATTTATATCTCCATGAACTATTCATACAATCCAACATCAATAAGAAACCCATACATAGTTTCATGGTTCACAATGGATCTAGTAAATTTTTTTGCACAATGGCATTTATCCACACTCTAAGATATACACAGCATCATTTTAAATATACTACAAAATTGGTTAAGTTATTTTATTGATATACACATAAAACTATTGTGAACACTTTTCTACATATTTAGGTGGGATACATGATATTTTATACTGCATTCCTAGTTCTACAATGTAATAGGGTATTTTAAATGTTTTTAAAACACCCTTGTATATAGAAGGGTTTGGAATTACCATTTAAAGTGTATCAATGTATCAATTATATACATTACCAATAAATATTCATATTTTTAATAATTGGATATGAGTACCATATTTATCAAGTGGCATCTCTTCCTCCAAACCCACAACCATTGTAGTTGGTTGATACACCTAGTCAATATCATTATACAAATGTATTTGATATACTTATTTATAATATATATATATATATATA
>JARHVA010002040.1:1962500-1972500 GCA_037957365.1 Torreya grandis
CATTCATCATCCAATTTATCTAAGTAAAGGTATATAATTCCTTAAATATGGTCATGAGGTTCTTATTCATTGGAATTATCACCCACACCAAGTATGGTGTAGTTGATGTTTGTAAGGTTAGGAATATACAGCTCTAGATGGAACCTAGAGATAAGTTTTTACCTAAAAATTACCCTAGTCCCATATCTGGTCCTAAATACCATGTATGACTAATCAAAGGATAAATAACCCCTAATTTTTGTATTAAAGTCCCTAGATAGGCATAGGGCAAAGTATGGGGGTAGGTCTATAACCATTACATCTTGAGTGATGACATAATTTAAGAAAGCTTCCAATATAATCTTAAGGTATTTATAGACACCTACTATTCTAGTGGGAAAACCATCCAACTAAATCACACCCTTCTCATTAAGTACATATTTAAGCTCAATTTTATTTGTTATAGCTTTAGGCATGATCGAGATTAAAGCTCCTAAATCTATCATGCAATTATGCATAAGATAATCCCCTATAATTACTGACAAATAAAATGGAGGGGTCTTGACAACCTTTGAGGATGAACAACATTATGAACTTTATCTTGACTAGGAGCTTGGATAGGAACTTCGATTTGACTAGGTTGATTACTATTAGCAAGAATAGTGTTCACCTTATTAGTTACCTTATTCACATGAGAGAGTTTGAAGAGATCTTGTTGAAAGATCTATTTATAACTTTGAATAGATAGAGCATCATATATTTAAATAGTGACATTAAACCTTTTCATATAATCCACAATATTGAAAGGAAGACTAGTGCCTTCAAACTGCACCTTTGAAGTAGAAGTGTCACTTGGCACGTGAGTGACACGAGGAAGAAAAAGAGGTCTCTATTATTGACCATGATGTTGAGGTATTTTTTGAGTTTTATTTGCCTTAGTGGATATGTTTGAAGTGATAGGCTATTGATTTACTTCTATAGGTATTGAATAAAACTTTGGTTACCCCAAATTATATTACACCATTCTCCTCTCAGCCCTTGTGTGGGATATGACTGAGTCATCTATGTTTTGTGTAGTCTACCCCATGTTGGTTACTACATGTTCAAACACATGTTATACTTCTTAAAAATTCATTAAATTAGTATAATATGGTGCCTTACCCATCCTTTCTTTCTATTTAATTAGATCCTCTAATGGTGTCAAGGTAGGGATATCACTTTGATTGATTTTAAGACCTTGTGGTGGAAGTGGCATTATGTGATGAAATTGATATGGAAGAGCATGCTACCAGCTATGAATTTAATATATCTCTCTGATTTCATCCATCACCTTCTCATTATACTTCAATCATGATTTCCATTGACCCTTTTCTACAAGGTTATTTTAAGTAGGGACCAAGGCTCTTGAGTAACTTACAAATGTGGGGTAGAAACTATTATAAGATCTAGATTGAGTAATTTGGCTTTGGGATTATTTATTTGATAGATTAGGGGGTCTAATTTAGGATTAAAAATGATATTTGGCTTGTAAAGGACATTTGTATGGCCTATATGAAGTCTACTTCTACATCTATAGAGCTAATAGCTTGTTGTTTTGTACCTTCAACAATCCCTCAATCTTTCCAAGTCCATCCACTTGATTATCATTAGGTTGTGCTTGATTATTTGTAGTTGGAAATGGAGTAGTGAGAGGATGAGTTGGTTGGATCTCAATAAATATGGGCATAAGAGGTCTTAGCATGATTTTCTCTACTTGTATCAAACATTTTTATGCCCTTATGGATATATCATATGCTTTAGGCAAAGTTGTACAACCCATAAATTGGATCATGATTGCAATGTTTGAATTCAATACTCTCAAATAGTAGATAAAATAATAAATAGGTGATGGCTTAATGATGATAGGGATTATATGCCAAGTTTTCTAGAATCTATAGTTGAAATCAACCATAGATTCTTGGGGTACACTCTTGATGAAGGTGAGTTATTCAACTAGTGACAGATGGTCACTTTTATCCTCATAAATCTTTCATAAAAACTCATAAAACTCATCCTAGTTATTTATTGAGGTAGGATATATACCCTATACCATCCTAAGGATCTAACTATTAAGGATGTGGCTAGTAGTCTCATAGCTACATTCTCTTGGATGATGTTATGTACTAAGTAGAGGTTTTCAATATCATCTATCTATTTTATAGGAGTGGTGGAATTTTTTACTATAAATTAGGGTATATTTTTAAAGAAATAATAGGGATATCATCATGTTGTTAAATGTTAAGATGGTTTCCACCATTTAAGGGTACAAAAGCTTTTAACCTAGGCCTCACCATTTGTATTGGTGTAATTTTGGTGGACTAGATATGGGAAAAATTTGTATAATTTGGATAATTAGGAGATTTAATGTGTAATAGGTTTGGGTTTGAAATATTTACTCTCTTCCTCCTTGAAATATCCAATGGTAGTTTAATGAATTTAACTTGCTTACCTTTGGAGGTAGACCTAGTGAAGATGTGGTGAATGAAATTTTTCTCTAATCTACTGATGACTACTAAAATACTTTCATGTGTCCTCCCATGTTGAAAATATATCCCAATCTAATTTACATGTGCCTATATTGAAGTCCCACTAGGAATGGTAGAAACTATTGGAGTTCTAGGATACACCCAAGCTAAGAATATAATTGTTCAGGGCCTCTACTCAAACCCATTCTAATATGGAAATGACCCTAGGCTATGGGTTACCTAATGTTGGGCTAGACCTCTATATCTTTTAAGGGTATAGCTCCCATAATCTAAAAATTTGGTTCCCTTTCTCTAAGACTTATTCCTATTCCAAGGAAAAGGAAAAGAGAAGAAAACTAAAATTAGAACCTAATCTATATGGTGATGCATCAAGTTGTTCAATGATCCACTCTTAGCTTGGTACTTTCATAACTACTAGTGAATCCAATAGAGACAAGAGTTGATTATATTTTATGACAAGTTTCCAAACATGATTTTTTTATGTGAATGCTAGGCAAAAACTTGTAGATTGAAGGGTAAGAAAGATAAGGTCTATGCAAGACACTATAAGCTTTCTAACACTTCAAGGGAGATATCTTTAAAAAAACTTCATACAACCAATAAGTAACTACAAAAATGAAATCAAGGCACATGAAATACATGTAAATGATGAAATAAAATGAACATTATACAAATCAACTTCAATAAGATACACTTAACATTCACTCAAAATTTGGACTTGTCTTATATTACTTCAAAGAGTTCTACGCATTGATTTTGGTAGAGATTTGCTATACCCAATTGAGGGATGAAAATAAAGGATTGAATGCCTACATTTATAGGAAGAAAAAAAGTAGGAGAGAGGAAAATTGGTGTATAAAGGGTCATCAATGAGACAAATATGGCATAGAGTAGTTACAACAACATTTCCTTCCTTTGTTAACATTGACATTCCCTCATTTAGGCCATTTGGCATAGAGGTGGTTGTAACTCCATTAACTGACCTTAATTATGCTTTAACCCACCTCAAAATAGCTTTATACTCCTCCTTTTAGTAGTTACTAGATGAATTTGGCCACCTTAGTTATGTATAAGCCCATACTTATCCAAGGTAGGTTGATAAAGTTAAGGAAACTATCTCATTTCTCCACCACAACCATGAAATGTATATTTAATGCTTCTCAAGGGTTAGTTACCTAGTGTTACACCTTGAACTAACTCATCAAATTAGTCTTCCAATGCTAAATTGATCCTCTTTGATGATCAATTAGGCCAATTAGGCCTATTAGGCCTAATTTCCTAAGTGTTAAAACTTGGAAGCCATGAAACTTGTAGAAATGATTTTCAACATGTGTGTTAATGTGCTTCATTACTGAAATAAAATTTCCAACCATGACATGGGATAATAAAATCATTATTAAATTGAAACTCCACTCTTTTATTCTAAGTGGTTTACCTATGTGGAATCTCTTTACGATAAGTTTTATTTAATTTTTAAAAATATAACTGCTACCGCTTCGAACACATGTGTTCATCTAATTCCCCCCATAAACTTGATCACATTCAGTCCATCGATTTACATTTTCATGATTGAATGTGTGTCATTGATGTATTAAACATATGATCAAATGTGGGCCATTGATTTATTGTAAATTCACCATGATTATGACACATGTCACCATCATGTTCAATCTCAAAATCCTTTAACTTATTGACTTCATGCTCATTGTTAGATATCCATATGCATTATTGAATGCATGCCATAGATCCATCTTAACTTATTTACCTAAATATTCTATGTAGATCATCAATTACAATCTATACGTAACAATGTGCACCATTGATCTTGATCTTAGGGACTTTAACTTATTGACTTCATGCAATTACCCATGTATCATTGACCCTTGATCTAATCAAGTGAGGTTTTCACATATGCCCTTTAGAATGATTATGGAATCCAACAGTTAAATTTTTTGAATATAAATGGCTAGTTTTTGTGGCTTTAATTTGACATCCTTTAGTATGTCCCATACTATTAGATCATCTTTGGAGGCTTATATATTGGGACAAGAGACACACTAAGACACCAAAATTGAAGGGGGGTATTCATGGAATAAAATACATCATATTCATGGGTTTTCAACTTAAACACTTTAGATACCATGATAATACTTGATTTAAGCTGAACATGGGCTACAAAGACCTTCAGAGACTACTCAAGTAAGTTTGAAGTATGACTAGATAGTAGCTCGACTAGATATGCCTTAAGGACTTATAACATGACTAACAAGAAATTTTCAAACATGATTCATGACACCAAGCTATAGGGTTGGACAAATTATATGTTTAGGGCTATAAATTGACCAATAATACTATCATTTAATTATATTACTAGATTAAAAAGGGGAAAATGTACACACCTTAATTTGGTCAATTAAACACAAGTACTGTGTCTTTTATATCTCTTTCATAGGAATTTATTAATGATGAATAAGAGTCTTGTGCATACATGTCACTTTCATATTTTGATATCAATATGGTACTTATACTAGCTTATTCTTCCCTATTTTCACCCTCATTAGTGTCATGTCATGCCTTTTTCATCCATAGGGGGCCCTAGCCTATTTGTCTCAATTATAATTGAGTTTTTTCATACTAGGATAATAACATGGTCCTAGATAGGAACACCCATCACTACTATCCACCTCAATGCTATTATCCAATGGTCATGTTTTTAACTTATTTTCATGTCCTTACACTCTTTTGGGTCTTCTCTTATGATTATATTTATCATTTTACCTTGTCGACCAATGAACAATGTCTCATATTAAAAATAAAGTTTATTCTATATAAATAGATTCATAAGGCATTCTACCCAACACTTACTATTTTGGCACATAATTTAAAAAAAAGTTAATAGTATAGCTAAGAATTCTATATATTTACTTAACATCACACATAGATCTTCACACTTGATCAAAGAAAGGCCTAAGTAAAAGTCATTTTTACATACTTTGTGTGTTGATTATGCATGTTCCCTAAGGGAGAATTACATTTGTTCTAAGACCCCTATAATTGGGGTTAATGTAGGAAGCATCTACAATAGTATGTGTTTTTTTTTTTCAATCATAACATCCCATAACCTACCTTTTTCCCATTCCTTTTGCATTTGATCATGTTGTTCTAAGTTTTACATATACCAAAAAACACATACAAGGAAGCCTCTAATGTTTTAGGATGTCTATGAAGGTTAAATTCACTCTAGGGAAATATTTATAAGTATTGGATCTTTTAAATACTAGTGGTGAAATAGTTATGAGCAATGAAACTGCTAACTTGGTTAGTTTAGATATGGATATGGATCCTATATCTACTTGAATGGAATGGGATGGTGGTTGATTTAATCTAAAGTGGATAGGACTCAGAGGAACCACAAAAGATAGGGTAAGCTAAGGCATAAAAGATGGCATTCAAATAAATAACATGAATTATTCTTATATAAATGTATTATAAGGACAGATTCTAAAGAACTAATGCTTATAAGCTACTACTTTAGCACACATAACTAACAAACATAGTAAAAAAGTCTGAGGGATATGATGTAGTTAGGTATAAGTTATTAACTAAAGGTTTATTGTTATCAAGACTATTTTAAAATTTCTTAACTTTAATATTATAAATAATACCAAAGAGCACAATTTATTAGCTATGTCTAAGTCTAAGAAGTTGCACCAAATTTTATTTCTTATGTAAATTCCAAAGAATAACATTTAGTCCCCTGATGGAAGAGAAGGGGAAGGGATCAGAAGACAAAAATCAAATCTTCTAACAGAAGAAGAAGCTAATTTTCTAAACTAGAACACCCAAAGTTTAGAAAATCAATTTTCTAAGGAAAAGGATAATGAAGGATTGGAGGAAGGAGAAGTGTTACCTGAAGGGGGAAACAACATAGAAGAAGGAGAGGGAGATTTGTGTGAAGTTCAGATAGGGGAAAAGTAGGAGGTATCAAAGGCTGAAAATAACACTCCAGCGAAAGAGGCCCTAATGGCAGAAGAAATGAAAGAGGTTGGAAAAAACTCAAAAAACCAAAAGATAAAAGGAGAGAAAAAGAATAATACTAATCACATTATGACGAGAACGACGGTGTGAAAGTAAATAGTCCTCTTAGGAGTAAAGAAGGAAAAGGATCTGAAAAGCAAGCCAAAATAAAACCAGATGTAGGATATTTAGATAAACCTAGGAAAAAATCTGCAAAGAAGAATAGAGAGTTGGAAAGTAAGCACAATATAGCAGATAGAAAGCAGGCAACCCTACAACAATGTCTCCTAATCAATAAAAATAAATGAGAATTCTTAGTTGGAATATTAGGGGGCTAAATAGCATTTATAAAGTAGATTTAGTTAGGAATCTTGTCAGAGAGCAAAAGCCAGACCTCCTTCTGCTTCAAGAAACTAAAATGAGTAAAGAGAAAGTAGAATAGATCAAAGACTTTAAAAATTACACCATTAAAGCCAGTAGCTCTGAAGGTGATTTGGGAGGAACCATGATGTTATGGAAAAAAATCAATATACTGGTTCTATTTTGACGGAAAGAAAAAAAAATTTGGTTGTCAACATAACTAGTGTTGACCAAAAGGAAAGATGGTATGTTGTAAATATCTATGCTCCCAATGCCAGGAAAGAAAGGAAAAAGGTATGGGAAACTCTCTCAAAACTCAGAAGCAAAGATTACTGTGGGCGATGGATTATAATGGGAGACTTTAATGTTCCTCTCTATGATTATGAGAAAATGGGTGGTAACACTATTCAAATGGAAGGGAGATTTGATCTCATGGAGTTTATAAGTAAAGAAGGTTTAATGGATGTGGAGCTGCAAGGAATTCAATATACCTAGAGCAATAAGAGACTGGACAAGGAATGTATACAGGCTGAGCTTGATAGGCCTCTCATTTCCCCAGACTAGATAAAAGACTATACTTGTAAGTTGGAAGCATGCCATAGAATAGGCTTGGATCATTTCCCTCTTATCCTCACAGCGGTCAAATTGAACCAAAAAAAGAATCATCCATTCAGATTTGAAAAGATGTGGATGCAGCATCCACAGTTTGAAAGCAAAATAAAAGAATGGTGGAATATACATATTGAGGGAACAACTCTCTTCAGAGTTGCCTCCAAACTCAAAAATGTTAAAAAGGAAGTTAAGAAATGGAATAAGGACTATTTTGGAAATATTTTTGAGAAAAAGAAGACCATCAAGGAGGATATTAGTAAAATTCAGGAAAAAATTCAGCAAATGGATATACCTCAGAATCCCATAGAGAAGAAAGTGAACAATTGGTACAATATCAAGACATTATATCTAAGGAGGAAACCTTTTGGAGACAAAGATCTAGGGTGCAATGGTTGAAAGAAGGAGATAAAAATACTAAGTTTTTCCATCTTTCCACTTTGAAACACAGAGCGAAAACACATATTCATCACTTGAAAAAAGGAGATCAGAAGATAACAGAGGAAAAGGAAATAAAGGAGGAAATGATCTCATTTTTCTCTTCCCTAATGAAGGCTAACAAAAACATCAACTTGAAAAGCCAGGCTGATATCCTACGAGTGATTCCTCCATTGATCTCGAAGGAGCATAATAATATGTTATGTTCTATTCCTAAGGAGGAGGAAATCTTCAAAGCTGTTAGATCTTTAGGAGGAGAAAAAGCACCTGGACCAGATGGTTTCCCCATGTTTTTTTTTCAAAAGCTCTGGAAACTTATAGGTAAGGATGTAAGAAATGCGGTGAAGGAGTTTTTTAGAGCTAAATAGATGCTGAAAGAAGTTAATGCCACTTTTTTGTGCCTTATTCCAAAGAAGGTTGGAGCTAAATGCCCTGATCAGTTCAGATCGATTAGCTTGTGCAACTCCTTCTATAAGATAATTTACAAAGTTCTTAAGACCAGACTAATTCATGTGATCTCTTCATTAATAGCTGATCAACAAAATGGATTCATTCTAGGCAGACAAATCCTCAACTCTGTTATAACGGTGCATGAGAATATTCACTCACTGTTCAGCTCAAACACAGAGGGGTTCCTAATGAAAGTGGATATAGCTAAAGCATACGACAGGGTGGATTGGCTATTCCTTTCAAATAGCCTTATTGCCTTTGGCTTTGAACAAAGAGTGGTTGATATTATCAAATAGCTGATATCTACAACTTCTATAGCTGTGTTGGTAAATGGGAGTTCGTCTCATTTTTTCAAACCGTCTAGGGGTTTAAGACAGGGGGATCTTATCTCTCCTATTCTGTTTATTATCATGGCTGATAGTATGGGGCAATACCTAGGGGACTTAGTTCGTAGAGGATTATTTAAAGGCCTGAAACCCTCTTCACATCCTTTAATATGTTCCCATGGTTAATTTGTGGATGATACTATTTTCATGGGACAGTCTGAAGTCATAGAAGCTAGAATTCTAAAGGAAGCTATAAATCTGTATTCCTCTGCCTCTGGACAGCTGGTTAATTGGAACAAGAGCGTAGTATTCTTTACTAATACCCCAGTTTATAGATAGAACAAAATAGCAAGAATCCTAGAATGCTCCATAGGTTCTTTTCCATCCTCTTACCTTGGTCTCCCTTTAGGGTTGAAAGCTCCTGAAGCTTTTTGGGAAGGACTTATTAACAAATTTAGTAAGAAATTGGTGGGATGGAAAGGCAGTCTTCTAAGCCAAGGTGGAAAGCTCACACTCCTCAAAGCAAGTCTTCAAAGCATACCTACGTACACTTTCTGAATTTGCTTTCAAAATCCCCACTAAATTTGCTGAAGCTATAGAAAAAATCCAGAGAAACTTTCTTTGCTCAGGTACTAAGGAGAAAAGGAGAATGCATCTTATAGCATGGGATAACATTTGTAAACCTGTCAGGGATGGTGGACTTGGTATAAGGAAAATTAGAAGTATGAACACAGCCCTCTTAGCTAAATAGGGGTGGAGGGTTTATCAAGAAAATAAAGAATGGAGTAAAATGTGGAAGCACAAGTACTTATTCAAGGCAAAGTCACTCCATGAATTCTTTACTACACCAGACATTTCTCATCCTTCTGCCATATGGGGGGCAGTCCAGGGAACAAAATATGTTTTAGAAGAAGGAAGCTCATGGAAAGTTGGCAATGGTAAAAAGGTGAAGTTCTGGGAAGATTTTTGGTTAAGAGGAAAACCGTTACAGGAAGAAATCCAAGATAAAGATGTTATAGATAGATGCAAGCAAAGAGTGGGAATAACGGTTAACCAATACTGGCAGAACAACTCTTGGGTAAACCTCACTGACTATGATCAAGATCTCAAGGATATTCAATTATCCCTAAATGTTATATCTCTATATTCTAACCATGAATATAAAATTATTTGGCATAATGAGCCAAGTGGACAGTTTAAAGTTTCTTCCATTTTCACCTCTAAGGGAAATGGTAGCAAACCGTTATGGACGAGAGCCTGGATTAAGGGGCTCATCCCTAAAAACAAATTCTTTTT
>JARHVA010002040.1:1982500-2040000 GCA_037957365.1 Torreya grandis
CACTATTTTTGTCTTTTTTACACACTACCAAACCACTTTTCATTCAAAAAAACATTAAACATTTGTCTTCCCAAAGTCTACCTACTTGGATTTCATTACTAAGGAGGATGCTAACTTGGTTTTATGGCCAGGTATAAACATGTGGTTAATGGTATACATTGTCAAAGCACCTGATACCCTTATCACTACATGATTTTGAAGTGAATTTTTAGTCCCAATACCAATCTAGTACCATCATGAATATATATCTCTTTTAGCCTAAACATCTTGAAACTAGCCTTAGATTGATTTTTAGTTCCTTATTTTAGTAAAATTCCTCATCACATTAAAATTAAACTTTATTATAAATTAATAACACATAAAATGACTAAATTTACAATTTACTTTCTTTTTTTTTCTTGATCTTTGATCAATATAAGTTGTATTGTAAAACATGATTTGGCCAACATTGGTGCAAGGCTTATGCTATGTGTTCCAATTGGATCAACCACCATGATCCAATTGCTTGTTTTATTAATATCATTTTTCATAAAAATTATCTTGTGAACCCTTTATATATTTTAAAACACTATCATTTGTTTTTGATACATTCTCTTATAGACTATTTAGCCTTTTTTACTGAAGTACATAGTCGACTTGTTTAACTATGTCTCCTTCTCTTCTTATCTAGACCTTGTCAAATCAGTACACAATCAAATTTTTTGACTATGTATTCTTATTTTATTTGCATTTTACCTTTAAAAATTTTACTCTTTACCCATATGATTATGTATTTTCTTTAGTCTATTTCAATTTCATCCCTTCCAACACATAGTTGACCAACTCAATTGTGTCTTCTTATTTTTTTGTTTTATGCATAGTCTTCACATACTCTATTGACCTAGTCAACTATGTATCTATTGGTTGAAATTATTCTTTATCTAGACAATTTTTTCCTTATTTTTCACTCTTGTTTACTAATCTTAGATCCTTTCATCAAGCATCATGAAATCCCATATCAAAATCTTCTCAGGCAACCTGAATCTAATTAAACACTATATGGAGTGCTCTTTTCTTCCTCTCTTTACATCCTAAGAGGATACTCACTCCTATAATAATTCTTCTCTTCCCTCATATTTATATTTAAAAATGGGTAAAATCACTCTATAAGATGAGATTGGTGGATCAGACCATTTTCATACCTATCAAGATAATTCCCATCTTTAAACATATCACCACAATGTGGGGGCAATTGACACAAGATTATCCAATAAACCCACATGGAATATACCACCTAAAAACCCTCCACCTAATACTAATTTATGGAATCCTCCTATAAACACTAACAAATAAATTTATACCACTCAAATTATTGCACAGATAGCACAATAAATAAACATAATGCAAACATTTAACACCTCCCAAATAATGCAACTATAACATTATTTGAAACAACATGGATAATCAACCTATCATTATTCTCCCTTAAAAAAATCAAAATTTTATTCATACACCTCTTATATATTCTAAAAATAATGTCATCCCCCAACCTATCATGCACAATAATATGGTTCACCACATCCAAAATGAGACTTTATCCCATTTAATTATTTATATTGATATTGGTAACATATATCTAACTATTAAATATGATGGGACTAAAGGCCCTACATATTTTCTTAAGGTATTTGAAAATATTTATAATGAGTGGATCTAAACTAATACTTTCACCAATGATGTATTATAATCGCACAATCAACTTCCCCAATATTCTATATGGAAAATATATGATTTATTAAATCCTCTAGTTAAATATTTTCAACACAATTATCTTCTTGAATATTTCCTTAGCCATTTCATCAATGCTAAGAAATCTCATCTTAAATCAGCTCATGATTATATCAAACAAAAATATCTCTAGATCACAAGGTCAATCACAACATGACTGATGATAATTTGTTTAAACTCTTTATAACAACATTAACTCCTTTACTTCAATACAAGATTTGGAATTTGATCCTCAAACACTAAATGAATCTCTTTACCAAGCTAAGCATCAAGACTTATTAATGAAATAGTTTGAACTTAATACTGAAATCATTAAAGGATATTTTCAACATTCAAGTAATGTGATAACTAGAAATCCCCCTTAACCCAAACTAGGAGTAGCCAAAGTTGACAATCCCCAAACTTCTCATACAACATTAACAATATAATAAATGAAAATTTTTTAGCACCCTCTAAATCATTTATTTACCCCAATAATCCCACCAAATGGTATGACCCTAATCAATTTTATTAGTTCCATGCTGACCTAGGTCATTTTCATGAAATATGTAGAGGGCTTACAAAATTTTCTATCTCTTATATGCTTAGTGATTCATTCAATAATAAATCCATGATTTAACTCCATCATTAATATTACATTAACACTTCATAAAATAAATAAACTTCTAAATATTCTTTTTTTAGTAACCCCAAATATTTTTCCACTTTTAATGATCAATAAGCCAATATGGATATTTATAAAATTGATGTTGAATATGACTGATATTACATGAATTCCTAATATATAAATGCATCTAAGGTTAATTATCAATGTAAAATATCCCACAAAGATCCAATTACCAAACCTAAGAAACCATATTTGGAAGAGCAACTTCTCAAAGATACTACCACTACTAACTTATCTTGAAAAACCAATGAGGAACCATCTCCTTCCAAACCTTCAACCACTTCTCTTCCTCCTATTGATAATTTTTCATGTCAAAGACAAATTCCAACCCCTATAATCTAAAACTTTTTAGGATATGTAGAGAGGATTACAAATCAAGTTAGTCAACCATTACTCCATAGAGAACTAACTAACCAAGCCTATCTATTCCTATGGGAATTATAAAGGATAACAAGAAAGAAATGAAAGAAATCAACACCATATTACCTTCCAAAATGGATTCACCATGCCCATGTGGCTTAAGAACATTTTCTACCTTGATCAAGCATCCTTGTCTTTGTCAACAATGGTGGTAAGCTCCTCCAATGCCTCACAAACACTCCATAAAACCTAGGCTCTCGATGTGGAATCACTAAACTATTCTATCAATGAAGCTTTGTAGAAACAATTTAGCATTATATAATTGAAATGCTCAATCTTTGGAGATATTTGAGCATAATAAAATTTCACCAACCTAGCTTATATATGATGTTCATGGCCTCTCTATTTATAGATTTTTGGGAATGATTAGGATCAACCTCAACCATCCATCTCAAGATTGAGATGTTTGATTGAGGATAATCCTAATATTTGGAATTAAATCCATAATTATCCTCAAGATGGCTTTGGAAGAAGGGGAATTGAAGAGGCATGTGAGGAATTAACTAGGCATGGGTGACCCATAATCCTGATATTTTATACACTTATGGCTTGATGGATGCCACCCCATAGATGATGTCATTAGGTGATGCAGATAAAAAGAATCAATTTTTAAAAATAAATATTCAACAACTCTTATATAAATTCCACTTAATCTCTTGATTTAGATTAATTATCCTTAAACAAGGTTAATCAACATTTGTGCAATTCTTTGAAAATTAACCCTCAACTAATCAAAATGGTCAAAAAGTCATATTATTGGGTTGTAATTTGACTCAAGAAGAATTAGAAAGTGACACTAGATACGCTATAAATGTATTCCCATTTAGGATGTTTCCAATAACAAATAACAAAGGTACATGATGTGCACTAATGAATTAGAAGAAAAGAGTGATCTAGAGCACTAAATGGTGAAACAATCATTTTGACTCGAAATGATTTGATCAAAGTTAGCTTGCCCATAAAATGCATTACCCTATTTAGGGATAATTTGACATGAAATGGCATTTTTAAATGAAAAATTTGAAACATTTAGGATGTTTTATGGATTTTTACCTAAAATTTGAATTTAAGTGCAATTCAAGTAAGACTGAAAATTTCAACAAAAATGGTGTTAGGAATTAGATGTCTATATTTTTCCCCTATTTGAGAAGGTGTAGTGATACATTTAAGTTAAGAAAAATATTTTCAAAGAAAAGAGTTGTCAAGAATAAATTGGAACATACCCATGATGCACCCTCAAGAGGGCACACTAGGATGAAAGAGAAGGATGGATGCTCAAAAAGAGAGAGAAAGTGATAGATTAACCAAGGGAATGGATCACATATATATGAGTTAATGCTTACAAACATGATTACCATCAATGATAAAAATATAATTAGAGGTATAATAGGCCCTAGAGATAGGGGAAATGGGAAATATACAATCCATATATATAAGGGACACACTATAAACATACCTAATTTGAGAGTACAAGCTATGTGCTTACATCATTGATCAATCCTAAAACAAGTTACACACTAAAATATTGACATCATGGGATTTAATGTGGAGATCTTGGAATTAGAGGAAAAGGTAGAATGTTCTACTTCAGGAAGGGAAGCACCACTAGAATGGATTCTTTAAGTGGAAGATAATAAGTACTCTATTATAGTAGATTTGATCATGATAAAATAGTTGTGCCCCATTAGGGAAAATTTTGATCATTGATAAAGAATAAATAATGATTTTTACCCTTGTAGAGCTAATTTGATTTAGACATTATTCAGATGTTGTGCCCTAGCATGGGCAATTTGGAAATCAAAATATCCCAAAGATATAACCCAAAAGATAGGTTAAAATGAGTAGGCACAAATGTACATGTGATGGTGTAATGGCTTAGAAAGCCATATAAAACCACGCATATGAGAATTCAGAAAGTGATGAGAGAGATAAAAATAAGAATGGAGATAGCTGAGCTAACCTCAATAGAAATTGAGTGCTACCTACATAGTTCCATGGACTCATGTTCTAATATGAACTTTAGGCCAATATAGTTCACCAAAGTTAGGGAGAGAATGGAATGAGGAATGATGAAAAATGACCAAGAATTGATTAGACTCACAATGTATGTAAAGAGATGCACATCTAAGCATGGAAAAATAAGCCTAAAATCCATAATACCTAGAATTCTAATTCCATATCATGAGCCTAGGTTTTATAGAGTGTTCTTGAGAATTATTCATCAAAGCTGATGTTGATGTTAACATGTTGAGACCTGAGCACAAAAGTGCTTGCTATAGCAAAAGAAATTAGGCATCATAAGTATGAATAACTTAGAATGGCATAAGATTCTAATTGCACTAAGCTAGTTCAAATGTGAATATCTATAACTAAGGATAATAGTAAACAATCACCAAAATTAGAGTTATAGTGATTTACATTTAAATAAAAAGGCAAAAACAAGGAAGAAGACAAACATAAATGAACCTAAGTTGAAATCAAGATATGATCTATAAAGATTTAAGTAGGAACAAAAATGTTTAAAAGTAAAAGGCAAGAACATTTTAATGACATGAGACCGAGATAGGAATAATCAAGATTCATGTGGACCATCAAGGCATTCTTGAACATAAAAGAGAAAAGCAAAATCAAACAAAAAACAAGACAACAATAATAATCAAATAAACAAAAGAGAAAAGGAGAATAAATAAAAGGAGAGGTGTGAAATCACAATAAAACACCAAGAAAACACAACAAAAAACCAAGAAAACTCAAATAAATACACAAAAATGAAAACTAAGTTAGTGCAGCTTATAGACAAATGTTCATGCATGTGTGGTAGAGGTGTTACATTCTACCACATCATAACAAAGAACAATGACAATTGTTCACTAATTAAAAAAGAATAATGACAAAATAAATAGGGGAAGAGAAGAAAGGGAAGGGGTTAGTCAAGCTATTCCTAGATGTATAAGTCAAGTGGACGCTACCTACATAGTTCCATAGAGGCATGTTCCAACATGAACTTTAGGCCAAATGTAGTTTTTCCAAGAAATGGGATATAAGCAAAATGATGATCAGACCATCATGATTAACATTATAGAAGAAATGAAAGATATGACAAATGAGTGAGAATGGTTTGGCAAATAAGAGATTGATGAGATGAAAAATAATGATCTTGAAAAATGACAAGTGCATGGGGTAAAATGAAATGAACTAGTGTTCCTATGATTGAAAAATGGAAAGAGAATTCAAACTTAATAGTTACTCACAAAATGATGAGAGTGTTCAAAATTAATAGTTGCTCACAAAATGACAAGAGCATGGGATGGTGGAATGGGATTATACAAATGTATAAAAGCATGAGATAATGTTTTTATTCTTTTATGGATCATGCTCTAATGATTTTGCTATTTTCAAAGTAATTATAATGTTTTTGGTGTTTTTTTAATAAAATATGCACACGGTGGGACCATCTAGTCAAGGATATGCATATCCTAAGAGTAGAGGTTCCAATAAGACAACTAAGCTAGTTGAAATGGCCCATGCTCACAAATAAATGAGAGTGAATATCTTGATAAAACAAGAAATAAAATAAAATACTTATATTAAAAAGATGCAGCTATTCACTTGTCAGAAGTTGCACAAGATTGTCCTAGTTGAACTACTTTATAAAACCACTTTATAGAACAACTACTGAAGATGTTCATAATGCTTATGAGACATAATTGAGATCATAATTGGTCAAGGGACAAAAATTGTTCAAGCTTATAATATGTCCTATTCATAATAAAGAATATGCCTCTCAAAGAGAGAAATATAGATTGGGATGAAGAATGTGTTTAGAGTGCTAAGAGTTCAAAGCCTTTACTATCAAGATTCATGAAAAGTGGACCTAGGTAGTATAAAATGTGTTTAAGGGTGGGATAAAATTATGATAGCATAAGTTTCCCCCAATTTATGGGTATTATAGATAATGGTTCAAAGTTGTTCATGTGTAGAACCTCTTAAGGTGTACGATGTTCATGGGCTCTAAAAGTTCTTCACCATTAGGTTTAGCAAATTGATATGCTCCTAATCCATAGTTTTTCATGAAAATGTATGGTCCTAACCAATTAAGCCAAAACTTACCTTTATTTTTTGGGTTTAGCATTTGTGTTCTTATTCTCTTTCAAAACTAGGTCACCAATCTCAAATTCTTAAGGGAGAATGCATTTGTTATATCTTCTCCACAATTTGTTCTGATAGGCCTACAATTTTTATAGGGTATCCAAATTCTTACCATTAAGAATTTCTAATTCTTATAGCCATGAGGATCTATAGTCTTCATTATATTAAATGTGCTCTAATGATATTCTTAATGATAGGATCTCAATCTTGATTGGGATAATAGCTTTATTGCCAAAAAAAGGGAATAGGAAGTAGCTCTAGTTGGGGTGTGATGATTGGTTCTATATACCCAGAGGGCAGGAAAGAGTTCCAAGTGCTAATTATGGCTAGCATCATTGACAATCTTTTTAAATATGGATAGAATGGTTTTCTTTGGTGCCTCAGCTTTTCATTGCCTTGCAGGTTATATGGAGTGGATTTCTTGTCCTTGATATTGAATTTTTCACAAAGATATTTCATATCTTGGTTTACAAAGGATCCACCATTATTAGATATAATATAGGTTGGGATGCCATATCGACAGATGATATGGTAATGAATGAATTTAGCTATTTGTTTTTTAGTAGCATAAGTAAGAGGAATGGCCTCAACCCATTTGGTAAAGTACTTGATCACAGTCAAAATGTGTTTATGGACATTTAAATATGTTGGGTTGATTTTCCCATTGAGATCAAGACCCCATGTTGAGAATGGCCATGGTGTTGTAATTGGTTGCAAGGGTAAGGAAGGTGCATGTATCAAGTTGCCATGTTGTTGACAAGGAACGCACTTCTTTACATAATTACAAGCATCTGTCTCCATTTTGAGCCAATAATAGACTATTATGAGAAGCTTTTTTGCTAGGAATACACCATTGGTATGGCCCCCACACATTTCTTTATGAACCTCTTTTAGTGCTAGCTTAGATTATCCCTAAGATAAATAATGAAGAAGCATTCCATCATAGTCTTTTTAATAAAGCATGTTTCCAAGGAGGATATAATATGTTAGGCAATGAAGGAAAAGTTTTTGTTAGTTATTAGAAAGGTTGGTAGGAAATACATGGTTATGGAAATAGTTATAAAAGTCTTAGTACCATGGTATCTCAAGTGAGAGATTAGGATCAACAATGGTGCATATCCTCTCCAAATTTGATGAAATATTTTCTGGCTAAAGAAGATTTTCAATTAAGAACTAATACTCTTTAGCACTATCATTCATTTGAATCATGGATCCAATTATTTTCATGGCATTGACAGAACTATTATTGACTCATGGAACTTGCTCAAATTGTAGATATTTAAAATGTTTTTTAAGGTTATCAATAATTTACTTGTAAGGGATAAGTTTATAAACTCTTGTTTGATATGGATCAATTGTCTAATTTATGATTAGATATGAATTTCTATAGAGCTTTAAGATTTGAATATCTCACTATATGGCAAGATGGAGCCCTACAACCAATGCCTCATATTTCACCATATTGTTTATACACAAATTATATATGGAAGGCTTTGGGTATCAAATCCCCTTGTGGTGTTATCAACAATATGCTATTTCTATATCCTTGGGATGTGAAGGATCCATCAAAATAGAGTGTCCACTATTGAGGCTCTTGTGATGTGTGTTATATCATCATGATAGAATCATCTAAAAGGTCAAAGTTGAGAGCTCGAGTGACTTTAATAGGAGCTTTTGCAAGTTGGTCCTTAAGAATATACCCTTTGATTGCCTTCTTATTTTGGTATTCAATATCAAACTCACTAAGGAGCATAATCCATTTAGCCATGCATCCTTGGAGAGCTAATTTATCTAATAGGAACTTGAGAGGATCTACCTTGGTGATAACAAAATATTTGTTACTTAGCATATAATGTCACAATTTTTGAGTGGTAAACACCATATCTAAACATACCTTCTCAATAGGCATATAATTATGTTCATAGGTGACCAATATGTGGCTTAAATAATAAACTACATAATCCTTACCATGATCATCATGCTGAACCAAAAGTGCCCCCAATGTATATTCTATGGCCGATATGTAAAGCAATAGTGGTTTTCCTTGTGTTGGAGGGTGTAAGACCAATGGATTGGCCAAGTATGTTTTACTCTTTGAAAATTCTATCTAACAATATTCATCCCACTAAAATGTCACCCCTTTCTTTAATAGATGGGTAAATGGGTGGCACTTATTTGCCAATCAAGAAATGAACCTACGTATAGACCAGATCTTCTCTTATAGACCCCATAATTATTTAATATTGTTGGGTGGAGGCATTTCCATAATAGTGGTGGCATTCATAGAATCGAATTCAATCCCTCATTTTGATACAATGAACCCTATAAATTCTCCCAATGTGACTCCAAAGACACATTTATTTGGATTCAAGTGGACTTTATATGCATGAAGACTCTTAAATATTCTTCATAAAATGCCAGGGTGTCTAGCTCTTGTTCTTTATTTTGCTAGTATATCATCAACATAATCCTTGACAATGTCATGCATCATGTCATGGAAGATGACAATCATTTCATGTTGATATGTGGCTCTAGCATTTTTCAAACCAAATGGTATGACTTGGTAGCATAATGTCCCCTATAGAGTGATAAGTATAGTCTTATGTTGATCGTTAGGGGATATCTTGATCTGATTTCAATTGGAAAATCCATCTATTAAGGATAGAATCTCATACCCAATAGTTGAGTCAATAATCATATCGATGTTGGGCAGAGAAAAATCATCTTTGGGACATGCCTTATTGATATCACAAAAATTAGTACAAACACATATGCCTAGGGTCTTTTTACTTACTAGCACTATGTTAGAAATCCATTTAGAGTAGTCTATTAGTATGATAAAATTGGCTCCTAAAAACTTCTCCAACTCAGCCTTAACCAAAAGGGTGATGTGTGGATCCATCTTTCTTAACTTTTTCTTGATTGGTTTAGCATTAGGGTGAACAACTAGATGATGTAGAACTAAATTTGGATCTAGGCCTAGAATGTTAGAATATGCCCATGGAAAGATGTCTATGTAATCCTTAAGAATGGATATAATATGTTCACATTTTGCTTCATTAAGGGAACCTCCAAGATAAACATTTTTTGGATCCTCATGGGTTCCCAAATTCACTTCTATTGTGATCTCTATAAGGAGTGTAGATCCATCTTCTAGAATTATAGGAAATGTATGGTCATGATTATCTTCTTCTACTATATCTTCTTTTTTTTCTACCCAAATATCTAGATAATATGAAGAATTAGAATCTTCCTTCTCAGGTAGAGGCCAATTGGCAAAGACCTATGGAAACTCAAGAACAAGATGCTCAAATATTTGATGTTGTTCTAAAGAGATGCTTGTAGCTATGGAACTTGGGCTAGATGGGCTTTTTATATCATGATGGGATGAGCAAACTTTCCTACCTGGGAGAACCTAAAATAGGTTTTCACTCGAAGGCTTATCTTTTTCTTTACTTTTTCCCTAATCAATAAGTGCCTCAAAGAGGTTTTCAGCTAAATATCTCAATGTTTGTTCTGTATTATGACCTAGAAAGTTTGTTTTCTATCCAAAGTAAGTAGAAGGATTCAATGAAAAATTAAAACCCCATTTATGATAACCAATGGGGAATGCATCTCATAGGCCCATGTATTATACAATTAATTCCTCATTTTGAAACTCATTGAGGCATATGACCAAATTCTGATGATCCCACTCAATGAGTTTAGGATGGCAAAGGCATATGTTATAATGAGTTTTTTCTTTAGGACATGAAGCACCAATGGTAAAGATATAATGTCCTAATTTAAGAAGGGAAGCACCACTAGGACAAGTTTTTGCTTTAGGACAAGAATCTCTAATAGTAAATATATAATTTCCTACTTTAGGAAGGGAAGCACCATTAGGATGGGTGTTTTCTTCAAGATAGGAAGCTCTAATAGGTGTTATGGTTAATATGGCATTTGAATCAAATAAATCTAAATCAACAAGCTCATCAAAAAGGCTATAATGGGATGTTACATCACTATTAGGAGTCTCAGTACCAGTCACTTTGGAAGAATCACTACCAAATGTTATAAGGTCATCATCTGGTGGTTTATATCTAAGACCATAATTCCCATTGACAACTCTAGCTAATAAGGGCTCTAAAATTCCTTGAGCCTAGGAGCCAAGGCCTTTCCCTATATATCCAAGATGATCTATTATTCTATTAGGTATAAGATACTTTGGATTCTAAAAGTAATCTAGAAGGCTCTATAAATATAACCAGTCTCCCTTAGTAAAAGCCTCTCGATCTTTCTTTGGTGCAATTGTAGGTATAAAAACCATAGGAGGTTTTGGTTACTTCTTCTTTGGTTACCAAATATGATTAGGTTTGTTAGGAGTCTAGGAATTTTTAGGATTACCAAATGTTTTAGGGGATTTTAGTAACTTTGATATATGGAAGACATCCTTCAGATGATACATGGAAATGCATATATCTTGAATAATCACCTGCTTGGCTAGAGCTATAGGAAATGGATCACTTGAAGTGGAGGTTAGATCACCAAGGTCTATATTAATTAGATGGATATGGATGAGAAATGATGTCTTTGTTCTTCTTTGCAATGAATTTAGAACCTGAGCAGTAGTTATAATTTCAAAAATCTACTTTGAGATGTTTGCAATATTGATATGGTTGTTGATCAGTGGGAATGGTAACCTCAATCCCATTATGGGGAAAATTAAGGCACTGGTGAAGGGTAGATGGAACTATCTATACTTCATGGATCCAAGGATGACTAAGAAGTATGTTATAAGGAAGCTCAATATCTAAAAAATGGAATAATGTGTGATGAGAAATTTCCCCAACCATCACTAGAAACCAAATTGTACTAGATGACTCCCTCTTAGCATTATCATAATCCTTGATTATAATAGTCTCTAGATAAATGTCTTTATCCATGTAACCTAATCATCACACCAATTAAAGAGATATGATGTTTAGCCCTAAAACATTATCTATAAGAACCTGCTTGATCTTGTGATCTATAATGATTATCTCAATGTATAGTGGGTTATTATGGTTCAGGCCAAGGGTGGACATGTCCTTTTGATCAAATGTGATTTGTCTAAATGAATACAAATGTCCAATTAGGTTCTAGAACTAATCAAGGTTTATATCATTAGGCATAATAGAATCCTATAAAATTTTGTTGAGGATGGTTCTATGGACATCAGATGTACATAAGAGTTCCAATATAGAAATTTATGTAGGGGTTTTATCTAATTGTTCCATTAGGCTATAAGGCCTTTGAATTTTGGATTAAACTAGTTTAGTCTTTATTATAATAGTATTTGGCTTTGGAACCATTGACACAATGTTCTCACTGGGTTTATGGAAAGAAGTGGATGATGGGCCCTGGATGGTAACTCATAGGCATCTAGTTGTGACTGCATAACTTAGAGGTGGAAAGGAGTCATTATAATTATAAAGATGAGGCAACGGTCCTTGAATGGTGATTTGTGGGTGATTAATGACACTTCCATAATTTTGGGTCAGCGAGGAGCCTATAGAATAATGGTACTATTATTCAGGATTAGTAACCCATGCAAATGGAGTAACAACATGATGATGTGAAATTGACATGGTATTACTAGGGGGAAAGGGTGTTGACCCTAAATATGGTTGTCATGTTATGAATAACATGAGATTGGCCATGTGGTGTCATAGTAATAGTGGTAATATGGGTTGTATAAATGCATCCCACAATGTTTTAGATTAAGGTAATAATAGGTTTTGAAGGGGCCTCAAAACCCTATACATCATCAACCATAAAGCATAGCTAGTTTTTAAAAGAACCTATTTCTAGAAAAATAACAAAACTAGGTTTTACAGGGACCTATTACCATCAAATATGACCAGATAAAACTATTGTCTAAACACTGATCTAGAATTTAACATACAGGATTAGCAACCTAAACAACCTCCCAGACTAGTACCCAGTAAAGCAACCGGTTTACTAACCCCATAAAACTAGTCAACAAAAGGGAACATTAGGTACTCCTTTTGAATTGAGGTTTTTTTTTACATAACTAAAGATTCATATCCAGAGGGGGGACCAAAGGCTTAGACTTCTTCCTCTTAATAGCTATCCATCCGTCCTCTAAATTTGTTGCCTTAGCATCCCAAACCTCAGAAGACAAAGATCCTTAGAGCTCGAAGGGCAAAGAAGCCGCAACAAATTCCTTGGGAGACCCAGACAAAGTCTGGCTCTTTGGAGGATCCTCTGAAATAGGGGAAGAGACCACCACCTCCACCTCTAGCTCAATGTGATCATTAACCACAACCTCAGTAGGAGCTTCAATAGAATGTTTCACTAAAGAATCCTCCTCAACCACCAGCTTGGAGTGAATACTTTCCTCAATCTCAGAATTGGAATCAGTCAGAGCTTCCACGTGATGTTTAGAGGATGTCTCAGACCACCGAGAAGGTGGTCATCTGGATTTGGATTTCCCACCAACACAATGGTCAGCAATATGACCCGTTAGGTGGCACTTCCTACACTGAAAAGGGATCCCCTAAAAATCCAACATTTGTGTCTAGGTACCCCTTGGGGATTCTAGGCAAATTGCCTCAGGAAAGCCCTTAAAAATATCCAAATCTACCAAAAGGCATGCACAAGTCAAATGGTGAAAATCTGTAATACCTTATTTCATGAATAAAAAATCCCCTATAGCATTTCCAATGGTTTCAAAAACTGATTTATGTCACAAATGTATTGGAAGATAAGGGAGCCTCACCCAGATAGGGAACTTGTTAAACGATTCTAAGAGGGGATTAAAATTCTTATGCCATAGTTTGGCCATGGGAGGATGTCTACCCTACCAAGAAAAATTATTATGGCACAAAATAGTGTTCCTATCCTCAGAGCAGTGGAACAATACTATAAAAAATCGTTTGGTGCATGGGAAGATTTAGGCATTATTTTCATTAAGTGGCATCCAGATCTTGGATATCCAACCCTGTAGATCTACGAGAGAGGGCCAAAAGCCATGGAAATGAAAAATAGCAGTGGAAGAGGAAAACTATTCTTCCATTTGGAAAATTTCTTCAACTGAATCAGGATATAGAGTTACCCTAATAGGTTTTAAAGCTCTTACAGGTGAAACATGGGATGGCCCAAATGATGCATGAGGTAGAGCATCATGTAGTCTAGCTTCAAAGGCAGCCATATCCATGAAAGTCCTTCACCCAGAACCAAAACCTGAACTAAGAATAGTGGATCCATTAGCATAACGTAGGGCTGAAATAGAGCCCCCATCCACAGATGAAGTCACTTTAGGTGCATTCTGAGCCCTCCCCCCACATACAGAAGAGGCTCCACCTATAACGGTAACCACTGCCACACCAACCACTAGATTCACAACATTTGATTTCAAATTTTGAATTCACTCACACTAAGAATCCATTCTTGTAGCTAACATGAGAACATAAAACATGCATCCCACAATGTTATTATAGTTGTAGGGCACACTATTATAAGCCACATTATTAGTGTGGGGATCACGATCTCAATTATGTTTATTATGATTCTAACCTTGTTATTGGTTTTGATTATGCATATATCCTTGATTATGACCATTTTGATTGTTTTTTGGTGGTGGTGGATCATGTTGAGGAAAGGGGTCTTTGTAAATTCCCATATCCTAATTTGTTTCCTGATTAAGAGCCAGCTTAATTTCCAACTAACCATTTTTAATAAAGTCCTCAATAATATGTCTCAATTGAATGCAATGATATGCACCATGACCAATAACATGATGAAAGTTACACCATTTGTTCTCTTTGTACCAATCTAGTAATGGTTGATCCTGAGGAAATGGTGTTGATACTGGCCATATAACTAAGTTAGTTGTAATGAGCTTTTCTAATACTACTTCAACCGATTCTCTTAACTTGCTAAATAATCTAAAATTGTTATGAAACATCATTTATGGAGGTTTTATTTGCAAAGTAGCATATTTGAGGGATTGATTTGTACATTTAGAGGAGGCATAGTTTGTACCATTTGTACATGTCTTCTTTTTATCACCCCATTTCTAATTATGTTCTTATTTTTGTGAAAGCCCTTAGACTTATTATATATAACTATTTGAGTATCTAGTGATTTAGTCTAATTATACACTTGTCCTTATGCAAAGATCATAACAAAGCCCCTAGAAATAATAGCCTTCTCAATCTACACTCCTTTGTCAATAATTTATTCAAATGAGTTAGCACAAGCTAACTATAGATTATGCACATCTTTGGGATGTAAATTATGTGCAAAGATATTAGCCAACTATTTGTTTAGTAAATAATGTTGAAAGTAGCCTGTTAATGCTCTCCACCTTTATAAATATGTAGAAAAACTTTCACCATCATGTTCTTTGGCTTTGCATAAGTTAACAATGGTCAATTCATGTTCTATGTTCTATGATAAATGGTTATGAATTTTTTTGATCGAGATCTTATCCTACTAAACTTCACAAAAATAGTCATAGTAATCACTCTCTACTATAAGCAACCTCTTGACACAAGATGAAAAATGCTTGTATATGTTTGTGTGGATCTCCTTTCCCTTTGTATTTGTCAAATTTGGGTGCCTCAAAGTGAGGTTGAAAGGGGTTTTGGAGAATAGATAAATCAAATAGATATGGGCATATCTCATTGAATTTGTGATTTTTGACCCTATTGTTCATCTCCAATCTTTGGACAATTTCCTTCATAAAATTCCATTCTTGCATGTTTGGTGTATTTGTGGATTAGATAATATGATATTAGGGTGGAATGTGCCCATAATTTTGTTGTTGTTGGGGTGGAATTTGCCCCTAATTTTGTTGTTGGTGTGGAATGTTCCCCTAATTTTGTTACTATTGGGGTGGAATGTGCCCCTGATTGTGTTATCGTTGGGGTAGAATGTGTCCCTAGTTTTGTTGTTATTGGGGTGGAATGTGCCCCTAGTTTTTTTTTCTATTGTGGTGGGATGCACCCCTAGTTTTGTTGTTGTTGGGGTAGAATGTGCCCCTAGTTTTGTTACTATTGGGTTGGAATGTGCCCCTAGTTTTGTTGTTGTTGGGGTGGAATGTGCCCTTAGTTTTGTTACTATTGAGGTGGAATGTGACCTTAGTTTTGTTGCTGTTGGGGTGGAATGTGCCCCTAGTTTTGTATGGATCTATAAGGAGTGTATACCTTTCAATCTATGATTTGGTTCTGATTTATTGCTTGAGTTGAGAACATAGGATGTTGATTCTTGGATTGTAAAAAATTCCATGAATTTGGTTATTTCATGTTTTGTTGATTTTGTAAATTTCTATGTTTATTTACCAGTATTTAGTTTGTTTGAGTGATTTCCTCAATTTGAACTAAATGTTTGGGTTTCTAATTTTGTAAAGTTACAAGAGGTTCTTGATGATTCAAGAATGTATGTTCCATGTCAAATGGAACATCTTGTAAGGTCTCTTGTGACTTTAACTATTTGTTTAGATTACCTTGATCCGCTATGGTAATGTTCTCATCTAATGTTTATTATGTACTATCCACCATATCTTTATGTTCTTTCAAAGCCTTATTATGAATTGAAGTGGCACCTAGGGAGTCAGTTAAGTTTGTGACAAGTTGATCTACATATCATTGACTTATTATCTTAATCTTAGCTAGAAGATCCAGATTTGTGGATTTTGACTCTATTTGTATTTCCTTTCCTTTGTTAGAAGAAGAAGATATGTCTATTTATGGAAAATCTTTCTCTTTCCATCATTTTTCTCCTTCTTTAACCAAGGGATGCAATTATTCCATATGAAATTCAGAAGGTAGTCTAGCACCTAATTATATCAAGTTAAGAAGGGCTCCATCTTGATCTTCTTAAGGTTTATATTCATTGTAATCATCTTCAAATTTGACTATTATGTATATATCATCAAAAATAACAAGATTATCTTGACCATCATAAAATTTATCATCCTCAGAACTAAGGCCATAAGAGGCCCCACTATGAGTGAACCTTTGAGTCATGTATAAAAAGAGTTACTCTATGTTTTTGACTACCTTTGGATCGATGTTCGATAACCAATCAAAGTATGTTTTGGCTCACTTTAAACAAACAACCAAGGTACTAATGAGACTATAAGGGAGGGTGGTTTGAAACCATGCACAATTTATAAGATTTGGTTCATGAAATTACTCAACCTTTGGTAAAGTTGAAATCATATAGATTAGAAGAGAGTAAGGTAACTCAAAGACCCAAAGGGAAAACTAATACACCAAATCCTAGATCTTTGTAATATACCCACACTAGAAAAGCTAGTTTCAACTTTGACAAGTTGACCATAGAAATTTAGAGGAAATCTCTCCAGACTATGAAGAAGACAAAATAAACTAAGCATCTGAAGATGTAAATACATATGTGAATCACTAAGTATAAATCACAACATACGCAAGATACCTCCTTTTTCCAAACAAGATTAATCTAATCAACTTATTGCAAACAATAATTAATAAGTGTGTTCAATTTTAAACACAACTAAAATGTTTGGTGGTGTTCATTTGACACCTTAGTCTTAGTTGTAAAATTTGAAAAAAATCACCAAAAACACTTAAATTCTTTCTTAGGCACCAAAACAAGGTTTCTAATCCACTTTTAAGCATGCAAAAGTTATTTAAACATGTTTTAAAAAAAATTAAACTTGATCCTATAGCAAAATTGTTAGTATGTCCTTTAACTTTAAAGCCCTTTTGAATTTAAAACAAGAAACTTTAGAAAAGTCAGTCTTGGGTCTATGTTTTTTGAAAAACATAGTGATTGACATTGGTCAATACCATTGACATCAGTTATGACCTAACAATATCTGACCGATGTCAGTCCTACTATAGTTAATCCAAGTAATTAATGTCGGTATTTTTGTTGACATCATTTACTATGTAAAAACCATGGAAACCAAAAATAAAAAAAATAAAGTTAGAAAACCAAATTATAAGAGTTTTAAAAGCATAAATAAGTTTTTTAAGGTTGCAAAAGGGTCTTTTTTAGGTGTAGGATGCATCTAGTCACACTAGGTATTCTAAGATGTATAGAGGATTACAAATAAGGTTAGTTAAACATTAATACATAAACAATGAAACATGCATAAAGAACTAATAAACCAAGCCTATCTATTCTTATGGGAATTACAAAAGATGCCAAGAAAAAATTGAAAGAAACAAACACCATATTACCTTCCCAAATGGATTCACCATGCCCATGTGGCTCAAAAACATGTTCTCCCTTGATCAAGCATCTTTTTCTTTGTCAAAAATGG
Source organism: Torreya grandis (assembly GCA_037957365.1). Taxonomy (NCBI): domain Eukaryota; kingdom Viridiplantae; phylum Streptophyta; class Pinopsida; order Cupressales; family Taxaceae; genus Torreya; species Torreya grandis. The sequence goes on from JARHVA010002040.1 coordinate 2,000,803, forward strand.
TGGTAATCTCTTCCAATGCCTCAAGAACACTCCACAAAACCTAGGCTCTTGATGTGGAATCACTAAACTAGCCTATCAATTAAGCTTTGTAGAAAAAAATTAACATTATAAATTTTCAATGCTTAAGCTTTGGAGATATTTGAGCATAATAATCTTACACCAAAATAACTTATAAATGATGTTCATGACTTTTCTATTTATAGATTTTTGAGGTTGGTTAGGATCAACCCCATCTATCTATCTCAAGATTGAGATGTGTGGTTGAGGATAATCCTAATATTTGGAATTAAATCCATAATTATCCTCAATATGGCCTTGGAAGAAGGGACATTGAAGAGGCATGTGAAGAATTAACTAGGCATGGATGACCCATAATCCTGATATTTTATGCACTTATGGCTTGATAGATGCCACCCTATAGATGATGTCACTAGGTGATGTAGATAATAAGAATCAATTTCCAAAAATAAATATTCAACAACTCTCATGGAAAATCCACTTAAGCTCTTGCTTTGGATTAATTAGCCTTAAACAAGGTTAATCAACATTTGGTCAATTCTTTCAAAATTGACCCTCAACTAATCAAAATGGTCAAAAAGTCATATTACTAGGTCATAATTTGACTCAAAAATAATTATAAAGTGACACTAGATGTCTTGGAACTGTATTCCCATTTAGGATGTTGCCAATAGAAAATACCAAAGGTACATGATGTGTACCAATGAATTAAAAGAAAAGAGTGATCTAGAGCACTAAATGGTGAAATGGTCATTTTGACTCGAAATGATCTTATCAAAGTTAGTTGGCCCATAAAAACTTTGACCTAAAATGGCATTTGTAAATGAGAAGTTTAAACCATTTAGGATTTTTTATGGATTTTGACCTAAAATGTGCATTTAAGTGAAATTTGAGTAAGATTGACAATTTCAACACAAATGGTGTTATGAATTGGATGTCTATAGGATACAATCAATAAACACTTCATGATGATCAATTATGAATATTTTGGCCTAAAAAGACAAATTTTAGTCTTTAAATGATAAAATTGGTGTTTAAAAAGGTCATAAAATTATTCAAATTAACTTTAACTATATTCAATTACATGACATTAGCCTAAGTCTTAAGTTTCGTAAGTTTAAAAAGTATTTTAATGCAATTTTAAGCCCTAAAAGACCAACAAGGATCCCCACATACCTATTTTGGCTAAATAAATATGTCAAAAGGTTTATTATTTCTTATAAAATTCCCTATGACTTGTTTTATCCTTTACATGCACTAATTTTGGTAGTGGAAGACTAAAGTTTTAATAAAAATCAAATAAAGAGGTTTTTTCATACATGTTTACAAGAAAGGTATGGAATTATATAGCCATTTGTACATGAGAGGTCAAGAATAGGAATAAGAGGGCATGATAGAGGTCCCATAATAGTTTCATTTTAATTGGGTGTAATTTAGGCCCAAAATTAGTCTCCTATAAATAAATGGTTTTTTTGCACATTGAGATAAACTTTCAAGTTTGCAACTGGTACATTTAGAAGAGAGAAAATTTAGGTCTAAAAGTTTTTTTAGAGAAAATAGAATCATATAGATTCTTATTGGAGTAAGTTGTTCTCAAATTGGTTATCTCTCCCTCATGAATCATCCATTAGATGTCACGATATAATTCTATAGTTTTGCATCTACGAAGGCAATCAATTTTCTACAATTTGTCCTCACTAGGGCATCATTTCAAGAAAATTCAAGTTTTTAGTTATTATTTGAAACATGAATCACCATTACATGGTAGTATTAAAATATTTTTAACATGTGTAAAGGTTAAATAGAGATCAAAAAGATAAGGAGTGCAATCTATAGTTTGACATGCTTCTAAAGAGGAGTTGTATAGTTTATGAGAGAGAGAAAGGTTTCAAAATTTCTTGTTTTATTCTATGGAATGGATCTCATTCATGTTATCATTTTTTAAAATAGGTCTTCTCAAGAAATTCTCCAAGGATTCATGTAATATCCCATCATAGTGTTCTCAAACATTTCAAAATCCTTGTTTTGCAAACTTTAAGGTTTCTTAACATATTTTAAGGTTCCTAACATATTCCTAGGTTTAAAATTTGCCTTATTATCCTCCTTTATTAGCCTCCAAATTTATATATGTAGTGTAGGGTAGGAATATTCTTTCATATGACCCTTTAAGATAGCCTTGTCATGCTCATAGTGATCTTAATCAACTTCATCTTGTTATCTTCATCCCCACAACCTTATCACTACCATTATACAACTATAAGGGTCCATTTTCACTTCATCACCATTCCATTTTCCATTTTTAATCCATAATTTTTAACCTTAAACTCATATAAATCTCACCATTAATCACCTTCAAAGAGTTAAGAACACTAAGTTCCATCATGGTCACTCAAAATTATATGTAGACCAAGAGGTCTTGTGTATAGTCAAGAAATGATGACCTACAATATAAAAAGTACAATCATGAGTCTATTTATGAATTACATAAGCCAAAGTAGATAGGAAGAGGTATTATTCAAGGTTTATGATAAAATCATATTATCAAGTTACTGAAAAATGATAAGGATAAGGTCATATCATGATTTTGAGTCTTCTTAAGGGCTAATTCATACTCACACCATACAAATGGAGACCTACAACCATGGTTGTAGTGATTGAGATCAAGATAGTTTATAGGTCAAGTTAAGGATATGAAACGACAAGTTAAACCCAAGTAAAACTTTAATCATAGGTTTTTGAGCATCATGGTCATTCATAGATGGTGTGCCAACTAGTCAACCCTACTAAGACTAATAAAATAGCTACCTACAACAATCTCAAATATATAGTTAAGATGTATACAAAAATGTTACCTTGAAGTCACTAAAGGAATGACTATTTTTATCAAATAAATAAAATTCAATCCACCTCCTCAAGTTATAATTGTGGAAATATAAAGATCATGTTCATGTTTGTGAAGGTCAAGCATAGTCTATCCATATAAATATGAAATCATACAACCTCATATAGTTGAGCAAGGCATAATCCTTGAGAAGGTTTGGTTATGACATGAGAGTGTGATAAATATGGACCATAAATGAAGGATTATAAATCTTCATGTCATAAAATTTTTAAGAGGCATTCCTATACTTGAATTCAAGTGCCCTTATGCCACCTATAGGTTTGGTACAATAGTCAAATCATGCTACAGTCAACTATCTTAGAGGTCACTAGGTCTACCTAATGATTCTTGATACCTAGTTGGAGCAACTAAGTGCATGAATAATAAATCTATTGACTTAAAAAAAAACACATGTTATAATTCTTGAGAAATTTTGGGAAGCACAAGGAGAAGTAGACCTACATTCAACCATGATCTAGTCATACCTATAGTTAGGTAGGTGAACAATGCCAAATGGAGGTTTCCAAGGTTTGAGACCTTCAAGAGAGATTGTTGAGTTTTAGAGATCATTGGACTTTAATGAATTATTTTTTCTCATCTTTTTACTTGTTTCAAACTCTCCAAACTTTTTCAAGTTCAGACTCTATCCGTATACACACCTACAACTAGAGGTATGACTCATCAAGCATGATACATTAAAACATAGATGCTATGAGGTTTTGACATGATCCTTAGTTTCATAGGGTTTTTTAATGATTGAGGAATATTATTAATGATTTTTAGAGAGCTATATCAAGCTATATATTACAATGGCATAGGAATCAACTAATGGTAAACTGAAGTAGTTACTTATAGTCACATAAGCATATAAGCTTCCCTTCAAGTTTTTAAGTTGAATAAGGGCACAATGGTCTCCAAGAAGGTTAAATGTTAAAGATAAGGCTTTTAGGGATTGATGATGATATAATATTATTAATAAAAATCAAGATAGCAGTTAATAACTCTTTTATAGTTAGTCATTCTCCTCAAAATTCAACCTATAACCACATGAGAGTTGGCTTTTCTTCTAGTTGTTAGGTAGGCTAAGGGTACAATTATATAAAGGATTTTAATGATTGAGTTTTATGCTAAAGATAATATATCAAGGTATAAATGATATACAATATCATTAACATGATAAAAGAGCCTCAAGGACAAGCTACAGTCAGATCAAGTGTTAGCTTAACCTATAGTCAAGAACATAGGCTTCTATTCAAATTAGAAATTTTGATGGAGTTTCATGATGCACAGAAAGTTCTTATGTTAAATAAAGTGTTATGAATAAAAAAGGGATATGATCATCATTAGGATATCAATATGGATCTAAGTACTAGGTTAACATAGTTAGGGTCAACACAAAGTCTCCTATAGCTATACAAGGTATTTTTCTCTCTCACGGTCACATGTTCAAGTGAAACATAAGACCTTATCCAAGTCAAGAAGGTCATATAAAGTGAATTATGTAAATCAAAGCTTTAGAGACATATTTAGACCTTAGTTAATGCCATTAAACTAAATACTAAAATCATGAAATGAAAGTACAATAGTTGTATGGATATGACAATGTTTAAGGCCTATAAGCTTGTTTCAATAATCAATGTGCCAAGAAGGAATATGTGATGGGTTTTAAAACCATTTAAGGGATATAAAAACACCAATTCATTATGGAATAACTACTATATAAATCCACACCTCAAAATTATCACTTTAAGCACTATTGACAAAATTTGAATTTTAGGTCAAATTGGGACACCTATAGGTAAAACTTGACTTTTTGGTGTTTTGGGGATCTAATACATATGTCACAAGGTGTTTTATAGGTTAATTAATGTCATTTAATGTTATAATAGCCTTGGTCCTTAGTAATTTTAGTCATTTTGAGGTCAAAAAGGGACATTTAATGAGTTGTATGGATTCTTTGGGAATTTAAGGTTATAAAAGGTTATGTCACATGACATGTGTCCTCACATGTCTTAATCAACTTTTGGTAACTGAAAGTGATGGGTGCTTCATATTAAATAATAGTTTTCATAGAAAATAAGGTGAGTTTGGCACTTGTATAGACCATGGGGAAGTGTGCCATGTGGAATAAGATCATATAATATCATTAAAATTCCTAAAGTTTACTTCCATGTTTGAAATGATTTAGAAGTGCCAATTTTAGCCCAAAATTGTTTTGCCCTTTTTTCACCCTTCTTAGCAAGTAAAAGTAGTCTTTAGGTTTATACTTGGTGGAAATAGTAGGGGAGGTTTTAGATAAAATGCCTTGGGTAGGTGAAATTAAACTTAGAGACCATAAATTACATTAAAATATTTTGAAGAATGGTATCCTATTATTTATGAACTATCCTCATGAAGTTGACTATGCTTTTTGCCTTCTAATCTATGTAGCCTATAAGTTTTGCCTTGGTTTGAGAAATTTCATACAAACCAATTGCTAAGGTTGATTATATATGATGTTTTATTCCTTATATAATGTTCCCTATACTTTTTTTCATGTTTCAAGTTTATTTTATGAGTAAATCATCTCATGTTGGTAGATTAATCTCATTTGGATGATATGCGTGTTCCCATTAGCTACAAAGTTTTCAAGCTTTGAGAATGGTTTTATAGGGTGTATATAAGTTAACTACCATTTATTTAATGTGTTATATGTCCCCTCATTTTTCAATCTCATTCTTAAAGCTAATTCTGCATGTTTTGATCAAATATGTAGCCATGAACATCTCACTGTCAACTCCTTGTCCATTCTCACCTACAAGCATAGGAAATCATGTGTGGAGGACCTATTTAACATGATTCATGTAAGTGTATCAATTATCTCATGGTATTGAACATATTCTCATATCAATATCATAAAATAAAACCTCCACTTGGCATAAGAAGGGATTGTGCTTGTACTTCAATCATACACACAGTTCAAAATGCATCTACTTGTGTTTGAAAGGGGGAATACTAGATTGAACAAAGGTTTTTAAAACTAGTTTCAAGATATTTATAATGATAAAAAAGTATTTTGAGGATTTTTTAGAGTCTATTTCTACTAATGAGTTCAAAACATGCACTTTGTCTACCCTATGACTACTATCTAAACTCGGTTTGCCATTGAAGATCATCTACAGGTGCCTTCATAGAGGTTTCATGAGTGAAATTAATGGTTGTTAGTTTTTTAAGCCTTTGAAATATTGAGAGTGAATTTTAAATATTTTAGGATACCAAAATTTTATCTTAAACATCTAAACCTTTCTATTGCTTGCAATCTTCATCTACAGCTTGCACTATGGAATGTTCACCTATAAGACATCTTAATAAAGAGCTAAGGACCCCTTATGAAGTGTTGAAATAAGTGATATAAATATTCATAAAGACCTAATATGTTGAAGGGATCTTATTATGTATGTTTGAAGTGTTAGATGGCTTGGAAAAGTTGAAGACCACTTTCTAGCAGGAAGAGACTAAATTTTGGGATCAAATCCCTAAAATGAAGAAATAGAGATCCTAAAACTTTTTTTCAAGGTAAAATAATAGGGTTATCAAGTGGTTTGAATCTTCTAAATGTGTTTATATATAATCCCTATCATAGGACAAGACTTCTATGAAGTTTTGGGTGAATTGGATTAGAGGAATACACTTGTTAGGAGGGATAAAGTTGTCATTTTATGCATTAAACTCAGTCAATGATATCTATGGAAATTTGAGTCTTTGATCAACCTTGTATGTCAAGTTAGAAACCATAACCATAAAGCCATGCTATATTGGTTATTAATGGTGAAAAAATCACTCATGTTCCAAATATCATCTAAAAAAGCAAGGATATACTATTTTTAACATTTATACATACCTATAAATGTCTTAAACTTTGATGCATACACCTACAACCAATTGTGTGACTGTATGAAATAGTGAGATAGAAGGATATGGTTCCTTGGTTATTGGTATGTTAAAACCATGATTATTAAGTTTAATCATAGGCACATGATCATGTAAGGTTTAAATAATGATTTATTTCGTGAATTCAAGGCCTAAATTATATATAAGGCACACACAAGCCCCACAGTCAATTGTAATTGATTATGTGGGGCAGAGAGCAATACTTGAGTTCTTAAGGTGGATAAGACATGCAGATGAAGAAATTGGAAATTAAAAAATGAAAAATTACTATAGGGGAAGTATATGAGGTATTTAACAATTTATTTTAATTCAAACCATGCACTTATACCTATAGATACACTCCAAAAGGTAGAACACAGTTAAAAGTAGCAAACAGTCTAGTCCAGGTAGGAGCATATGGGGACATGTGTGGTCTTGGAGGGATAAAATAATTTAATGTAACACCTTAATAACATTTAAATCAGAATCATAAAACCATCATGATGTATTTAAAGTATATAAATGGTTCTTATAATGCAAAACATATGAAAATCCTACACAGTCTGTCATAAAGGGAAGTCTGTCTCAAAAATTGAGGCCTTTAGAGGGTCAAATGACCTAGTAGAGAGTTGAAAATTTGTGTATAAAAAATTTATTACTTATAAGATTTATTATAATATTAAAATTTATTTTTTTAAATAGGGTATTTCCCTCTATTTTGTCTTAAATAGAGGGCACTCCCTTATGAGCACAAACTAGCAAATTTGAGAGGCAATGACAAAAGGTGAGACCAAGAGTTGACTAATCACTTCAATAAGGTGTGGAGTGATATAAAACATAAATTTAAATATGGTAAAAAATAAAAAAATTGATAGAACTCAGTAAGGTGCCCTACACTCTTACAGTTATAGTCGGGCTTAAAGGTAAGGTTTAGTCCTAGTACCAAATGAGGAGGTCATTTTCACTTGTAATTTTATATATGATTTAAATTAAATTGGAGAATGATTATGGGATAATGATATAAGTTTATAATACATTAGTATGTATAGGAACCATCAAATAACTCATGTTGGGTTTTAAGATATAAATAGGCCCACTAAGCATGACTAGGCTTGACATCCAAAAAGGGGGTCAACTTCATATTTTGATTTGTATGATCATTAAAACCTATTATATCATGCATATTGGGGTACATAATATGTGTTAAATATTTTTAAATGCAATGAAACCCTTGAGGAAGCCATTTTGGCTTGGAAACAATACTAGACCTATAGGAAAAGGATGAAACAGCTTGATAAGACAAGTTTGAATACTCATAACTCTTTTGATTATTTTCATGGGGGCCAAAAAGGTTTATAGGAGTTATAATGGGTATTTAAAAATAATTTATTAGATTTATTTTGAGATTCCAATGTGAAACATGCATGAACAAATCTTAAGAGGTCAAACATGCCTAAAACCCTTAAAAACCCTCAATGAAGACCCAATGGAGAAAAAAATCTTGGAGATATATCCAAATGACATATTTTGACCATGAAAGTGATTAAAAATTTTAAATTAATCACTTATGATCCCTCCCATTGTTTTTATTTATATGGAATTATACACATAGGGTATAAAATAGGTTACTTTTGACTATTTTGTGTGTTTTTTAGGTTCTAGAAGGAGTCTAAAGATGAAATAAAGTTTGGGGGAAATATTAAGACCTATGAAAAATACCTATGGAAATTTAATTACTTATAATTACTTATAATAATGAAAAAAAATAGCTTCATCTCATCTAGTCAAAACTAGCATAGTGACCAAGCTAGTGAGAAGTGTGAAAACTCCAAGTGTAAGTGATTTTAAGGTGTGTCTGATCATTATAAGGCTATGGAGGGTATTAAAACTTGTCATCCACTCCATCCCATGTATTTTCATGGAAAATTGAATCCATATTTGAGGCCAAGTGTGTAGGGTGCATGAAAAAGGAGTTTTTTGGACTATAGATGATGATGGTTCACTTCTAGATGATTTCAAAGGACCAAGACTACAACCAATACATAAAGAGGCATGTATAAAATGATTACCCTTCATTCCAATCATTTGACATATTTTTATTTATTTATGAGTCATTCAATAATCCCAAATCATGAAAGAAGTTTTTTTGATAGTTAAGGGAATTTCATGCCACTTTGAAAGAGTTTGATGACTTGGATGGACACTTGTGCTTCTTGACCTTGAATGGTTCATCCCATATCCTATTCTCATGAAAAATTATTTGATTATCTTATCTTAAAAAGTGTAATTTTAACCCTTGGAATTCCTTTCTTCTCCTCTCTCTCTCAAGTTCTATAAGAACTAGCCATTTTGTCCATTTTAACTTATGTTCCACCTAAGTATGGTGAAGCCCTACTAATTTGCATACCATTTGATCAATAAGACTAATATTTTTTTTTACTTATTCATGATTGTTCATAGTGTGTTATACTTGAATGTTGGATCTTTATTAGTGAATACTATGGAATCCTTAACATGTTGTCTCATTCTTTCATCCTATTTGTAGTTAGAAAGCTTCTTCTTGTAGGGAATGTGAAGTTTTATAGGAAATGTCAAGTATTTACCGAGTCAGTATATTCATTGGTGTCATTCAAGGCTTCTTGTCTATTCCTACTAGCTTTGCACATTTATCCATAACCTCATAATTTAACATTGATGTGAGATAATATAGATTGGAGTGTATGTTTGGTTAGTCCTTTGTTATCATATGTAATATGTTATTGGTTGGAAGTAATAATATTATTTGGTGTATCACCTCCCTTATATTAGTTTTCTTTTATTTATAGTTTTCCCTTTACCACCCCCCCCCCCCCCCCCCCTCAAGTTTAGGTGTAGTTGTAATCCAAAGTGGTACATCAAGGGAGATTCACCTCATCCTTAGCTACCAAAAAACCTAGAGGTGTTTCCATTATGCCACTTGGATAAAGAGAGTTTTTACATCTCCTCAAAGGGTGAAAATACAAGTGATAAAAATCACTATTGGCATACAATCATGGTAAATGTTCTTGAAAGAGTAAGGTCATAGATAGGTGGCATAAGGTTTCAAGCTGACAAATAGAAGGTAATATAAATTAAAGGAAGATATTAATGATATATATATATATAAGGAATTTTCACCATGTTGTAGTACAAACCAAAGAAAAAATAAGAAAACTCAGTATTAGGACTAACCAAGTAGGCAACATGTCACTAGATTTTGGTAAAAAAGGCCTACAAGATAAATTATGCATCCTCCAATAATGATGTTTTTTGGAATAGGTCATAATGACTTAATAAACCCATAAAAAATATTTATGGTTTCAAATTATGAAAGGAATTACCCATTTTTTTTACATGGTCCCTTGCATGTCTTTTCATGGTCACGATTAGAGTAGATAATGTTTTTTAGGTGTATACAGGTGTGGTAGAGGATTTCAAGATCATAAAAGTGTTTTATAATCATGGGATGATGATTTTAAACCTTCATATCACCTTTAAATAGTGTTTAAACTCTAATTTATATGTATACCATGCCCTTGAGGGCTCAACCAAACAATCATACCTATATCACCAAAAGACATTTTTAATATGACACATATATAATGATATGGTAAGATTATCATGATGATTTTTTCAAGTATGGATAATTAGTTGAGGAGTTAGTTTTATTCCAAAGATAAAATTCAAATTTTGTAGTAAAAAACCCCATTCAAACCACTTGATCAACTGCTCGTATCTTTCACCACATGAAAAGTTTAGACAAACACTCTTAGAATTATTTTAGGACCCATATGAAATTATAATTCATGAATAATTTAGGTTGTTTTAGGGGCTGAAACTTATGAATAATTTCTAAGAGCATAAGCATGTTTAGAATGCTTGCAAACCCTATAGGTAAATTTCTTTATGTAGGTATCTTCTCATACCTTTTACATGGGAACCAAATATTATGAAGGAAGTTGAGGGGGCATGTATACTAAATATTTATTATAATAAGTTTTTATTTGGAGTAATTTACTTTATTAACTTTTGTGAAGAAGGTTCAACTACAAAACCCTCCCATACCCTCATAATGACCAGTTTTGAGAAAAGTCAATTTTATTACAATAAAAACCTCATGGATCAACCTTAAACATCTTAAAACATGAATTAAACTTATATAAGGTCCCAAAAATGATATTTTTGTCTATGAAATTGTACAGATCCTAAAAAAATAGATTTTTGAGATAAAAAGTGCCAAAGATGAGGTACAAGGTAGTTTACATGAAATCTAGTCCATGGAGATCAAAGTTTGGAATTTTCTATTCATATTAAAATCATCATCTAGTCAAATAAATTCATATAAGTGTCCTTATAAACTCATCAAAAATAGCCACTCTATATGAAATTGAAGCATATTTGACCTAGTCAACTAGTTTGACTGTGTTGTAGGTCTTTCTTCATCACAAGGACCTATATGGTGATATGAGGAGTTTTTACTAGCCTAAATATCATTTTATTTTAAGGTTTCATGGTTTTCATGTAGGTTTTCATGGTCATAAAATTCAAGAAGTTAGGCTATTAGGCCTATTTGGCCTAGTAGGCTTATTTGGCAAGTCAAGTTAACTAAAGAATGGCATTGAAAGGATATCAAGGAGTTAATTTAGAGTTGTCACACTGCATAACTAGCCTTAATGTGGATATTTCATTCATGTTTTATAATTTAATTACCTTTTCATGGAAAGGAGGGATTAGGATGGAGTTAATCAGTCTTAAGTGTCGTTTACTCTGAGTTGACTAATCATGAGTTAACTTCCAATTCATGCATATTACTTGATATTCATGAAAGAGGGACATACATGTACACATTAAACTCAATTCAAATGGATCTAATTATCTAATATGTGTCATATAATTCATGTAAGATAAATTTTATATGTCAAGGATAACCCACCTCTTCATTCCAATGCTAAAAGGAGCTCATGTAAGGATTTTCAAGATAAAGACAAGTCTTAAGGACTTTTGATAAATATTGTAAAGATGAGTTTGACTTGAGTTAATATGAAGTGTACTCTCTCTTCTCTCTTGTATACTAATGTCTTTGCTTTTTATTTTCTCAACTTCTATATATTTAGGCTTTGAAGCCATTTTTATTGAAATCCCTCTCAAACATGATTAAACTCTAAAAGATTGAGATTTTTAACCTTTTGTGATGAATAAGATGATTTTTTTAAGATTTATATTTTCTATTATAGTGTTTTTATTTTATTTGATTTGCATATGTGGTAGTACTTTCTCCCTTAACAAGTCCTTATCTCATTTAACTACTAGTATTCCATCTTATATAGGTCATGTTTAGTTTTTGATGTTGATTGATTGAAGATAAAAATGGATATATTGACTGGTTAGTGCCTTGAATTAGGTCTATTCTATCATTTTCCTCATGCTTTTTTCACTTAATGAAACTTTTATGTGAAATATTCTTACATAGGAGTCATTTGGAGTTGTAGATCTAGTTATTTGTTTGTCTTATCAGTGTTTTCAAAGTTCAAATAGAGTGGATGAACTAATAATAGAGGTATATCAAAATTAATATATTAGATTTACATTTATTTTATCCTTCTAACCCTTTTCATCCTAAGAAAGACACAAGTTTTAGTAGGCAAAGCATAAGTTATACATCAGAGGAGCTAGCCTCATCAAAACTATAGTTCTGATTTGAGTGTAAGTGTCCCACACCTCATATCATTCCAATTTTAGTCCAAGTGTGAAGGATATCCTAAAAAATCAGCCTTTATGAGGGTGTGATTTTGGTTTCTAACATCTCCTAAACCTATTTTACCTTATAAGCCTTGTGCTTATTCTTATTCTTCTAAAACTCATTGAAACTTGTTATAAAAACTCAACTTCATGCATTATAAAAGTATTATTGTGGAGCTATTTCATACCTCTCCTTATCATCATAATTTCCTCATGAAACAACTTCAATAAATTTAAGAGCCATCTCCTTTATAAGAGAACCCATCTTATCATGAGCCTCAACCAACTAAAGTGAATACAATCAAATCCATTTATCTTTCTTTGAAACCCTCCATATAATTCCTTAAACAAGACATGATTAATTATGAGATCCTTTTTCAAGCTGATGATCCTCCCCTCTTTATTAAAATATCCATTAATACCACCCTCATTAGCAAACTATTATTTTATTAAGGATAAAGTATTAATGTGACATCTCTTTGGGTCATACAACTTGGATATAATAAATATCATCTTAAATAGACTCATTTGACATGTCATGGATTTGAAAAAAACTAAAAAAAATCCACTTGGTTGTATTTTTCTCCCTCTTACTATTGGAACTAATACTATAAAAATTAATCTTATGGTCCTTGATTTACATTTATCTTAAAACATACTCCTTGGATTCTCATGGACTCATCAAATGAGGGATATAGCCTCTTATAAAAACTAATGTATCAAATTCCTTCACAATGGAAAAATATAAATACACTAGGCCAATACTTATCCATGGAGTATTCATATTTAAAATCCCAAATCTTAATATAATATTCCCATTATTATAAATATTAATAGTGCTCCCTTACCTTAATTCATTAATATAAATCTAGATTTACATGTCACTCTTGTTGATTATAATTACGATGAGCCCAATGACTTTAAAAATAATTTTAACACTACTTTACTACCTCATGACATCTAATTTGATACCTCCCTCTTTATTACCTCATTGTCACACCATGCCTCTCATTGATGATATCATTGATTCACTCCTCCATGTAATGCTCAGGAAAACTATTACAAAAAAGATGAATTCACATGTAATGATTATGTGGTGGATAAATTATTTAAAGATCCTTTAATTACATCTCCATATAAATTCTCTAATTTAGGCATCTTACCTTTTGAAGTTTCTCCCAAATCATAAGCATGTATAATTTCTCCAACTTATTATGATAACTACATCATGACCCAAGCTCAATCATGAAACATGAATGTTTAACATTATCAAAAGACTTTATCTCAAATATATGTTTTCAATTGTGATTTTCATACAATTTTAGCTATTTTTGAGTTAGCACCTAAATGTTATATAGCTTCTACTAATTCTCCACTTTTTGATACCCCTTAGGTTGTGGAAAACAATTTACCCCTCATACCTCCAAAACTTCCATCATCTTTTATATGTCCTATCGATCCAATCATTTTCTCTAAACCTCTCTTTGTCAACAATATTAATGTACAAAAAATTGAATTAGATCAGCCTTATTCTCTAATTCCACCTAATCCTAAGATCACCATTAATGCAAAGGCTATAGATGTACATCAAATACATTCTAAGTATGACCACCACAGTAAAAAAAATTAGTAATGTAAAAGTAGATGTGGAGTAATATGTCCCTCTTTCCTCTTTTCCTAATGACGAATCCATTCTTGAATTAATCCATACCTAACAACCTAAACTTCCTCAACAAAATAATCAACTTGGGAATTCCAAACAAAAATTCCCTTGTTTTAATAACTTCATCACTATCATTTATCCTTAAACAAATCCAATTTCCTATTTTTTGAACATTCTATATCATTTTCAAGTTGGAAATGTTATGATTATCAAGGAAACTATGAGAATAGATTATGGCACCCCATCATGCCCTCAACTTACAACAATCTCTAGATAACTTACATGAATTAAACTTGATAAATTTAGTTTATTACTTCATAAATATTGTAACACATTAATTTGGTCCTATGAGTACCTGTATGACATTGATCCTAGTATCATGGTACATAACATCATCACCTATTTTGATGCAAATCCTATGAGACAAAAATAATTGAAATTTCCCCCCAATGTTTCCAATTAATGACATAAAAAATCATAAAATTTTTAGATTCCAAATTTATTAAACCAATGGATTATTCTGAATGGGTGTCAAAAATTGTTCCCATTAAAAAAAAAGTCTCCATGGTTAATTGCATTTGCATTAATTTTTTAAACCTCAATCTTGATTGTCCCAATGATGATTTCCCTTTACCTTCTATTTATGCCATCATCAATTCTACTACTGGCTATGAAATTTTGTCCCTTATGGATGAATTTTTAGGTTATAATAAAATTCACATTTCCCACAAATATCAACATAAGAGAAATTTCACCATGGAATGGGGCACCTGTTATTACGTTGAAATGACCTTCAGTCTTAAAAATGTTAGATATAACTATTAGTCGGATCTGACCCACATTTTCCATGACTTTATCTATAAGATTGTGTAAACATATTTGAACAATCTTATTACCAAATCTAACAGCTATAAAAATTATCTTTATGATCTTGTTATCATCTTCAATCCCCTCATCAAATATAAATTTGGACTAAACACATACAAATGTGTCTTCGGCATCACATCTAATAAATTATTAGGTTTCTTAATCTCTCTTTATGATATTGATGTTGATCCTTCTTAGATAAATGTAATTGTCAATTTGTCTATCACTCACTCCATTCTAGATATTTGTACTTACCTTGGCCATCTTGGGTAAAAAGATGATTTGTCCTTGAAATGTCTTATCAAATTTATTCTATTAATTCCATATTAAATAAAGGTATTGCTCTTGAATGTATGGATATTTATCATAAATTATTTGACAATATCAAATAAACTTTTATTCATCCACCCACCCTTCGTCCATCTTATAATGACCATCTTATAATCTTATATACTTCTTCCACACCTGTATCAGTTGGGACAATGCTTATAGAAAAATATGATACCGAAAGAGAATATGCCATCTATTATATTATTTGAGGTTTATTGACTATGAAAAATGTTATACAAAAGTAGAATGGGATTACCTCTCTATATATTTTACAAATGAAAAGCTTTGTCATTATATGCTTTATTAAACAACTTATGTTATCATTCATTCTAATCCACTCTATCACTTCTTCTCTAAAGCCTTTCTTCATAGAGATAAAATTGGAAAGTGGATGGTCCATCTAATGGAATTTGATTTTTGCATTATCAATTATAAAACTATAAAAGATCAAATAGCTGCTCCTATACTTGTTACCTATCACCTTCAAGATAGTCTCCTAGATGATAATATCATATCATATATATATTTGTGTGTGTGTGTGTGTGTGTGTATGAATGATATGATATGATATTATATATATATATATATTAAAGGTATTAATCAATCTATATCTCTCAAATACTAATTCCATAATTTCAAAGTTGATATTGAATAAAATAGTCAAGAAGATTCCTCTATCCTTCCAAAGACTATTAAATTGAAATTAGTTATTGAATAACTTAGATTGATTAATACCTTTAATATATATATATATATATATATATATATATTAAAGGTATTAATCAATCTATATCTCTCAAATACTAATTCCATAATTTCAAAGTTGATATTGAATAAAATAGTCAAGAAGATTCCTCTATCCTTCCAAAGACTATTAAATTGAAATTTATATATATATATATATATATTAAAGGTATTAATCAATCTATATCTCTCAAATACTAATTCCATAATTTCAAAGTTGATATTGAATAAAATAGTCAAGAAGATTCCTCTATCCTTCCAAAGACTATTAAATTGAAATTAGTTATTGAATAACTTCCCAAAATCAACATTGATTTACATGAAGATACTTGGACCCTTAATTTTGATGGTGTCAAATGCCTTCAAGGAGCTAGAGTAGGCTGTATCTTCACTAGACCTTTTGATAAAATTATCACTTTGGAATTTTTCCTTACATTTGATTTTACTAAAAACATGGTGGAATATGAAGTTTCAATCCTAGGCATGATAGTGACACTTGATTTAAATATTACATATCTGCATGCTTTAGGTGACTCCCAACTCATTTGTCTATAGGTTAATGATGATTATCAATGCAAAAGTGAAAACCTTATTAATTATCATCCAATAGACACTACCCCTACCAAAAAATTTGATTCTTTTACCATTGAACCCATCCCTAGAGATCAAAATTATATCATTTATTTACATGATTATTCATCATCTCTTTTTCATCCACACCAATTTATTACTGATTATACATTTTTTTTTCAAATAAAAAAATACCCATCTTCCATTCAACCAAAAGATTCACTTGTCTACCATATTGACACTATCACCATTTGATAGAGCCTGTGTTATAAAGACATTATTCAATTCATTGACCATTAAATCTATCCTTCAAACATGGATTCCATTGAAAAGACTCAAATTCAAAAACAAGCTTTCAAATATATTTTTTGATATAACATCCTTTATTATCAAATGTTGAATATACCCTAATTCACTATGTTATGAAACAATATGTTCCTCCTCTCTTTAAACAAACACATGGGGGAGTTTATAATGGTAACTATAGTGGACATGTTATAGGATTTAAATGCTTACCTATGGGTTAATTTTGGCATACTATTGAAAAGGATTCCATTGAGTTTCCTAAAAAGTGTAGTCCTTGCCAAATTCATGATGATCTAATCCTTTAACCTCTAGTTGAGCTCCAAATTGTGGAGTCTCCCTACCCATTATTAATTTGGGGATCAGGTCTCATAGACAAACCCCCTAGATCACAACATGGGCATGTCTTTATCATCATGGCTACCATGTATGTTACCAAATCGATTGAAGACATATACCTCTCATCAATGTCAATAGAACCACCATTTATAAATTCACTATCAATCAAATCATTTATCATTTTTTATTTCCCCATACTATCATTTATTATAATGGTGGTAACTTCAAAAATAAATATGTGAAATATCTTTGTACTAAATTCAAAATTAATCACAAATTCTCCATGCCCTGCCGTATACAATTCAATGGCCAAGCTAAGGATAATAAAAAAATCCTTAATAAAATTATCCAAAATATAATTAGTAAAACTCACATGGATTGGCATCTTCATCTATATCCCACTCTTTGGGCCTATCACACTAGCATACATACTACCACTAGGGAAACACCATTTTCTCTAGTCTATGGTTTAGAATATGCCCTCCCATTAGAATTTGAGATTTCATCTCTCAATATATCTCTTCACACTATCATACCCAATGAGGAATTACATGAATCTCACCTTCATACTCTTGATCTTATAGAAAAACACCATCTTCCCACTCTATAACATAAGTGCCAATACAAGGCTCTCATCACTTAGCAATATAACAAAAAGGTTAAAGTTCATAATTTCAATGTTGGTTATCTTTGTCCTTAATCAAACTACACACATGATAAAAGGGAAAATACACCCAAAAATGGTGGTGTCCTTAGTAAAATACATACTTGGTTCTAGAAACTATAACTTTCAAACCAATAAAGGCCATATTTTTAAAGATCCCACCGCTGCACATTTTTTAAAGAAACACTTTGATTAAATCTTTCCCTTTTTATCATGATTTCTATATGTTATCCTACTAACACTTTTGGTAGGATATCTACATAGGTATCACCCTCTATAATTTTTTATATTTCCACAAACCTTAATTCTTTCAATTTGGTTCTTTCATTTTTTTTCTCATGATTTGCATTATTAAACTATGGATAGGTCCTGGTCTTCCTCATGAATTCATTTTATTAAATTTCTCACTTTGAAATATTTTTTTCACCCCTTGGGTTTTTATTTTATGAGTTTAAATTTTAGATCATGGATAGGACTAGGTCTTCCTCACAAATAACATCTCTCTCATCCTTCTTTTCAATTTTTTTTGCACCCTTTGGGTTTTTCTTTTGTGAGTTATAGTGTAAGACCATGGATATGACCTAACCTTTCTCACAAGTACCATCTTTCTCATTTATTTTTCACATGATTTGTGCACCCTCTTGGGTTTATATTTTATGAGTTTTAGTGTGAGACCATGGATAAGACTAGGCCTTCCTCATTAAATCACCATCTTTAATTCAATGTTCCTTTTCTAGAATGTTTTAGCAATGGTTACAAGATTATGATCCCTTGTTCTCATATTTAGTTTTTGCTCATTTTGTAGATAAACCTTGCA
Organism: Torreya grandis; assembly: GCA_037957365.1. Lineage (NCBI taxonomy): Eukaryota > Viridiplantae > Streptophyta > Pinopsida > Cupressales > Taxaceae > Torreya > Torreya grandis. The sequence continues at coordinate 2,019,665 of JARHVA010002040.1, forward strand.
CAAAAAAATATGTTATCATGTTTCCATACACCTCTAACATTATAATGATAAGGGCTAACACTTCACTATCATTGTATCCCCTTCTCACATTTGTCACATTATTTTTTATTTGAATTAATTCAAATTGTATCATGTTTCATTCCTCTTGATTTCCTCCCCTTTAATTCAACTTTAGATAAACCAAGGTAGAATTTAAGATATCACTTTTTATTTCACATGAATTAACAATACTCTTAGACACCATGATCTTTAAGTTTTCTTTCTTAGTAATCAAGGCCAATGTTTTCAAATAATAGACATATTTAGCACACATGTTTGGTTCTCTAAATCCATATAGAAGATGAATAGAAAAAGCCATCAAAATTAAAAAGCCAAATAATTTGAAATAAAAGATGATGATATAAAAGGCAATATAAATATTCAAAACTCAAAATCACACCAAAAGACATTATTGAAAGAACATATCCTATCTCCAATTAAAGCTCAATCTCCATAGTTGGACTCATGATAGATCCAAGGTCTAGTGGGGTAAATAGTCTAGTATATTGGAATAGGAAAATTGAAAAAACCTCCATGATGACATCTACTTTATCATACAAGTACCCAATCTTCATAGTAGACTAATGGATCTATAAGGGGTTTTAAGGAATAGAGAACACATTGAGGGAAGGTAGGTCCTTTTTACTTTTCATGCATATATCCTTCATGGGATGATGTCTATACTACATTTGTTGACCTAAGATTTGTATGGCTAGAGTTTCTTCAGAGTCCTTAATGTCTAATGTCCTCTTATTTTGAGAAACCTAATTTGAGTGTCTTGACTTTCATAAAGTGTTTCCATACCTTGTCTTTGCCTTCATTTTCCCCTCTACCCATTTCATTTCCCCCTTGATAGGGAAGTCTAATTCTAAATTTGTTTCCCCATTTATTCTATATTTTCTCTTCTTCATCTCTTCAAAATATTCTAGCACTAATTTTTTTAGATTTATGTATCCTTAGAACAAAACAACATGCTCAAGAAACTATGGATTAATTTTTTTACACTAGGTATTTACATTTATAGACTTGACTTACTTTATTTTACCATTTTACATAATTTCACATTCTTTTTATTGGACACTTGAGTTTGTTTCTACTTTCATGTTCTTTTTCCATTATTGAGTGAGGTTGGCTTTTTACTTATCACTCACCAATGTTGTTTTCCCTTTTATGCACTTTTTCCATTAATGATTGAGTAGGAATTATTACTTCTCATTCCTTAATGATGTTTTAACAATGTTTTTTCAATCATTGTTTAAGTAAGGATTGTTTCTATATTCACATTGATGTTTGATTACCATTTTTTAAAACATGTATCCTTGGTTTGACTTTGTGACTTTTCCTTTCTTACTTAAGGTTTACTTGTTGGATTTTTTAGGTCTTTAGTAGCCTTGGATTTTTGGTTAATCAATTTACTCTAAATTTTGACTTGGTAATTTGGTCCTAACTTAGGATTTATCACCCCAGCTTACCAAATTTCCAAGTTTATCTCATCTACACCACTTTAGTTATCTTCTATATCTTGAGTTTATTTGCTTTTGCTCTTCAGTTTTGTATCCTTGGGATTATCCAAATTAGTCTGTGCACCCTCCATAATCAAAGATATAAACACAAAGAATAACCATATAAAAATAAAGGTAAGAAAAGGTACACATACATTAAGTTTTTAGTTATTTTATGCTTTAAAATACTATAAATTACTTAGCTTCAGCATTGTGTGTTATTTTCTTCTCTTCTCAAAACACCATACCCTATTTCACCTAAGTGACACATGATGAGATTGATTGGGGAATATTTATACACATAATATTTTAAAACTTTATCAATTACTTACTTTTTTTCTTGCAAGAACCCATTGAGTCTAAATCTCTTTGAGTGCACTTAAAGGTTGTACTAGGAAAGGGATGGGTAAACCATTGGTTGTTTAAAGGATTTTTGTCACATACACCACCACTTCCCTAAGCTTTGTATCCTATCTTACACCCTCATCCAAGCATTAATTACTTTTTGTAGCCCTTCCCTAAGCTTAAAAACCTTTTGATGGTTTACGTTACACTATCAATCCCATTAACTTTGTACTCAAATTGATAAAACATATTTAGGGTCTATGTCTTCCCCTAACTGACCTAGACCAAAACCTAACTTATTTTTATCAATAATGATGTTGAGATGATTGGGCTAACCAAATTGGCTAAACTTTTAGAAAGGTTTAACATTAGATTCAACTATATATACACATTCATTTCACCATTTCTTATTGATATCAAGAGTTAATTATTCATTTGCACTTCTTTACAATATAATCTTCCACCATTCTACTCGAGGAGATGTAAATTAGGATCTAAAATTAGAGAAGAATATTTTCTTGTGGAAAATTCTTAGATGATTTGGCATTTCTTAGTGATCCTTATAGTCCACAACAACCTCTTGTGAAGATCCATTAGCAAATGGAGAGATTGAGTCTTCATGGGTTCCTCTTCAAGGTAAGTATCTTTAACTTTACTCTTTTATTTTATTAGATATAAGTATCATAAGTAATGGATTTTTAATATATTTCTCTCTCCATGAATTAGGGTTTTACATACACATAGCTTAAATTTAGATTATCTTATACATGTTTACTTTTATGTTTACTAACCCCAATTTTATGCCATAAGATTTGGTGAGCACTAGATTAGGATTTTAATTTACTTGTCATTTAATTTTTTAAATATGAAAACATAGGACCTAGATAGGCTTATTGCATAGTGTTGCTTGACTAAAGGCTTTGGAAACTTATCTAGTGATGTTATTATGGTAAGACATCCCATGGTTAGGTCTAGTGGATCCATATTGGTCATGACATAGAATATTTAATGTATCAACAATAAGAAGTGTAAGTAATATTTTCCTTATCTAAGAAAGGATTGATTAATAGATCATTTACATTTCCCTTTGTCTATAGGAGACTCACCTACTATGCTACCATGAGTGGAGAAACATTTAACATAGAGAATAGTCCACTGGGCTGAGTTATGTTTGAAATAGTTGATTTAGTGGTATTTGGGTGATGAGGCATGTATTTTATGTTGGTCGATGCTATGGTGACCATTGAGATGAAATATTGAGGGGAACCTTGAGTGATTCTATGTTCACTCCCATAGAAGCATGTCCACATGGTTTAACTTGATCCTACCCTATGATTCCAACATGTGAGAGAGTTCCAAGAGGGGGATATAAATCCCATTGCTCTTTCTCAATTCTTTGATCATCCTCCTTAGTGGTATTTTGATTGAAATAGATATGCCTAGCCACCACCATCAACATATTTACCTTGTTAAATAGATATCCATGAATGAAATATTGGGATTCAATGTCCCAACTCTATGAATAAACCTTAACACTATAACTTTCACAAATAATTGGGTAAGGAACTTGATTTGCACCAACTTTCATTCATATCTCACCAGATAGTTTACATGGGACTAAGATACATTCAAAATATTTGAAGGGGTCTATGGGATATATTTTCATAGAAAAAGGGTTTGGTTTAGTTATATGTACCCTATGAACCATTATTAAGATGGTAGACCTCTAAAACCCTCATTAAACCCTAGTTAAGACTTGTTGAGTGATATAGACCCTAAAACACCTTAAAATGAATATTTTTTCTTATTAAATAGTCTTAATAGGCTCCCTAGGTGACCTAATCACCCAAATGGTCTACTGGTTGACACATGCAAGGTGTGTGCTATATAGATCGAGCCTAAAAGAGCTACTCCAAGCTTGCATACAAGAGAATAGATGAATTATAGATATACTATGTGTTTTTAATGAGTGATAATAATTCATAGGTCTCAAATAAATTATCAACAATAACATTTAGGGGCCTCTATGTTTAAAATTCACTTACAGACCTTCCTAGGTGCCTAGGTGGAGGACTATATACACACAAAGAAGAGTTAAATGGTTTAATAAAGACATCACAACTAATATATATGTAATAAGTGGATTATTTAATATAAATAAATGTTTCCAAGTGAATCACTACTATAGTATGGGTTCAAAACTTAGAAACCTAACATTCAAGCCTATTGATCTAACACCTTCTCAAAGCCATGCTACCTGAAGTCTAGAATAGAGGAAAAAATGGAGTCAAATAGCACATTATACCATCATGGAGATGTTTATTAAGGATTTTCAAGTGATTCATCAAATTTTATTTTTGGATAATAGGTCAAGTTGGTCACTTTGGCCTAAAAATGCCTCAGGGGTGCACAAAATGCACAATTCTCACTTGAGGAACAACTTGATGAGATTGTAACTATATGAGACAATTTCATGGGGAGTTGAGATATTTGGGAGAGTTAATGAGGCTTGTATATAATAAATAGTGGCATTGGTTCATAGGTTAAAGTCCTAACCTTTATGAACTGTTGTCAAGAGTCCAAAACCCCTTACACCTCCCTAAAACCATAATAGTGACCCAATTGAGAAGATCTATGAGAAAATGCATCCAAATTAATTAGGATATCATTATAAACACTTTGAGACTATATTAAACTCGTAATGGATCCCATCTATAGTATCAGTATGTACATACTATTGTATGACCCCCTAATAACTATAATTATTCAATGTTTTGAGTAGAATCCAGGGTGTAGAACTTATTAAATGGTTAAAAATAATTTAAAAAGGTAATATGATACATATTTAAACCTTTTAAATCATTAAAAACTTACAATTTTTACTTAATATATATATATAAGTCTATGCCAAATAGGCAATCTAAATGTGCTAAAGGGAGGTGACCTAGTCATCTAAGGTAGGATTATAGGTGTGAGCTACTTGGAGAACTTAAGTTTTTGTATTAAAAAATGTTTTTAACTTGATAAAGTATCACTTAGTCATCTTTAAGGTTTTATTCAATCTTCATAACCATACAAATAATGAAAAAGTTAAGAGACTAGGTTACTTATTTACAGGCCTACTTAATCAACAAAAAAGGGATAGTTATGGGTGTATAAGACTAGTATGGAGTAAAATAATGGTCATTAAACTTATATAATTTCCTCATGTGGTGATAAAACTAATTTTCCATCCACTGTGAAGGCTATGATAGTTTTTCAAGTCATGTTGCCATGTAAGGAGGATGTGGCTACTAATTGATTCATGGAGGAGGCCTAATTGAACCACTTCAATACTTTTTAACTACTAAAAGGAGAGTGAATTTAATATGAGTGGCATAAATATGATCTTCATGTGTCAATCTTGGTTGGAAACATACTTTAATACTCCAAAGATGGTCATTAAAGACACCAATCAGCCTAAGCAGTGCATGGAGTGTTGAGGCTATTTGTAACTATCAATTAAAAGGATTGTGGTCATTCATGACCTATTAATGATATTTAAATGCTTGATTATATTCTCATTCTTTTCCACTCTTCTACATATTTAGTATTTTATGCCATTATAATCATCCCTTGACTAGTTGTAATGAAACACTACTAAATTATATCTTGATAACCCCTTTAAATCAATAAAGGACTATTTTAATGTTTATTTACTAGAATTAATGTGTAATTTTTTGTTTATTTGTATAAGTTTTAAGTTTCATTCCTAATTTTATGTCCTTTCCTTCACCTAGTTATAATTTCATCCTATGCAGGTCATGTGATGAGCTAAAGAGTTGGTAGTTATATTGAAGAGTAAGTTGGTTAATAGTACCTAAAAATGACCTCTTGTCCATTAAATTCAATTATAGGCATACACCATAGACGTCACATGAAATTATTATGCTTAGGAGTTGATTTAGAAGCTTGTTTCAATCATAAGTCCTTACTTGATTCATAAAGTGTTTATTGAACATCAGCTAGAGTAGATATATCAATATTCAAGCATCACCTCATTATGTTAGGTTTATTTCATGTATATATCTATATATTTTCAAACCAATAATTAGTATATATTAGGAAGGATCAAGTTCATCTACCATTGTAGATATCCCCATAAAATATAGGTTTGGTCCTTCTATAGGTCACCCACATCCTTTAGACCAATCCCATATTGCCCCAAACTTGGAGAGAACTAAACCATCTTCTCTTAAAGTTAAAATTTGGAGTGTTAATATTTAAGGGATGCCTAGTAGGACCAACATTAAAGTTTTTTTGAACATGCACTTGTATACTTGGATGACATCAAAGATATTTAAGCACGTTAGTAGTATATCTATTATCAAGTTTCATGCCAAAAGTGGTCACAAGGTCTTCATCAAAAGGTAATTAAGTTGAGTTTTTTGAGTTATCTTTATACTTTTATAGGATAAAGAGGTACCTTAAGGCCAATCCTAATCCTTCACCCCTCTAACTATCCTAGTTATGCTCAAACAAACACTATTATAAACCATACACCTATAATGGATAGGTCTAGACATCAATCCTTTATGCCCTTGAATGGTGGCATCCACTTAAATATGAATTAGTTTGATTACATACCTATTACTACACTTAAAATCATGACCTATTTCATAGGAGAAAACTCAACCAACCCTATATAACATATTAAAAATATAGCCACTTTATACTCAGTTCATAATATGACCTAAGATAATGTGATTATGTGATTATTGACCACTTTCCGAAAAGGTAAGTCACTCCAATGGTATAGGATCTTAACAAATAATTCTATAAATACCTAATATGAAATTGGGGAAAACTTTTGTAGACACTTTGAGGATAAGACTAACCACCTATCTTTAGGAGAGCAACTTGCCACACTTAAAAAGGCTCCCCAAGAGTTTATAATAAATTTCAACTATATGTTTTAAAAAACATAGGATAGGATCCCAATTTTAGTCAATCTCACTCATAATTATGCCTTATTTTGCTACTTAAGAGCCCTCAATTTTTATGTGTTATTTATGATATAATCCATGAGAGGGAACACTCTACTAGATGCCTATGAGGTGGCTATAATGAAAGAAAATTTTCTAATCGAAGAAGGTAAGATTACCCCAAGACCCCTCATCCATTTTTCCCAAAAATTAAAATCCCTATTCTTACCATTTCTTCCTTCCAACACCAACTAATCATTATTAGATACATGTCAATCAAGCAGATAGATTAGGAACAATTAAAGAGCTACTCAAGGTCTAAAACAACAAGATAGTGGCCCTAGAGTGGTAGAAAATTATGCACCCTATTAAGAACCTTATCATCCCTAATAGTAAAATATACCTCCATATCAACCTAATCAATAAGGTAAAAGGTAGATCACTAAAACAAGTCCCTATAATAACTACAACCCCAATCTACTAGCACTTCTTGAACACTAGTTCCAACTGAAAAAAACTATGCTCAAGTGGGTCAATGACCTACTCAATGGGGAAAATCACATGAGGGTTAATTTAGTTCATGTGGATATGTTTTACAATATTATTTAATGCAATATAACAAAGATCCTTCAACATATGACATTCATCCCCATACACAACACAAGGAAGGCCCTTATATTTAAAATGAAAACACTCCCTTTATAACTCAAGTTGAGATGCCTAATCAACAAGGAATAAGTGGAAGTGAAGCACCATTTGAGACTACCTTTGTTAAATTACATGAAGAAGACCATTACTTCGAGAAAGTTTCAACCAATTAGATTGGAGGGACAACTAAAGTAGATAATATAGTTGGAACCTATATAATGGATAAAAGAAGGGCATTTGGTGATGGTTCAAGACTTTAAAGATCATCTCCTCCACCATATTAGACACCTTAATGGGATAATTGTTAAGATGTATCTCCTAATACATCATCAACTCAATAGTTTCAATATGGGAGAGGTTAAAGTCATAGAGGTCCATTCATACCTCAATTCACACAAACTCCAAGTAGTATTATTGCTCCTAAGTTGAAATCCAAGACAACTAGCCCTCACCTTAGTATTATGGATCAGATGAATAAGTTCCATGTCACTATATATATTTGGGATACCTTTCTCATTCTGGGAAAAAAATAGATCCTTTAATAAGATCTTTCATAACTCCATGTCTTAGACAAATATGCAAAAAAGCTAGGTGTAATCCTAACCAATTCCAATCAGCCTCATGGGTATCAAGCACCCAAATTAATCAATCCTCCTCCATTATATCTCTTTATATTCATAGGTTATTCCCTAGTGCATAATTGTATGATATATAGTGGGTCTAACACTTCTATCATGCCTAATTCTATAGAAAATAAATTAGGACTAAAGTATGAACCTAATGCTAAAGGGGTATTATAATTATATGGGTCTCCTACTAATACTATTGTTGTCCATAATGATCTACAAATCATCTTGGATCTTTGTCCTATTTTAACTATATCTCAAGATGTATTAGTAATTGACCACCCTCCTTACTTTGCCTTATGCTTGTGTAGGTATTTCACTACCAAGGTAGGGGTTATCTCTCTTCTATCTGGTATTATATGGTTTTAAGGACTAGATATGGAACAAAGGTTACCATAAGGTCTAAAACTATCTCTAGGTTCCACTTAGAGCCTTACATGCCTAACTTGACAAAAAATAATTGCACTATCATAAATGAGGATGAACATCCCAATGACCAAGATCCCATTGAGCCACTTGAAGGCATATCACATTCACTCCTTAATGAATGGGAGGTAGAAAACCATGTCTATGATCCATGTAAAAGAATTGAAGAGGTAGGTTTTGGTGTGTATTTTAAGCATGAAGAAGGGGCTATCATACTAGCTCTTACTAGCCCAAGCCAAGATAAAGACGGTTTATGGAATTTGTTCTTTGATGGATCTAGATATAAGAGAGGAAGTGGGGCAGGTGTCATGCTTGTCTCTCCTTCCAAGCAAAAGTAATTTTATACCTTGAGGTTTTAATTTACTTTTACTTTTAACATAACAGAGTATGAATCCCTCATCCATGGGTTAAAATGGGCAAGAAAGAAAGGCATAAAATTTTTACAAGCCATGGGGGATAGTGAGTTAGTAGTGAATTAGGTTAAAGGGTAGAATGTATTCAAGTGTCCACTCTTGAATCCATACAAACATAGGGTTTAAGACCTCCTTAAGGACTTTGAGGCCTCTGACATTCACTCCATTCTTATAGAAGCCAATCAACATGAAGAATATGTAGTTGCTGATAGAGCATAATATGATATTCCAAGTATGGTTAAGATCATAAAAGAGCATCAAAAAATTAAGGTGGTATGTAGACATTCAGTCCCTAACAATGAGGTGATCTAGCAAGAGTTTGAAAATGATAAGCAAATTTCATGTTTCCTGTAGTGGGAGGTAGAATTTTGTTCAAGGAACTAAGGTAGATTACAATAGCAGTATGGGGACTAGATTTTCTAATTGAGGACAAATAAGTTACCTAAAGTTTTGGTGAAATTGGATAATATATATATAATGAAGATGGTAAACTAGGGAAATAAAAGGTTAGCATATCCACAAAAGAAGAACATTATGAGAAAGTTATCATCTTCAAAGATAAGATTCTCAAACTAGGAAAAGTAAACACCAAGGAGGAGAGGGTAGCCTCCATATAATTATGCCAACAAATTTTAGACATATTTTTTTTAGAGTATCATGAATTGAATGGGTTTGACCCTAGTATGGCTTAGCATATGATAGAGTAGGAGGCAAGTGCTACGACTATAAGAGAAAAGCAAGGATTGATCAATGCCAAGATTGAGATCCTTATCAAGAAGGAGTTGACCAAGCTCATTGAATATAGCATCATCTTACCCATCAAACATTCTTCATGGGTTGTTAATCTTGTGCCTATGAATAATAAGAATGGGTAGATGAGGTTATTTTTAGATTTTAGATATCTCAATAAGGTGACACTAAGAGATCACTACACTTTACCATATATGGATCAACTTATTCAATGAGTTATAGGCTCACAAAGGTTCTATTTAATTGATGGATACTCAGGGTACAATTAGGTGTTAGTGAGGGAGGAGGATTAACATAAAAATACCTTAATAAATAAATGGGGAACTTGTGATTACAAGAATATGCCCTTTGGATTGTTAAATGCATGGGATACCTTCCAAAAAACAATAGATGTAGCCTTCCAAGGGATTATCAATGAGATGGTGCTCATCTACCTTGATGACATCATAATATTATCCAATTATTCCAAAGATAATTTGACACACTTGAGGCTAGTGTTTGATATGTGTAGGCATTTTGGGGTCTCTTTCAACCCTAAAAATGTATCTTTATTATCCATGAGGTTATATTTCTAGGACATGTTACGGAAAAAAAAAGGGATCTTCATTGACCCTAAAAGAATAGATGCAATCCTTGAATTATCACTTCCTAAAAACAAGAATATATTATAGAGTTTATTTTGAAAAATTAACTTCATCATAAGATTCATACCTGGATTTGTAAAATTGGTTAGGTCTCTACCCACCTGCTCAAGAAGCATAAAGAGTTTTCATGGACTAAGGAAGGTAAAATAAGCTTTTAAGACATGAAGTAGGCCATTTAAAAATATCTTACCCTCCTCAACCCTAATTTATCAATGGAATTCTTCATGTATGCCTTATCTACAAATGACACTACTTATACCATGCTTATGTAACAAAATAGTGAGGGCCTTGAGTAACCCATAGCCTTATTTAGCCAAGTGTTATAGGGGTAAGAATAGAGGCACATGTTTGTTTAAAAACATATATTTTTATTCATTATATGCCTCAATAATTTCAAACATATGGTGTCTAAAAAAAAACTTTGTCATGGTAGTCCACCCTAGCATTAATGATTTCATCCTTAATAGAGACTTGAGTGAAAAGAGGGATGGTTGAGTGACCAAATGCATGGAATATGACATAAAATTTAAGTTAAATAATTTTTTTATGGGTAGAGTGATATGTGAACACCTTATTATAGATGTGAAATAAGATAAGGAAGTGGTTTTAGTAATTCCAAGTGACCAACAAGCAGTTGCACCTACACCTCCTTCCAGCTAAACTCTAGACTTGGTGAGATTCCTTCAAATGGGAGAGTCTCTTATAAGATTAAATAAGAAAATAAGGAAGTAATTAATACTAAAATCCATTCATTATTTTTGTATTTATGGGACAATATTCAATAAGGATCTTGATGGCATGTTTTTGAAGTGTGTAGAAACTAGTCAAATTAACAAGCTCCTAGACCAGTTTCATGATGGGCATATAGGAGGACACTTTGTAACTATAAAATACCATTAAATATCATAAAATAAATTTATTTTTGTCTAAGTTTGTTTAGGGTCTCTCATGCTTGGTTTAGGAGGTTCTAAAAATGAGTTATGTTCACAGGCAAGTGAAGACTAGTTGCCTTGCCTCTCAAGCCTATTCAAGTGGATCAACCCTTCATGTAGTGGGGCCTAGAATTTATAGGTATGATTTATCCCACATATATAAAAATAAATAAGTGGGTTTTTACTAATATTTATTATTTTACAAGGTGGGTGGAGGAATTTATCCTTAAGGAGGCAAATGAGAAGTCAGTCTTAGAGATCTATGATAGTTTAGTGATGAAATTTAGGGTCCCTTTAACCATCATATTATATAATGTAATATAATTTAGTAGTTTAAATATGGGTGAGTGGGATATTTATCAAGTTATCTACCTCATTAATTCACATAATTATGATCCATAGGGAAATGGACTAGTAGAGTCCACCAATAAGAATTTCATTAGGATCATAGAAAGAAAAATAGATGGCAACCAAAGGGAGTAACATACCAAGATAAAGAATTCATTATGGGAAGATAGGATTACTCCCAATAGGTATATTGGTCACTAAAAATATCTTATTTTATATGTAAAATAAGCAAGACTTCCCATATCACTTGATTTTCCATCCTTAAAACTTGGACACTAACTTGAACTCATAGAGATTGATTCAATAAAAGTAAGGATAAATGGATTAAAGGATCTAAAAGAGACAATGGATGATGATATAAATGATATGTGGTCCAATAAATATAAATTAAAGAGATCATTTGAGAAGAGATAATCTTCAAATACCTTCCAATAAGTTGACATTGTACTTAAGTGGGATGAAGATCATGCCAAGTCATGTAAGCATTCAAATGTTGATAGTCTTTGGAGTGGGCCATATGTCATTACTAGTTACAAGGAGAACACTAAATTATAATTATCCAAATTTATTTATAAGTAAGTCAATATCCATGTCAATAGGTTATTCCTAAACTATTGTAACTAGAAATCACAAAAACATCTTTGTACATAGTAGTTAGGTTTCCTTCTTTGAAGTCATATAGCACATGCCTTGCTAGTTACTTCTTTGGTTGTATTCTTGTTGGTTTATGTTGTATGTATTTTATTTTCCTTATGTCTTGTTGTGTTTCTTTTATATTTTGTTTCAGTTTTATAGGTATACAAGGTAGTATCCATGATGTTATAGTTTCATCAAAGAGTCTTTCATCTAGAAAATGAATGATACGTATGAGATCTTGGGACCTCTTGACCAATCGGTAGGTCAAGAATTTAGGGTCACTAGTAATGTTGAATAATTTTTGTCCTTAAGCCTAGAAAGGAGGAAACCTATCTTGATAACTTAATATCACTTGTGGTCACCCTTTTTATACCTCTTGAAGTGTTAGGACAATCCAAATGAGAATCACTAGCCATCATAATGCCAAGGCGGTAGGTTCAGGTGTCTTGTCATGTTAACGAATACCAATATAGTTATCTTCTCACCCTATTTGAGCTTGTGTCAAGTTATACCTTTGTTTTTAGTCATGTATGATGATCTATAGCAGGCCTTAAGGTGGTCTCAATAGTCCATTTTTACTCATAATTAAGATAACCCAATGTTTGTAGCTGATGACCCTATCAAGAATCCATCTAGTATGATGAAATGTGATAAGGATAGAGAGGTTTAAGGATTATAATGAATATATGGTAACCTTATTTATATATTTATCATGTTTAAAGTTATTTTAATAAGTATTGAAGTAGCCTCCATTTAAAGCCTTCACTTGAAATCATATGTGTTGTTTGTTGACCAAATTTGACCCTATAGGTAACATTAGGACCCCTATAGGTAAAAAATTGATCTTAAAATGTTTTTTTGGGGCCTATTATAATTTAATGAAGTATGTCATAGCTCATGTGATGTGATTTTATGTGTATCTAGCCTTGGTCATAATATATTAGTCCTAAGAGTCATTTTGGGGGTAATAAATGAGCACTAAATGAATTGTGAAACAAACTTAGGAAAATTTAAGGTTTAAAAATGTGATGTCATGTCCCATGTGTCTTAATATTCCCTAATCAACTATTAATAACTAAAATGTGGTAAGTTCTTTAGAAGAAAGAGTAGTTTTCTTGGAAAAAGGAAGAGTTTGGAACGTGTACGACCCATGAGAGAGTGTGACACATGGGAGAAGGTTTTGAGATGAATATTTATCTTCCTTAGACTCAATTACACATTTTAAATGCTTTGAAATCATAAAAAAAAGGTCTAAAACCATTTTATTCCTTCCTCGTCCTTTTAGACACATAGAACTAGTCAGTAAGTTTGTGCTTAATACAACTAGTTGGAGGAATTCCATGTCAAAATAATTTGGGAGGTGAAATTATACTTATATAGATTTATTTTCATAGTAAATGTTCAAATATTATTCAATTTTTCTTTATGAATCATCTCTAACAAATTGATTGTGTTGTTCTACTCACTATTTTCTGTACCCGATAGGTTTTTCTCTAATTTGGATAGTTTCATACAATCCAAAAATTGGAATTGAATCCATAGGAAATATAAATATTCACGTCATGTTATACATTCTTGTTTTAGTGTTTCAAGGTGTTTTGATAAGCCAAGTATCTCAGGTTGAAAGAGAAGACATTATTCTATGTTACAGATAGGTTTCCACCATTTCTAATGTCTTCATATCCTGATAAATGTGTTAAAGGGTGATGATAGGTTTATATTAATGTTTATAATATCCTCCATGTCCCTCATGCATTTAAAATAAACCTTAAATTAATAACCATGGAGTGGTAGCTAAGGGACATACCATACATTTAATTATTTCATGACTATCATGTATAATCAACTACGTGGACTATGTTAAGATATTTACCACATTCATTTATACATATATAGGTCAAATAATTTTATCCTATAATTGAAACATGAATAATAAATTGATCCCCTCCATATGTTGTAAGAAATAATTTACTATTATAGTCATTTGTAACATATATACACAGTCAGCAATAGACACACACTATAGCTGCTCTCAAGAGTTATATTCACATTGGAAAGAGTATTTTGTGAATTTATTAAATATTAAATAAGATGAATTAATCCATTTGATACCTTAAAATTGTGTTAATTTCATATTACATGTTCATAATTCATACTCACTTCCCAATGCTCTTGTCTACTATTGGATTCACCTTTAGGTGCCTTATAAGAAAATGGCATATGGGAAAATACATACTTGAATGGTATTTATCTCCTCAAGTTTTAAATAATACATTTAAATAGGATATAATGGGACTAGGATTGATCAAATGGTTAGGAACCATGCATTATTTGAATATAATTTCACTGTCTACCTATATACATGTAAATGCCCACTTATATGTGGTGTTAACAAAGAGATAGGGTGTTATATGGAAGCATTGCAATAATTTGAAATCCTTCCTAAAGTCATAACATGTTTAAAATGTCATAAAAAACATTTATAAAATGATATATTTCTAATAAAGGTGGAAGGTCACTCCCAAGTATGATGACTATGGAATTTAGGTACCTTTTACCTAAAAGACAATAACAGAGTACCTAGTCCTTTTGGATATTCCTTAAGACAATGTTATGTTAAGATATGATAATCCAAAATGTATTAATTATTAATCCTTATCATAAATTTAAAACTTTAAAAAATTATAAAGTGATATAGTCATGTGGTTTTCTTACTAAAAAGGCCTAAAGATGCACCTTTAATCACTAAATTTAGGTAGTGAAACCTATAGGCCTTGAGATATAAAGGGACTCTTCACCCAAGTTGGTAGTATTAGACCATACCTTCATGATTTAATGGTTTTATTTTGTTTTAAATAAAATTTATTATCTATATTTCATTCAAATAGGATTATATACAAAGTTTTGGTTCCATATACACCTATAGGGGTGCCTAAATCCAGGATTATCCACCTATAGTTGACTATGAAAGTACATATCACCTTTGAAGAAAGTTTATATATGGAAATACCAATATTGATAATATGAATTATTATATGACCTATATGGGATCAAAAATTAATTTAATGATGTTTCCAAATATGGTGTATGATTATAGGACTCCTATTTCCCCAATAATTGGTAGCTATAGTCAAGTATCACTAACAATGACCCAAGTGGTGATTATTCTAGGTCTTTAGCCTATAAATTTAATGGTATAGGTGAATAAAGTAAATATGATATGTAATTAATGGTTTAAATAATAACTTATATGAATTTAATAATCTCTAAAAGTGTGATCTACACTTATAGGTAGGGGAAATATGCAGACAGGGTCGACCTATTCCTCAAGCCTAACTGAGTAACGATATGTTTCAAGGTGGAAGCATGGGTCATAAGAGTTTGTGAAAAATATGTATGTTATCACCATGGTTTAATTTACATATAATTATAACTTTATATAAATTATTTATAACATAAAACCCTTTTATAAGCATCACACAGTCTACATCTTAAAACCCTACACACAATCCCTTTTCTATAGTCTATCTTAGATTTTTGAGGAGTTGAGGGGTCAAATGAACTAACCAAGGGAAAAAATATGGTATATAGGGTCCTTATGACCTGATAAAACTTATAAAATTTAATTTTACCTTGGTTAAGATGGATATACCTCATTTTTTTATCTCAGAGGTTAGCTAGTCAGGAAAATCAAAATTTTGGCAAGTCAAGCAAATGATGACAAAATGAGTAAACGACATAATAAGAAGCTTTAGGGACATAAAGGAGCATATTTTGAGGTCTATGGAATAATAATTGGTGATAGGAAAAACTCATACAAACTTCCTCTCAAAATTCTCAAAAATCTCTTGCACACAACTCAACCAAGCAAGCTCCAACTATGCCTAGTTGGTAAATGAGAAGAAGGAATGAGAAAGAGTGCTTGTAAAGTTATGTGATGACTTTGTGAGGTTTAATGAGGTATGAAAACAAATTAAACACTATCAAAACCATAATAAATCAGTCCAAATAGTCAAAACTAGTGAAATGTAAGCTAAGCCTATTAGGTCTTAAAGAGGCCTAAAGCCAATTGGGTGTCCAACTTAACCTATAGCTCTTAGTGAGATTTATAAATAGTTGGAACATGTTTATAAGATTAATTTAGACATGTATAAGATATTGTTATGTAAGGAATCCATGGAAAAAATATATTTATACTTTAAGAAAACTCAAGTCTATACAAAGTGGAGAAAAGAGATCTTGTGGGAAAAGTTGGATGTTATGCATGGGAGCCCAAGAATATTGGAAAAGTTAAGGAGGATCTTGAGAAAGTGTTTTGTGGGTTTGTTTCTAGAGTTGAAAATCAAATCTTTATGAATAATGGCTAAGAGGGTAAAATATGCCTAAACTCACTAAAATCCTTGCTAGTGACTAGTTTGAGAAGATGGAGAAGCTATTCATTTAAAGGGAATAGTTTACCCAAAATGATTATTTTATGTTGTAGGGGACTCTCTCAGGATACTCCCCATATTTTTAGACTATACAAAATTGTATAGATGGAGAAAAAAATAGGGTTTTCTTGAATTTTTTTGTGTTTTTGAAAGTTTTAGGAGTCTGAAGATGCCAATCACATGGGAGGAAATATTGATACTTAAGATAACTACCCATGTATATTTTATGCTTCAAAACAACTCTTAAATGCCTCAATAAGAGCTCTCATCTTAGCCAATTAGAACTAACATAGTGAACATGATAGTGAGGAGGGTGAAAACTTAAAGTGGAAGCATTTTAAAGTGTACCTAAGTAATCTAAGGCCATGGATGGCCTTGACATATGTCTTTCAATCCATTTTATGGATTTTCATTACAAACTAAAGCCAATTTTGAGGCCAATTATGAGGGATGACTGAAAAATGAGTTTATTTGACTATAGGTAGTGATGGATCACTTTTAAAGGGATTCAGATGATTATTAATGTAACTAATACATGGAGAAGCATGTATACAACCCATACCTCTTAGTTCAATAATTAGACCTATCCCTGGTTATTTTTGGGACGTCTAAAAAAGGGTGAATGATGAAGATAGTTTTATGAGCCAACAAAAGGAATTTCTTGCCATATTTCAAGAGTTTCATACCTTGGATTGGCACTTGTACTTTATAAATTTTCATGATAAGTTTCACATTATCTTCTCATGCACATATAATTCTTTTTTGCATCTTAACACTTGTCCTTGTGACATTTGGACTTGTTTATTCTCTTTTCTCTCTCAATTTCTATAATAGCTATCCATTTTGGCTATTGTAAGCATGATCCACCTAAGTATGGCAAAGCCCTACTCATTTTCAGACCATGGATCAATAAAGACTACTAATTTTACCTCTTATATGACTATTCATAGTGTTTTCACTTGAATTATTGAGCTTGATTACTGATGAATGTTGTTTCTTTAGAATTTTTGTCTCATTATCTCACCTATTTACTACTTCAAAGATTCTTCTTTTTGTCATGTGAAGTGTTCTATGAAGTTTCAAGTTTGAGTGAGTTATTATATTTACTAGTGCCATTATAGGCGTCTTTTCTAGTCCTCCTAGCCTAAACATTCATCACAACCTCATAATGAAATACTGATGTGAAAATATTTATATTAGATAAGTATATGCCTACTTAGTCTCTTAGTCTCATATGTGACATGCATCTGGTTGGTAGTTATCAATAAATTTGGTGTATCACCACTTTTATGATAGTTTAATTATATTTTTATCTCCATTTTCCTTATAAACATAGGTGTAGTAGTGATCTAAAAGTGGTACATTAAGGGAGCTAGCCTTATCTAGAGATCCACCTCATTCTTAGGCTACCCACAACCTAGAGGTCTTTCAATTGTGATACTTGGATGAATAGAGCTAAGACATCTCCTCAAACAGTGTAAATCTAAGTGATAATTTTTTTGGCATACCTGATGGGACTCATTGTTCAAGAAGTTGAAAGATTTTTGGTGTTGTCTTTCTACAAATAAACCTTTAGAGGCATCTATCCAAGCATCAATGGTGAATCTAAAGTTACATCAATTGGTCAAGTAGCATAGGTTTTCTATTTGAAGATTTTTGATAATTTTTCTTTGTATTATTGCTTCTTAATGATGTTTCATGGCTAGTTTTGGTGGTGAGTATTATTTTACACAAGTTGATGAGATATCTCAATCTTATGGCATTCCCTATCAACCTTTGTATGATTATTATAAACCTTTTCATGATACTTAACATCTTCAATATGACCCTTATCAACCTTATCATGAGTTGTATCATTCCTATAACTAGCCTTATCAATATCTTTCTCCTCCTAGTCAACCTAGTCATGTCTCAAATCAATCCATTTCAACTTTCAAGTAAACTCTCTTAGGATATGAAAGGTACATGATAGATATTGACATGCAAATGGAACATGGTCAAGATGTTCCTGGTCATCTCATTCATAATGTGAGAGATGAATTAGAGTTGGTTAAAAGAGATTAGCACATATTGAGAGAGAAAATTGGAAAAGGCTCACAAGTGAGATGCTAGATGTGAGTGGCCTGGTTTCATTCTTAAAAGAAAAGCTAAGAACTCATGAGGAATAACCCCACAAAATCTATGATCCCTCATATCTACCTCCCTAATATTATTATCAGTTGTACCTAATCCTTACTCATGAACCCAATCAAGCTTATCAAAGTGACCTTTTTCCCAGTCAATTGAAAGAGAGAGTTAGAAAGACAAAACTTATTTTTGAAGAAAAACTTGATAGGCAAATTGAGTTAGGAAATAAGTAGATGAATAAGTCCATTTTATCAAAAAAATAAGTGGAATGTAAGCCTTCATTTCCCTCTCCCATTACATCCCCACCTCAAGAAGAGACTTCTAGATATGAAATCCCAAGTTGGAAACAAGTTGGAGAATCCAAGCCTAAGGAGATCCCAAGTTTATTGAACACTTCATCCACTCCTAAAGTTTAATTACTACCTAAATAAGAGACTCCTAATCCTAATATCCTAAATTGGAATAATTTATTGGAATCATGGGAAAATAAAGGGGATAAAAGCCTAGATAAAGAGTGTGAAGTTGAGAAAGAGCTTGATCCTATGCAAGCCCCTCCCACCCTTCCTTAAGATACCTCATATTCTCCATATCAACCCTATTTTAATATTTATCCTCATAAATATGGATATAAACTTAAAGAGATAATTTTCCAATAGAACCTAGTCAAGGAAATTGAAGAGTTAGAGTCGATAATGAAATTGTTGAGACAAGGTGTGATGGAAGGTTTAGACCCAAAATAAGATCCTATGCCAAAACACACCCCATCTAACCTTATTTAAGAGAGTGATCAAGATGAATCATATTTAAATGAAGTGGTTTTTCAATATAAGGAAGAAAACCAAGCTATTTTATCCCAATGTTTTCCTCCCCTTCCTCAAGAACTCCCAAAATGATCCCCAATAATTCATTCTCAATCTGATGTTGAGTTTAATGTTCTACCTACACCAACTAGTTAATCTTGTCCTCACCCTATCACCCTTTCCCTTGATGTAACTATTGTGTGATAACCTAAAGATGAGAATTTGGTTGATTATAATTTAGAAATCTTTCTTACAAAAAACATAGCTCCTTGGTAGCCTCATTGGGCTAGGTCATGTAATTAAAAAATGCCTAGCATTGGCATCACCAAGAAGGAGAAAGAAATTGATGATATTGTGGTCCTTAAGAAGCAAATTTAGGTTATGAAAGTTGATATAAAATTTGAGAGACCTAAAGAAGTTATAAATTTTGAATAAGAGGTGATTTTTGTGTTGAATCTTCTATTTGTGTTGATATTGAAGAATGACTTGTGTCAAAGAAGAGGAAATCATCGTTGATTCTTCCATCACTATCTAAGATATCATATATGAGAAATAGAAATTTTATAATCAACCTTGGGATGATTTTTTTTCAATCAATTGAGAAAGTTATAATCCTCTTCAAAGAAGTTATGTTCTAGTCAAAAATAGACAAGGCAACCTTGACACTCAGGAGGTTATGCAAAGAAGAAGAAAATTTTCAAAATTT
>JARHVA010002040.1:2045000-2077500 GCA_037957365.1 Torreya grandis
GTGAAAACATCAACTAGAAGCCTATTTAAAGTGCACCTAAGAAATATAATGGCATGGATGGCCTTAACATATGTATTTCACCCTCTTGTATGAATTTTCATAAGAAACCGAAGCCAATTTTGAGGCCAAGTGTGAGGGATGACTAAAAAAGGAGTTCCTTTGACTGTAGGTAGTGATGGATCACTTTCAAATAGATATAGATGATTAGGAATACAACCAATTCATAGAGAATCATATCTACAACACTTCCCTCTTAGTTAAATAATTAGACCTATCCCTATTTAGTTTAGGGATTTTTCAAAAAGGGTGAATTATGAAGATAGTTTTCTGAGCCAGTAAAAGGAATTTCATGCCACAATTCAAGAGTTTCATGCCTTGGATTGACACTTTTAATTTCTAAATTTGCATGATAAGTTTCACATTCTCTTTTAATGCACATGTAACTCTTTTTATTAGCTTGAAACTTGTCCTTATAACCTTTGTACTTATTTCTTCTCTTCTCTCTTAAGTTATATAAGAGCTAGCCATTTTGGCTATTATAAACATGCACCACCTAAGTCTGTCAAAGACCTACTCATTTGCATACCATGGATCACTAAATATTACCAAGTTTACCTTTTATATGACTATTCATAGTTTTTTCACTTGAATTATTTATCTTACTTAGTGATGAATATTATTTCCTTAGCATTATTTTCTCATTCTCTCACCTATTTAAAGCTTGAAAGCTTCTTTTTGCAGGTCATGTGAAGTGTTCTATGAAGTGTCAAGGTTGATTTAGTTAGTCTATTTAATAGTGACATTATATGCCTCTTTTCTAGTCTTCGTATCCTAAACATTCATTAGAACCTCATAATTAAATACTGATGTGACAAGATTTAGATTAAATACGTTTATGTCTAGTTAGTCTCTTGATATCATGTGTGACATGCAACTAGTTGGTAGTTATCAATCAATTTGGTGTATCACCATGTTTAGGATAGTTTACTTTTATTTTTATCTCCATTTTAATTTTAATCATAGGTATATTAGTGATATAAAAGTGGTACATCAATGGAGCTATCCCTATCTATATATCTACCTCATTGTTAAGCTACCCATAACTTAGAGGTGTTTCAATTGTGCCACTTGGATGAGGAGAGCTAAGACATCTCCTCAAAGGGGAAAAATGCAGGTGAAAAAATTGAATTAAAGAGGGTATTTAACCATAATTTTATGTTATTTTGATCTAAAACATCACCAAAATAAATAATCAAGCCTTCAAAGGTCCCCATGATCACCATATTTCCATAATGAAATGGTATTATATGTAAAGGGTGTCTTCTCACAAGTGATATACTTTTATTTTCCACTAAATGGGCCCTAAACATGTGAAAACAGTCTTTTCAACTTCCAAAATTATACAATATGTTTTTAAATGTTGTTTGACCCCTATTTTCCTTCCTACCCACTAATGGTATTTTGAGGTCTGAAGCTTGAGAAAATGCTAAAAAGTTCTAGGTTTTAGGCATTTTTAGATAAGTATGGATCTATACAATATGGATATGATTATATGGAATTAGGGATATTTAAATATATTTCAACACAAACATTAGGTGAGAGAATCTTTGAATTTCAAAACCAAAAGAGCAAAAAACTATTCCATTTCCTCTATCAAGCTCTTTGGTAGCCATGAATAACACTTTAGGTTTGTGCTCAGTCTATACAAGAGAGAGAAGATGGTGAATTCAAATATTATATAGAGTAAGGGTGTCTAATGGCCTTTTAATATTTGGCATTGGTTTCTTTATTTATCCCCTATTATTTATAAATAGAGGTTAAAAACTTAAGGTAGTGAATTATCCTCTTATATCTATATAAGGCCAAAAAATAGAATGGTTTCAATGCATGTTGGCCTATTTGATGAAACTAAAAGTTTTTCATGTCTTTTAAAATAATTTAAGGTATTTACATGAAATAATTAATCCTTGGTTCACATTTTTAATCCTATGGGAGAAAGAAACACCCATGTTACCACTATATTTATACTAGAGGAAAGGTTCCATTGATGAACAAGGATCTGTAGTGCACATATTTGAGAATGAATAGTGGTTTAGGTTTGATGATGGATCCTTGAATTTTTTCATGTCTTATTGCATATTTATTATAATAGGAGTGGCTATATGGACCCTAAAATATCACAAGATCTCAGCTCAAAATGAGAGTGCCTACATATTGAGCCTCATTACAAGTGAGAATAGAGTATTCTATGAGGGTGGTTATTAGAGGTCATTAAGACACCATATATATATCATCACTATTATACATATGTTGAATGTTCCTCAAAATAAACAAAATCCATTATAACCCTCATAATAAATAACCTATCAAATATCTCTCTAAAGCATTCATAGACCTGATTGTAGAAGTTAAGTTTGTTTAGTAGAAGTTGAGGTTTTTGTAAAATTTTAAGTTTCCATTTCTCACTCCATATATGTGACTGATGAACCCTAAATGTCTTTCCCTATTGAATATGTGAGTATGGGTGACGAAGGTCCCATTTTGTGGTCTTAACATGGATAAATAATTCTATTAACATCTCTCAAATAGACTTTTCTATTTGACATTCTCATCAAGCATTTCCACTTCATATTAGGCTTTGATTTTAAAATGAAGACTCATTAAGGTATTATAGCCATTATCTATAGGTTTAAACCTTCCTTCCCAAGCCTAAAGCATGGGTATTATTTAAAATTCACCATAATGATATTAATATCCATTGCGGCTATGAGAGAAGGGGTCTATTTAGGTGTAGGTCTTATTAAGAAAGCGTAATGACCACCTATAGGAGACAACATAGATCCACCCTTTAAATTATTTAAAACCCATTATATGTAGCTAAGTCTCAAATTTGATAAAGGATATATATTTTTAAGGTGGATATCTCAATGGGTGTGAGTTGGATCCAAGGAAGGCCATTGAGGTCTCAAACATGACATGAAATCATCCCTCTTACTTAGGAGATAGCTTAAAGACCTTTGATAGTCAACATATCTAAACCACTACTCAGAGATATAGGTAATCTATCCCAAACCTTGAACATGAAATGGTATATGCACATAAGGGGATAAATTAGACTAAGGTGGTAGTTAGAGCATACAAATCATGTTTCTATGGATAAGGAGTTCGGATGCATGACTAAGTAAAATGGCTCAAGTATGTACAATGAGTTAAGATTACTTAGTCAATCTAGAATGAATGATTTGAGTAAATAGTAATGCATTAAGAATGAGAAATGGAATCTTTGGGTGATGATGCTGATGATATTAGTTTAAAGTGACTACCTGGTATGGGTTACACACCTAGGACATGTAAGATTTGAGTTATGACTGTGTTAATGAGTATTATTAGCTAAGGAAGGGGAGGCCAAAAATCAAAGGATATGTTTAAATATTAATAATATGTCACCTAATCCCTAATTATATCCCTGTAGAGAGCCAAAGAAAACCACCTAAGCCTTCAAACATAACTAGCTTAAGAATTCAAGCTAGTCAATGACACTAAAGTGCTGACCTACATGAGAGGGAAAGACTGAGATCATGCTTAGGGAAACTAAAGACAAATGTAAAAGGTAGAGTCTAGACTAAAGAGGATGATATGATAAAATCAAGGCTAAAATTTCACCTATATGTGACTTGAGGACCTAAAGCCTAGTATGAGCCTATAAGGCCTAAAGCATTCCTTAGGTCTCAAGACCCACCTACACCTCCATAGAAAATCCAAAACCCAAAATTAGACTCAATGAAACGAGAAGGTGTATAATGTTTATCAAGGTCCTGAAAAAGGTGTTTGAAGTGGGGGAATGCAAGGAAATAGTCAATTTTGGTCTTAACTCCCTCCCAAGCTCCACTATCCAAAGTAGCCATGTCAAGTTACTAACTTAAGCACTCATATCTTTCATGATATAAGGATTCATACCTAATTCTCTTAGGGTAAGTTGGGAACCCCTATGAACTCAAGATACATGAAGGAAAGAGTGGGATTCAATAGACCAACCCTATGAACAAACCTTAACACTATACCTAAAAAGGAGCTCAATTCAGACCAACTTTCATTCATATCTCACTATACATTTTTGATGGGAACAAGAGATATTTAGAATATTTCAAGGGATAAATGGGCTAGATGTTCATGCAAAAAGGTTTTTGTTTAGATATTTATACCTTATGAATCATCATTAAGATTATAGACCTCCAAAATCCTCCTTAAACCTTATTTAAGACACAATTCATTATTCACACCCTAAACACCTCCAAATGAATAAGTTGGGATAAGAAACAATCTTAATGGTCTCCATAGGTCACCTAATCACCCAAATGGTCTACTAGTTAGCATGTGCAAAGTGTGTGTTATATGGGTCAAAGCTAAAATAGATACTTCAAGCCTCTATATAAGAGAATAGATGAAATATACATATCTTATGTGTTTATGAGGAGGGAGATAAATACATAGGTCTAAAATAAATGCTCAGTGACCACCTATAAGGGCCTTTATATCTAAAAGTCACTTGCAAACCTACATAGGTGCCTAGGTGGAAGACTGTATGCACACAAAGAAGAGGTAAGTGGATTAATAAAGTTAGAACAAGTGACCTCTAATTCTTAAGATGGGGATATCATAGAAAAAATTGTGGATAAGTGCATCAAATCTCCAATTTGGGGTTAAAACTCAAAAACCCTACATTCAATCCTATTGATCTAACACCTTCTCAAATCCATGCTACTTGAAGTCTATAATAGAGGATAAAATGGAGTTAAATAACACATTAAAAGTGTTTATTAGGGATTTTAGGTGTATAGGTTTATTTCTTTGAAAAAGTGTGAAGTTCCATTCCCATTATTAGGTCCTTTCCTTCACCTAGTTGCTATAATTACATCATATGTAGGTCATGTGATGTGCCAAAGAGTTGGTATCTATGTTCAATATTAAATTGGTTAATAGTTCCTTGGAAAAGACCTCTTGTCCATTATCTTCAATTTTTAGGCATCCATCATAGCCTCCACGTGAAATAATTATGATTAAAATTCCATTAGTAATGTTTTTAATCATAAGTCCTTACTTGATTCATAAAGTGTTGATTGATCAATATTGGTGCATCACCTCATTAGGTTAGGTTTTTTTCATGTATTTATCTATCTCTTTTCACCCCAACAATCAATAGGTCTTTGGAAGTGAACTCAAGTTGATGTACCAGGGGAGATAAAAATATAAACTAGAGGTTTGGTCCTCCTATAGGTCACCCATAGCCTTTGAACCAATCCCATGTTACCCCAAACTTGGAGATAACTAAACCATCTTCTTCTAAGGGTGTAGTTTGGAGTGTTAAAACTTTATCAATATAGAATATACTTTATTAATTCCTAAATAGATTACAAAAATGAATTCATAATTGACTATGACCTTTTATAACTTAAAGCATGGTAAAATATCTCCCATAAATACAAACATAATCAAATTATAGTGAAATAACTCATATAGTGGCCTATGTAAATGGTGAATAAATTTAAGATAAAATGTAACTCCCATTAATCTATTATTAGATTCTCTAAAATTCATGTGACTAATAGCTTTAAGATTAGGAATTAAAAAAACACTCGTGAAATGACTTACCTTTTATAAAATGGAGAGAGAGAATGAAGGCATGGATCTCTGAGATGACTAGAATGAGGCCTATGGTAATGACACAAGATTTTTAATAATCTAGTGGAGTATAATTTATTACAAAACTACAACCCCACTTAAATAAAGAAAATAAATTTCCAAGGATGTAGGAAATCAAAAGATATAAAAAAAAATTGGGTAAAATTAAAAAATGATTCCATTTACCTACATCATCACCTCATGGGGAAATAAACATTAGTAAGAAATAACCAAATATAGTGTCTAAATTAATATTTGAAACAAAACATGGTTTTAAAAAAATAGCACAAATATTCCTTAACCTTTATATGTCTTTTATAATCAAATGACCAAATGAAATATAACAACGTTGAACAATAACCCCATGGCCTTAAATAGCTTGAAATGTAATTCAAGACAAGAAGCACTATTTAAATCCTTAAGGTAATGAGAACAATGTTGAGAAATGTCTCAAGGGTTTTAAACTGACTATATTTACCCCACCAATTAAGATATAAATAAGAACATATGATATCATACATTGTCTACAAAGGTTCTACTTATATAAACAAAATTTTGGCATAGGGTAAGTTTTAGATGTCATTTTATGTTGATTTAGTCAATTTTTGGTTCATATTAAACTCTTATTGGCATGTGTTTATGTGTGTTTTTTCTTATTTGTCTCCCTTTGTTTTTTATCTCTCCTCATTGATTTCCTATGTTAACATATTCTTGCTAAGTTTTTTTCAAAATCATACTAGTATAGTTGTGGTCCCTTTTAGTTTTGTCTCAATGGACCCATTCTTCCTATTTATTAGGTGATTTTCCCTTATTTTTAAAAATTTACCACTCTTTTTGTGTCAACTATCTTTAAAAATGGGGTTGTAATTTAATTTTGAGATGTCTAAATATAGGTAGGTGCTTAGTGCATATATGATAAGGTAGAGTGAATAAATTGAATAATAAAATGAGTAATAAGAGTTTAAGAGTAGGTCTGGAGTGATAATAAAAAATATATTCAAGGATTACATCAAATTTATATTTCAAATATTCACATTTCATTATTTCCTTTGATCATATAGTGAAAAGGTGTGTAAGGATTAAGTCTTAATGTTGAAAATTTGGCCTTCGAGGACAAATGTCAACCCCTACAATCAAAAAATTTAATGAGAACCCATCTTAGTTTATCCACATTGTCTAAAACTTGTCATGGTATTATAAATGTCTATTGAAAATCTTTTAATCTTGTTAGGAGTGTCATATATGTTTTAGATCTTGCTTGTAGAGATCATCATATATCATGTCTATTTTGGGTCACTTTGATGATATAATAGGTCCTCATGGTGATCCTTGAGTAAGGGAAAAAATTTCAAAATATTTTATGAAGTATAAAGAGTGGTCTTAATCCTATTTGATAAGATTAAGGATATTTATAAAAGGTTAAGGTATTTTAATAGTTTTAAAGTTACTAATCCTTATGGTTTTAGACTTGTTTCAAGCCATTAGTTGTGATGAAGACTTTTTATGAGTAATGTGAAAGGTGTCTAAACCATGCCTGGGTCTTAATGTGAAGCTTGGTGATGTGTTCAAAGTCATTCTCCATGGTTTGTTTGTTCATGTCTATCTCATACATTTATTAGCCGTTTCAAGCTACCAAATGACCCTTAAACTCCTCATATGATTCTATTTAATTGAAAACCTTTGAAAAGGGAGAATGTTTTAATGACAATTTCATTATAAGGGTCTCAAGGGGGTATCATAGCCATCATAAAGCCATCACTTTGTAGTTTCACATCATAAATAGATTTTTAGAGGTAAAATCCACCCTTTACTAACCAAATATACCCCACACATGGGAAAACATGACCCTTTAAATTCCAAATCCACATCACTCAAGTTTTCAATGTTATTTTACATATGTTTTCCACCCCTCTACCCTCCAATGTCATCCTAAAGTCACAAAATTGAAGAAAATGTAAAAGAGATAGTGTTTTCAAGTGGTATTGCATGTTATACAAACTTATATGGTTAGTTACAATATGGGAGGTAATAAGGTTACATCATAGCTCATGTTAGATGTATCAGAGGATTTCTAGGTCTAAAGGATGCAAAACAAGCCCAAAACTAACCCTTTTCCTCCATCGAGCTCCTTTGTAGCCCAAGAAATCTATGTAGGTTTGTGAATGATATGAATAGGAGAGATAAAATGAGGATTTGATTTTTTTTGGTATATTAAGGGGGTATATTGACCTTTTCATTCATGTAATTTTTCTACACATTCATGGAATATTCTCTATGAATAAATACTAATAATTTGGGCACTCAAATGGTCTTTTTCATCTATGCAAGGGGCTAAAGTGGCATTAGTTTTTATGAATTATTATTTTTTTGGAAAAAAAATGCTTGATGTGTGTTAAATAGGTACTCAAGGTCCTTACATGGGATCATTCACTCCTATTTCACACGTGTGAACCTAGAAGGTAAGGATATCTCCAAGACTACTTTTATAGTTTGCAGGGTTTATAGTACATGAAATGGAAGTGTGTCATGGTTTTCAATGAGGTGGTAAGATCCTTGAATACAAAATAAATATCACATTTATTTTCCAAAATCAATCAATTGAGTTATCAAATCAAGTAACTCCTTCAAGTCATGCTCCAAGGTGACTGTCATAGGTGCACTATGTGATCTCTTGACAAGCATAAATAAGGTGTCACTATAATGGTTATAAAGGATTATCAAGTCAATTAAAAATACACATAATATCCTTTATGTTATACTTAATAATTTTTATTTTACCCTTAAATCCATTGATTTCCCTATGATTAAGCTCATTCTCAGATTTAAGCTATACAAAGTAAACCCTTATTTTGGCACCTAAAGGCCTAAGGCAATCCAAGTAAGTGGAGAACTATTGGGATGAAACAAAGAAGGTCTAAAATGTCATTTAGGTTCCTTGAGATTCATAACATTCATGTGAAAAGGTATATTAATGAAAATAATATGGGCATATAAGATCAACACTCTTAACCAGCCCAAAATGATAACTCAGCCAAGACCCTAATGGAAATAGTACTTTATCTATAGGGTAGGTGAAGCACAAATATTTGATGAGGTTATGAATGTTTCATAGGTTAAAAATGAACATGATGAGATTCCCAAAATTTTAGTATCACCCAAGGACAACTATGGAACATCATACGCACCTTTTCAATGTCCACACACAGTCAGGCATGCTCTCACAATCATGATAGGCCCTTTAAGGTAGTCTAAGTAAGGAAGGTAGACACTACTCAGGTGAGATATAGAGGAACATTGAGGATAATTAAAGAGTAATGAGGAAATATATAAGGTATATATTGGATAATGTAAATCCAACAAAGTAAAATATCATCAATCTCCCTTAAGCCCTTAAGAAGTAGGTTTAGTCCAACTTTCAATGCAAACATGAATGTAATAATAGATTTGGAGATGAATGGATGATGTGAGGATATTGAGGAAGTTTGGAGTATTATAAGGAAAAAAGGTAGATACTTATCACACTAATGTCACCCAAGGAGTTTATGAGGCATTAAGTCATCCCTCAAGTGAAGTATGTATAGTCAAAAGGCCTAAAAACAACATTTATAGTCTTGACTATAAGAGAAAGTTTGAATAAGAAATCCATTTTTATGGTGTCTTGAGGAGTATGAGGAGAAAAATATTAAAATTTTAATAAGGAACATTTTAATGATAATTAGGAAAAATGTTTTCATGAATTCAAAACACACCTAGTCACACCTATACACAGTCATCAGACAAGACTTCCACCTACATGTATGGTAAGAAAAAGTCTAACTATATGAACCCTATTTAAAAAAAAGGTGTTAAAATGGAAATAGAGGACCTAGGTCTTAATATATTAAATATATCAATCTCCACTAGATTATTTTGTCCTTAAGACATCAAAGAGTCTTAATAGACTAAAAATACCTAATGGATGATCTATAACCAAGTAGTCAAGGTCAGACAAGAAGGATTAGAGTGTATAACCCTATAGGTACGTGAATCATGAAGGTAAAGGAATGGTACCTAAATTTATATATAATTTATCTCACTATCCTCATATTGAGGTGTTTTGGTCCATTTAATATTGGTGAAGAAAGAGCCTAATGGCCTAATGGGCCTAAATAGGCCTAAAACTGATACATATAAGCCTAAATACAAAATATAAGAACACATAAAATAGGAAAGGTTTTTAAGGTTTAGGAAACATAAAAAGGGACTAATTAATGATTTCATAGGTGGTATTGAGTCCCAAACTCATAATAATGAGAACAAATCTAAAAAATTAAGCCTATAGGGTCAACTATATGGAGATGCATAGAAACCCTCAATAAAACATGAGAAGTATACAAATAAGGATTAAAGGGGAAGTATTGTTGAAATAGGTGATTAAAAATAATGGATACTTATTACATTAATATAAAATAATACATCATAACTATAGTAAGGTAAGGGAAACCACTTATCCCCCTACACTATTATCAAGCACTCAAGCTAGCAATGAGACTCAAAAGGTAAACCCATGAGGGTAGAAGGTAGAGATGATGCTCCACATATATAAAGGCAAGTGAAGATGTTAGGAATAGGGAGGAAACATGTAATATAATTATTTTTTGACCATTAAACCACCTAAAAGTAACTTAGAGTCTTAGAAATTAGTCTAGGCCTAGTAGGCCTAAAACATCCTTAACCATCCTTAAGAACATAAACACATTGAGGCATACTTAGACCTTCCAAAGTAGAGTTAACATTAATATGAGATGTAGATGGATTATGTATGTCCTAAATAATATTTTTTTATAAGATAAGAGAAAGAAAAGGTTATATTAGTCTCATCACTTAACTCAAACTACATTACACCAGTCTATCATCTCAAATAATCATTGTAAATGTTCATATATTTCATAGCATAATGATTAAGAGACAATTATCTTAGTAAGATTTTTTCACCCCTATGGACTCAAAATTCATGGAGAAAAGACTTGGTTTTAGGGGCACACCATTATGAATCATTGTTAAGACTCTAAACATAACTAGAAGAATTGTAGATATCTCAAAGTCCCTAATCTTCTACTCATATCTCTCCATAAAATCTGCATGGGACCCAAATATTTTCATTATATTTGAAGGGGTATATTGGTTCAACATCCATGTCGATATGTTTAGGATTTGAGATCTAATATTTATGAACCATACTTAAGATGATAAACCTCCAAAATCTTACTTAAACCCTAATACAAACTCAACTTGGGAAAAGTGGAGATATTTTCACTCAAACACCCTAGGCTAACCTAATAAACACTTGAAACACTTAGAACACTTAGATAATTTCCATCCATGGTACTCGTTTGTATGGACTACTATATTAACTTGTTAGAAACTAGGTTTATATAAGGAATTAAGCATAAATAAATGTACATAGTTGTTTTTGTGGTTTCCAATCATTGAAGGGTGTGATTTGAGACTTGATTCAGTTTATCAAATCATAAAATGTCCACAAATCTATCTAGAAATGCTTCTAGAAGTCCACACTAAATAGCCAATCTGTAAAAGCTAGTAAAGGTGACCTAATCACCTAGTTTGGAAAGATTGTAGATGTCAATTTATTAGAAAGGACTATGTCATGATATGGGACATTTATTTAGACATGTAACACATATATTAACCTACTCTAAGGGTCCTATTCAATTTCCATGGCCATCCAATCAACTAATAGTTAGGTGACTGTGCTTAATGGCCTAGTAGGCTTATTGGGTCAATAGGAGAAGATGTAAGTTGGTGTAGAGGGGTTGATAAGATTTCACTATAAGGGAATTAAACCTTTTAACTAAAATAATGAAGTCCAACATATACACTTTTCATGTTCACCATGGGAAATAGGTAGTTTCTTAGCCAAGTCAACATGTAAAAGGAGATGGTGAGCTGCTCAATACCTCATGGAGGCCTAATTACACTTTATAACATCCATAGAAGAAATTATTGACATTTTTTGGGCATATAAATGATTTGAAAGAGTTATAACAAGTTTTAACCATCCTCCACCATTCCACCTCAATGCCTAAAGGGCCCATTTAAGAACTTCAATGCATGTAAGGGGTATGGGAGACTATTCTAGCTAATTATAAGTGATAATGGAGTAGGATATGGCTATTTATGGACTATTATGTATAAATCCATTCCATTTTATTATCTCTCTCTCTTCTAATTATTCTATTTATTTAGGCCTTAAGGCCATTATATTTATCCCACACCTGGGTGTGAGGAAAATCTACTTAGATTTGTACTTTGTAAACCTCATGGACTGATTAATGTGTTATTTCAGCTTCTTCATGATATTTTATAGTGTATATGCTTATTTTGATATGAACAAGTGGTATATTTTTTCCCTTGTAGGTCCATACCTCACCTAGATACTAATAGGTGCTCTATGCATATCATATAGTGTGTTAGGGTATTAATGACTGAGTTTAGAGTGGAAGTTTGACTCTAAGTGACTTGAACCAGGCATTCCCTTCACTAAAATCATGCTCTAATCATCTAAATTATCCTTTATATGAAACATTATTTCTTATAGTATATTGGGGATAGTGCTTTAGTTCATGTTTGGTTCACTAGTGTTGATAAGAGTCTAAATGGAGTGGATAAGCTATATTCATGCATCACCATCCTTATATTAGGTTTTAGTTTATGCACTCTCTTTACCTTTTCATCCCAAATAAGTTGGTATTAATTATTCTAAGCCATAATAGATGTACCATGGGAGCTATCCCCATAATCTAGAGGTATATCCTAGTCATAGGTTACACACAACCTTGGGTTATTCCTATGTTGTCCTAGAATTGAAGTTAGGTCTAAAATACCTTATTTTAAGGTGTAGGTTATAGATCTAATAGCTCTTACATGCCTGATAGAACCATATTCAAGAAATTAAGAATTCACTAGTAACATTTTGGTTATGTCAAATAACTTGAAGCATTCATGTCGTAGGTTTGTAGTTAGAAATTCATGACAAGGGTCATCATAAGGTCATCATCTCATGGTAAGAGCATCTTGTTGATTTATAGTTCACTTTGTTTTCAATTATATCATGATGTGTTATGGTTGCATATGGTGAATATTTTTGTCATACACATCCTTATAAATAGCCTTATGATCCATACCAACCCCATTATGACCCCTATCAACCCTATTTTGACCCCTATCATCCCTATAATGAGCTTCTTTACTACCAATATTATCAACCTCTTTATGAGACTTATCAACCTTCTTAGTAGCTTGCCTATCATCTTGATCAACATAGTCAATCTAACCATGTCTTAAGTCAATTCATTTTAAGACTTGATCATACCTTATTAGGATATGAAAAACACATGGTTAGGATTGACACACACAATAACTATGGCCAAAAAATCCTAGGCATAGTATTGAAAACATGAGAACCTCATTGCATCAAGCTAAGAAATAGTGGGCATTTCCCATTAGAGAGGGTCATTCAAGGCTCAATGGTGACATGTTGGATATAGGTGGTCTAGTTTCAAGAATAGAGGAGAGGTTAGTAGTACATGAGAGGTAAAAATATCATTATAATTAGCCTTATGTCCTCTCCTCCACCCCATATCAATGTTCTAGTTAGATACCCATCATCAATCAAAAGTCTCAAGCAAATTAATGTCAAGACCTTATAGGTCCTGGTCCCTCATAAACCCTTAAAACCTTTCACACTTAGAGGTATATTCAAGAGAGAGTTAAAGAAAGGGGAGAAGTGTGTCTTGAGAATGTTGGGTTTCATGATTTAGATCAGACCTTGTAAGGCCATTCACTTTACAATTAGCTTAATGAGATCAGTGATCAAACCAATCTTGACTTTGAGACTCACCTTACTAGATAGGTGTAACTTGTAAGAAAACTTTTAGATCAATCAATGATAGTAGTATAAATAATTACATCCCATCTTAAGATACCTTCATTCATGCCAAAAACTACAACATGTGAAATAGGCTCCTAAATCAAAGTTTCTAAATTGGAAACAAGTGTTGTAGTCAAGGGAAATAATATATGACTCAATCATGAACTGAAGTGTTGAAGTTGAAGAAAAATTATAAATCACTCAATCCCCATCCCTCCCTCATTTATAACACAAGGAATTTCCATCATGGAAATAAACTCAAGAAAATGTGTAAAAGAAAGAGGAGGTCATGGTTGTTAGAAATGAACAACTAAATGAGTGGAATGAGGCATACATGAACTCTTTCCTAAAGTCATTCCAAGTATCTTCCATTCCACTCCTTAAAAATTATCCTATCCTTGAAGAGGTGGGTGAATAAGGCCAATTTGTGGTGGTAGTTAATAAAAGTGACTTAAGTGAGCTAGAGGAAGAGGTTTTCATCGGTATACCTCTTGGTAAATAGAGACACCATTCACCTTTCAAGGATGTAAAAGAGGATGGGTTCAAAGAATGAGGTGGGTCACTAGAAAAATTAATACCTATTGATCAAGAATTAGATTAATTCCAATACCTCCTTGTTGACATAGAAGCTACCTTTCATCATGATAGTCCTCAAGAACTTTTAAGAGTTGTAGAAGAAAAGTGTAGACTAGCCAATGAGGTTGATAAACAAGGTAACCTTAACATCATGCAAACTAATTAAATTGTTGTTGTGGATGAAGAGAGTCTTAATAATATATTATATATGGCATAAAATGACTAAAGTCATATGAGCATAGTTAAAAAGGTAGTGTCAAAATATTTCTCAAATTATGATATTTCTGCTCCTACATCTACCACTATTCAACATGAAGAGAGCCCAATCACACTAGAATCATATGAAGATTAGTCAAGATATTTTTTTGGCATAATAAGAGAAAGATAATCTCTTATAAAATATTTTCATTATCTACTTTAGATTGAGGAGGATAATTCAATAAAATATGAATAAGGTATCCCTCTAACCATGCTATCTCTAAAGGCTATCTAACTTGAGGGTGACTTGTTTGAGGTCTTCAAACAATGTTATCAGCTCTTCTTTCCATCTAAATATGCCTATCCACTCTTTAAAGATGAAAATAAAATTTATTGGTCTCATTCTACCATGGAACAAGATTCACCTCTTCTTGAAGTCAAATCTCTAAGTGTCCTATAAGAACTACCACTTATCTTGATTAGAAATAACCTATAGGTGAGTTATAATTAAGGTTTTTATATGAAAAATAGATAGATATGGGATGAATATGATTAGGTTCTTGACTCACCTAGCCAACCTATGCATCTAAGAGTGGAGTAAGAATATCTAGTTTCCCTTCTAGGAAGCCATGAACATGCAGATGACTCCAAATTAAAGTGAAAGCTATCACTTAGTGAAAAATATCTAATTTAACCCCAATAATTATATGGTCATCTAACCTCATGGATTCAGCTTTATATAAAAAATTTCCCTTTTGATTTTGGAGGAGAAAGGATCTATATTATAATTAGTTATTTATAGTAGTTGTTATCTTGTTTCAATAAGTGTGTCAGTGTACAAGTGTGGGTAGTTTGTTTCCTTTGTTTGATTTGTCATCTTATCTAGTTACTCTCTTAATTTTTTTAGGTTTTGATTTCTTTTTGTGTGTCGTATTTTATTTCCTTGTCCTCATGTGTGTGTTATTATTTTAGTCCTTGAGATGTTATGAGATGCTGATTTTTTGGGTAGTCCAAGAAGATATTCATCTAAGACATGATGTCATGTTTGAGTCTTTCCATTGTCATAAATAATAAGTGGGTTGTCTTGAACATTAGGCTGGTTGACCCTTATGATTTGCTAGAAATAGTGACAATTTGGACTCCTAGGCCAAATGTCAACCCCTAAAATTAAAAACATTCATGAGAACCCCTATAAGTTTGTCGATGGTTTCTAAAACTTGTAATGGTATTAGAAATTTCTATTGAAAGTATTTTAACACTGTTATGAGGGTCATATATGTGTTAGAAATTATATGCATAGATCATCATATATCATGGATATCATGGATCACTTAGATGATGTAATACATCCTCATGATGATCCTTGAGTAAGGGAAATAATGTGAAAATGTCTTGTGAAGTCCAAAGAGTTGTGTAAACACTATTTGATAAGATTAAGGATCTTTAACAAAGGTTAAGGTATTTTTAGAGTTTTAATGTTTTTAATCCTTATGGTTTTAGACTTATTTTAGGCCATTCCATGTGAGAAAGACATTGATGAATAATTTGAAAGGTGTCTAAACCATGCTTGGGTCTTAATGTGAATCCTAGTGATGTGTTCAAATTCATTCTCCATGGTATATTTGTTTAAGTCTATCTCAGACCTTGATTGGCCATTTCAAGCTACCAAATAACAATCAAAACCTCATATGAGTCTATTCAAATTGAAAACATTTGAAAAGTGAGAATGTTTTAATGAAAATTAAATTATAAGGGTCTCAAGGGGGTACTAGAGCCATCATAAACCCATCACTAGGTGGTTTCACATCATAAAGAGACTTTTTAGAGGTAAAATCCATCTTTTACTAACCAAATGGACCCCACACATGGGAAACCATGAACCTTCAACTTCCCCATACACACCACTTAGGTTTGAAATGATATTTTTCTTATGTTTTCCACCCCTCTTCCCTATAATGGTGTCCCAAAGTTATAAACTTGAAGAAAATGTAAAAAAGAGAGTGCTTTCAAGTGTTTTTATAGGTTATACAGACTTATATGGCTAGTTCCATATAGGGGAGGTCAAAAGGTTGCATTAGAGATCATATCAAATGTCTCAGAGGAGTTTCAAGTCCAAAGGATGAAAAATAGGCCCAAAATTGACTCTCTTCCTCCATTAAGCTCCTTTTCACCAAGAAATCCCTTTAGGTTTGTGAATGGTATGGATAAGAGAGAGAAAATGAGAATATAATATTTTGGCATAGGAAGGGGGTATTTTTACCTTCTCGTTCATGGATTTTTTTTCAAACTCATGGCATAATATATAGGAATAAACACTACCAATTTGGGCACTCAAAACGACTTCTTTGTCTATGCAAGGGGCTAAAGTTGCATTAGTTTTAGTGCATTCTTGAAGCGTTTCTGAAAACCAATGATTGATTTGTGTTTCAAAGGTTTTTAGGTACTTTTGATGATATCCTTCACTCCTAATTCACACATGTGAACCTTTAAAGTAAGGATATCTCCAAAATTTCTCCCTTTGTAAGCTGTAGGCAATTTGCAAAGTTTATAGTACATGAAATGGAAGTGTGTCATGGTTTTGAATGAGGTGTTAAGTTCCTTATATCCCACTTAAATATCATATTTATTTTCCCAAATCACTCAACTAAGTTATTATATCAAGGAACCCCTTCAAGTCATGCTCCAAGGTGACTGTCATAGGTGCATTGTGTAATCTCCTGACAAACATAAACAAGGTGTCACTATATTGGTTATAAAATATTATCAAGTTAGTTAAAAATACACATAATATCCTTTATGTTATACTCACTCATTTTTATGTTACCCTTAAATCTTGTAACTTCCCTATGATCAATCTCATTCTCAGATTTAAGCTATACAAAGTAAACCCTCATTTAGGCGCCTACAGGCCTAAGGTAGTCCAAACAAGTGAATAACTATTAGGATGAGACCAATAAAGTGTGAAAGGGAATTGATAATACTTGAGATTCATAAATGTCTTATGAAAAGGTATGGTAATGAAGAAAACATGTGTAGATAAGATCAACACTCTCAAACACCCTAGGATGACAACTCAACAAAGATTCTAATGAATATAGTATTGTGAATGTAGGCTAGGTAAAGGACAAATGTCTGATGATGTTATGAGTATTTTAGATGGTCAAAAGTAATAGGAAGATACCACCAACATGATAAGATCACCCAAGGATAACTATGTAACATCATACTCACCTTCTCAATGTCTACACATAGTCATGCAGATTCTCATCCTCATGATAAGCCTTTTAAGGTAGGTTAAGTAAGGAATGTAAACACTATTTAGGTGAAATATAGAGGAACATGTGAGATATAGAGGAACATTGAGGAGGCTTGAAGAGTGATGAGGACTTATAAGAGGTATGTAATGGATAATAAAGGGTCAAGAAAGGATAATATCATCGATTCTCCCTTAAGCGCTTGAGAAGTAGGCTTAGTCCAACCTTCAATGTAAACATAACTGCAACAATAAATTTGGAGAGGCATGGATTATGTAAGGAGGTTTAGGAAGTTTGGAAGATTATAAGGAAAAAATGGATATCCTTATCACATTGATGTAACTCAAGGTTTCAAGGATGCATCAAGTCACCCCTCAAGTGAATTTTACACAATCAAAAGGCCTAAAAATAACACCTATAGGCCTGAATGTAAGAGAAAGGAAGTTTGAAAAAGAAAGCCATATTTAAGGTATCTTAAGGAGTATGAGGAGTAAAATATAAAAAAAAATTCATAATTAAAATGTGAATTATAATGAGGAAAAGTTTTTCATGAAATCAAAACCCACCTAGTCACACCTACACACAATTAGAAGGTAAAACTACCACCTACAGGCAGGGTAGATAAAGTGTAACCATTTGAGCCCTATGTGGAACTAAGGTGTTAGAATGGAAAAAAAGGACCTAGTGATTATTATATTAAATATATCAATCTACAATAGATGATTTAGTCCTTAAGACATTAAAGAGTCTTAACAGACTAAATAGACTTAATGGATGATCTATAATCAACAAGTCAAGTTTTAAACAAGAAGGATTAGAGTGCATAACCCTGCAGATAGGTGAAGCATGAAAGTGAAGGAAGGGTCTCTCACTTGCTCTATAAAGTGATCTTAGTGTACTCATATTGAGATGTTTTGGTATATTCAATATTGGTGAATAAATATCCTTATTGATGCCTAAAATTATCACTTTAGGTTAAATAACCTCTATGGGAAGCTTTACAAGTGTGGGACAAAATTGTGGTTTATAAAGCAATCTCTAGGATTTTAGAATCTAGCTCTTAGATTTAATCTTGAGGGTAAAAGGGGCAACTTGAATTCTTGAACACTACAGACTATTAAAGGAGCATAAAGCATGAATTAAATTCTATGATGTAGAAAGAATCAATACTATAGGATCATAGAAAGGAAATAATAATATCAATAATTCTTCACTTATTTTAACATATAACACCACATCATCTTCATATTTAGGTAGAGAAAATAATACAAAAGGCCTTAAGGGGCACAATATAAAACATTTAGTACTACCTGTGAGGGGCACTTGTTAAGGTTGTAGAATGAAAAATGTTAGCTACTATTACCTCTATATTAAAAATATTAAAAACTTATATTCTATAAAATAACAAATACAAAATAATTTATAACCACTCCCCCTTTCCGAAATGGATGAGCCTATAATATATAAGTGAAACAACTTCATTTAGGAATGATAACTAGATATCCCTAGCACTCATGCCAATGATGATGTCATTACAACTAAAGGAAGGACTCATTCTCCTGAATGCAACTAATCTCTGGATCCTAGATATAATACAACTACATTATCTTGGTATGGTCATAATGCTCAAGAGGAGCATAGTTATGCCTTGTGTTAATCTTTAGAGCCACTTTTACTATGTTGTATGGTGTTCCCTTTCCTTCTCTTCATTGGCCAATATCACTACCCAAAGGTCTAAAAGATCAAAACCACTCTTGGATGAGTTCTGTAATGACACATATTGAGTAGATGCTTCTCTAGTGGAATTTGGGGGCTTATTTACAATAATGAATGCAAGGGTGCCACATGGAGAACCAATTGTCACTTTTATAACTGATCAGTGGGTCCTACCCATATGTTGTTAGCCAATGGCACTACTCATATTTATAAATAAAAGGGAATAAACTTTAAATAGTGTTGGGTCACCATGTGTTAAGTTAGTCCTACACTAGATTTAACAAAGAGCCTCTTTGTTCTAAATAAGTGCCCAGATGCCATGTGAAAGAAGTGGAAGGAAACTGATAGTTAGGTGAAAAATTAAAAAGGGGCCTTGGGAAATGATGGCTAAAGGTAGAAGTGTTGAAAATCTCAAGTGAGTCTGAGACCAAATGTGAATTATTCACAAATAATAAAAGGTAGATCCATATCCATAGTTCTTGATGACTT
The DNA here is from genome assembly GCA_037957365.1 of Torreya grandis. Taxonomy (NCBI): domain Eukaryota; kingdom Viridiplantae; phylum Streptophyta; class Pinopsida; order Cupressales; family Taxaceae; genus Torreya; species Torreya grandis. The sequence goes on from JARHVA010002040.1 coordinate 2,064,843, forward strand.
ATAGGGGTGTCTACCTATAGACAAAAGAACCCAAATTTTTTTTACATGGACTATTTGAGGTAACATTTGTAAAATAGGAGAAATTTATATGAACATATAACTTTTGAAGAGCCACCTACAAAGATGACCATTATTCCTCCTTGGGTTGGGCCTTCTTATTAAGAGCCTTAAAGTCTCTATCTATATCAATAATATCCTTGAAGGGGATTTTCCCTAGACCTTGAACTACCACCATCATTTAGAATTTTAGCCAGGTGAGTGGCTATAATATCTTCTCCACTTCAAAGACACCAGGTGATTGACTGAGAGTCATAAACATGGTCTAGTCATTATTTTTTCTCTAGCAATGCTTTGATTTGGTACTCTAAGAGGACGCTATTATACACCAAGAATTGGGAGGGGAGTCCAAATTATAATCATTGATTAATGTTCCCCAACCTATCTTGGACCATCTTTTCTAAAGAATTAAGGAATGCCTTGCACTTGGTGGCTGCATTGTTGCATCCTAGAAATTCATTGACTTTTGTCATCATTCAACATTAGTAATCCATCCCTGCTACTTATAGTGTCTCATCTAAAGTTTTTTAAATATTTTGGATAAGAAGCTATGAATATGGGACCTTAGGGGACATAAAGGTAATGACCTGGTCAATGGACATGATTACCTTGGAGCTCAACTTATGTGAGTTTATGATGAACTTGAGTGCTTACTTCAGATTTGTGGCCATGCCTTTGATTCTCTCCCAGTAAGATGAATATAGATATTAAACCATAGGGAGGATCTCCATGGTCTATGGATGGGTAACAAGGTCATTCTTTAGCTATATAATTTCCTAATCCTTGATTGAGGATTCCTATTACACCTAATGTTATAATTATTGAAAAGCCCAATTAGAATATAAGGTCTTTTGATGGGTCTATACCAGTTCATTCTATTTCTCCTATAGTTTTGTCTCCATGCTCACCCTTAGACTAGATTATACCTATAAAATCTCATTAAAAATGTGTCTCTAAAGTTCTAAACTAGCTTTATTAAGTTCCTCATCTTTATATTTAACCTCAATGTTGAGGTGGTCAATTGTAGCCTTCAACTTGGTGAGTTATAGCTTGGTATTCTCCAACTATTGGGTCACTTTGATGTAGTCTACACTCAAAAAATTTTGCATTTCCTCAATCAGCTCAACCTAGTCAGTGAGCTTGGCCTAGCTAAGATTGAGGCTAACATCTTGTATTACATAGTCCCTTAGTTGTATTTGATCTTGGGTCTTGACAACTTGAGGAGCCATATGTGAAATCATAAGGGATTGTTGTGCAAGGTCAAATAATGACCACATATGAATCATCATCGAGTACTTAACATATTTTACCTTTCTCTTTTTTATTTAGGCCTCTTGGGCCCTTCTCACCATGTCTATCTACTGATGGTAATGCTCTAATAACTTATTATTTTCCCTTGTTAAGGGGAGTCCTTTAGGGAGTGCAAATGGAATCATCACTTCTTGCTATGAATAAATGGATGTTTTTCCTTGAGAGGTTATTGGATGAAGGGTGAGGGTGGAAGGAGAGAAAGGTGGGATCTTGTAGAGCAGGGTAGAGGGAAATTATGCCATGAAGGAAGATGATGTAAATGATGAGGGTGAAGGAGTAAGGAAAGGTATAAGGGAAGTGATTAGGATTGTAGAGGAAAGTGGTGTAAGCTCAGTGGTAAGCTAAGCATATAAAGAGGAAAACATTTCTATGGATTTGATTGGCTAGGTAGTAGAGAGTGTTGAAATCTAAAGTGAAACCATGGAAGGAGATGAGGGAGTGAAAAATGAGGTAGATATGGATAGAAGGGGTAAAAAAAGTGCACCTTCTTCTGAGGTCATTCTAGCAGAGGGATAGATATTAGTGCCTTAGGCCACTTGGGTAGAGGTAACCCAGCTATGAGATGCTTTAAAGAGGCTTTTTATTATTATGAGGTTATGGGGTATGGGTAAAAAGGAGGTAGATAGGTTGATGGCACCAAGATCTTTAACTTTTTTTTTTTCCTTTTTTGGAGGTATTCCCCCCTCTTCCCTACGAGGGGTGTCTCTTTATTCTTCTTCATCTTCTTCCTCTTTGTTGACAGAGAAGCCTCCTTTAGGATGATGCTCATCCTATATATTTTCAAAGGTTTCATCCATTTCCTCATTCTCAAAATTAGAGTATGACTTGACAATATCTTACCTATATTTCCTAGAGGTAGACATTTTCTCTTGGATCCAACCTCTTTAGGTGAGTTATACCCTCAATCCCTTCGTTAATTTATTAGAAGGGTCAAAAATCTGGAGCACACCATAGAAAGACTCCCATGGCTTGCTAGTGTATAATTATATTTGAGATAGATCCACAAAATATTTGTGGTCATCATCCATGGGTGACCTCCTTTGTTTGAGGTATGGTCAGGGCTACTAATTGGGTGGGCTAGTGATATTAAAGGAGGCTATGTAACTGATCATATCATACCTCCATCTATCATCAATTAGGTCAAAGATAAGCCCCATGAGTTTGGATGAAAATAGGTTCTCATAGTTCCTCCTCACCATCATAATGCCTCCCCTTATGAAATGGATATCATACATAGATTCCATTATGTTGATTTGGTAGGTTAACTCCAAGGCTAAAGTTAAATCTGTTACTAGGTATGGGAACTAGAATGGCTTGTTCTTGAATCCATGTGATCAAATGAAGGTAAAATAAATCTTGAAGAACTAATCTATTAGAACCTTATTATGAGTAAGCCATGATCATTGTGAGTTTTCCATATTATCTGTAATGACCTCTTGTCTAAGGTTAATGAGGATTGGAGATAAAAATTTCTTTGAGAACTCATAGTAGTCTTGTGTGATTGATGGGACATGGGTTCATACTATGATTGGGGTCACCATGTTAGGGAAAATACTTGTCTTAGAGGAGTTGAGGTTGAGGTAAGTGGATAAGAACTATGAGTGTTAGAATAGAATAAGATGTAGGATAAAATAGGAATATTGAAAGGTACCCAGCATTGAAAAGTTTTCCAACTCATTCTTCATGGTGGTGGTGATGGAATTTGAAAAATCCATATTGTATACCTCCCCCTTATTCACCATAATCAGGAGGAAGAACACCCATCAATGAAAATCATTAACATTGGCATCTTAGTCCATCTTGAATATGAAATCCAACATGTATAGGGCATCCTTTAGGTACTTCATGGGGAAGATTTCTAGGGGATGGGTAGAGGAGGCACTTCTATGTAGATACTTTGAAGGAGGAAGTTGAGTAAGTCACTTTATCATGGACTCAGATGTCTCAAATGTCTTGAAGGCTCTCTATTATACAAATTTCAACCTTGGGGTCACTTGGGAGCAAGAGTATTTCTCTTACAACATTCACACTAATTTTTAACCTCAAATGGGTGTTTCCCTCAATTAGACTAGTGTTAGAATCATACCTCTCTACATAGAGGGTGACAATTTTTTGGCATGGGTGAACATAGGGAACCATGAAACTGGCTAGCATGTAGTTACAAATTCTACATCTAAATGAGTCATAATTATTCCTCTAGATCTTCTCAATCATTTAGGTATGAGTGCCCTCTCTTAAACTCTTAGGATTCTTGGCCATCTAGGGATCAAATATATCATCCATGAAATTATTGACTAATGCTTGGTCTCTATAGTGCCTTTTGGATATTTTCTTGATGGTTAACTTCTCCTTTGGTTAAGTAGGGGTGGAAGCATAGGATTTTCTCATTTGATATTGAGGGGGGAGATTTCCCTAACTACCCAGCCCATAGGTTTTTTTTTCTTAGATTTTTTTTCTTCCTGATGAAGATGTAGAAGTCTCCATCTCAATAATTCTTCTTCAAAATCACTCTTTGTCACAAATAAGATACTAGTTTAATCAAATTTTACTCACAAGATCTCACAATTCTTAGCTTGGCTCTCTCTTCTCTTTATATTTTTATAAATTGATCAATGTTCTCAAAACCCTCAATGCATCTAAGTGTTTGGCTAGATAAATAGAGGGGTATTTAAACACCAACACTCTTCAACATGATCTTCATGGAAAACATTGAATTTGGGGAACTCAATAAATTTTAAGGGTGGCACAAATGCTCAAGGAATATCTTACAAGAGATTTATAATGATCTTTATAGGGAATCACGCAATATAAAACATTTGACATTAATGGCAAACGAGGTGAGTAGATAACTATCTTTTAGAGAATGTTTTTTTAAATTTAAGAGGGCTAGGGTGGGGACACATGGTAATGAGAGGATCCACCTATGATAATGAAACTTATTTAAAGGACACAAAAATATAAATGGAAATAAACTAAGGGAATTAATACCAAATAAGGGAAACACATGAGTAAAAGGGGGAACTAACTAGCTATGTACAAGGGGGAGGTAGGTAAGCTAGCTGAAATTCTTCAAGTTGATCTCATTAATAGGGATCTCCAATATATTTCCCTCTTCATCTTCTAACTCAAAATCATTTCCCTATCTATTGTTTATGATGTGTAATTGTGCTCTCCATAAGGAATCAAACTTTTCATGCTAGCCTAGATTTTTATCCCTTTGATTTTACTTGAAAACCAAATATCAAGGTTTGAATCTTGGGTTTGACATTTTCTTATTGAACCACCACTTGACCACTTACTTCTAGGTGATTTTTGCATCCCTTACCTACTCTCTTTCTTCTTGGAGGCTAAGTATATCTATAATCCTAACCTCCATCACTCCATTTTACATAATATCAACAAATTTTAGAAGCTATATAGTGGAGATTTTTTATGACATTGGCATTACTACCATGTTTCTATACACAAGTTCATATGGGGAAGTCTTTAGGATCTTCATGGGAGTTATGAAATCTACCCATAGGGTCATTTTACCTTGCATATGACACTCACTTTTTTGGTAGGCATGCATCCTTTTAATTATCTTACTAAAGTTCTTATTTGTTAATTTTATCAAGTCCTTCCCTTGTGGGTAGTAATTGGATAAAATATTTAAGAAGATACCATTTCAGAGTATGAACTCAAAAATATTAGACCTGAGGAAGGATTTTTCATTGTTGGAGATGATCATCTTGTGTAGGCCAAACCTTGATATGAGTTCCTCTAAGAAGCTAAATATTATATTCTCAATTTCCTCCCTCAGAGGGACTACTTCGGTCCACCTAGTTAAGTATTTAGTGGAAAAAAATCCACTTATGATCGATGTTGGAGATGGGATTGATCATTAAAATGAAATTTAAATGCCACTATGTGAAGTGTTCATCAATCAGAATTGGCTTCATAGGCATGGCTAACTTTTTCCTCTTCCCTATAAAGAAATGACATTTTTGGCATTTTTTGACTGCCTAATGGTAGTCTACAAACATGGTCAACCAGTAGTATCTTTAACACATGATCTTGGCCATGATTGTTTTTTCTAAGAGTTAGCCACCTAGTGGGTTAAAAACATATCTTGGAAGATTCTCTTGGCTTGGTGTTTTTTAGCACATTGGAACATATCCCTATCAAAGTTTATTTTAAACAAGACTCTTTGGAATAGTGTGTAACTATCCCTACAGTAGGTAGAAATGCCTCTTATGCATAAAGATGCCATTAGGATACCAACTAGTTTACATATAGTAGATCCTATCGACATCCCAGGACTTGTTGATCTCATATTGGTTTTATTAAGCCACCTCTTATATGCCACATTCCTCCTATGGGACATCTATATATTGGGCTAAGTATTCACATATTCCTCTTCCTCTTATCACCTTAGTCATCCTGACTTTGATATCATACTCTAGAATCTTGGTAATTGAATTGTCCTATTTCTCCATGATTTCTCCTTTCATTATGTATTCAAAGATATTAGAGTGTGCCACGTACACCATTATTTTGCTAACCACCACAAGGTGCCTAAACTTTTTGATGATCTTGATAATATGAAAAGCCTATTTCTCTATAAAGTTATATTTGAATTCATACCCACATAATGTTCTTGAGTATAATGTGATCAGGTGATAATTTCTTCCTTCCTCTTCCTTTTGAGTTAACATGGCCGTTAGAATATGTTTACTCCAATGGACATAAATTATGAAATCCTTGAAAAAGATAGGGTTGACTAATATAAACATAGTGGATATCACATCCTTAATTTACTCAAATGTTACTCTACCTTTGGGTGTCTACTTGAAGACCTAATCCTTCTTTAGAATCAGTGTGATTGGCCTCACTAATATTATGAAGTGGGATATGAATATGATAACAAATTTAATATTCCAAAGGAAAGACTTGATCCATTATTTGTTCACTAGAAAAGTCAAGTCTATAATGGCTTCTACTCTTTCTAGATATATGATGATCCCTTATTTAGATACTACATGCCCAAACACCTTTCTTTGTAAGACTTTGAAGACACATTTTTTTGGGTTAAGAGACACCTTGAAGTCTTATCACCTTTGGAAAATCTTCTCCAAATGATAAAAATGGTCTTCCTTCTTCTTTAAGAACATGGTGAGGTCATCTAGATAGATGTGGATGATACTCTTGATTAGTCCCTTAAAATCCATGCTCATAGCTCACTAAAATTTAGCCCTAGAATTACAAAGGTTGAAAGGCATCTTTGAATATGTGAAGGTTCCCTGACTTGTGGTGATAGTGGTTTTATGCTGATCCTCATCATTTAGCCATACCTGATTATATCCTAAGAATATATCCAATGGAGAAAAAATTTCTACACCTACCATTGTCTGGAAGATCTATTCCATATAAGGAAGGGGGTAGTGATATTTCAAGGAAGCCTTATTCAAATCTTGAAAGTTCTTGCATAGTTACATCTCTTCACTCCTCTTTCATATAGGAACCAAATTAGGTACCTAGGTTAAATGTTTGATTAGATATATGATCTTTGAGTTAGTTTCCTTAACTCCTGAGCCATGAGGGATTTGATTTTTGATTTTATCAACCTTTGCTTCTACCAGACAAGTTTGGTTCCCTTTACCAAGTATAGGTTTATGAAATGACTCCTTCATACTTATCATAGAAGGAAACTAACCACTCTTTATCCTTTTAGGGAATATCATTTCCCACATTCAACTTTATCCCACCTTCGACATTAATTTTAGAGTATTCTCTCTTGTCTATGACAAAATTTCATTTTTCATTTCTAGCATCATCAAAATTGAACATATTTTCTAGGGTGATAAGCCCCTTTGGTAGTTTTTTGTTTTTTAATTGCATGATTTAGTCCCCATATGCCTCTTCAATCTTTGGCTATTTTTTTTTGTGAATTCACATGATTTATTAAGGAACATGGTGATTTGTGCATCACTTTTGAGTACTTACCAATTCTAGTCATTATCAAGAATGGCAGGTCTAATGATTACCCACACTGCTTACTTATTGGTGAGCAAGTCTATTACCAGGTTAAATTGGGAAACAATTATTTCCATTTAGATTGCCTTTACATTCATGGCCCTATGAATGATCCAAATATTGAAAGTGTTAAAGGTCTTAATTAAATCCCATATATATTAGTCATACAACCTCAAGCACATATTCTTTATAGCCGTGACACCTCTAACCTATCTCACCACTAATTCAAAATCACTGAAAACTCTTAATTGCTTTATGCCTATCCACTTAGTAAGAGTAAGGCCATGGACTAACACCTCATATTTGGCCTCACTATTTGTGTAGGTAAACTAAAATTAGAAGGCTTAGAGGGTTTTTTTTTAGATGGAGATACTAAAATGATGCTCACCCCAGATTTAGTCTTATATTTTATACCATCAAAATGTAGAGTCCAAAATATGGACTCACTTTTATGTCCTCCACTCTGATCCTCCTACCTCTTTATAACCCTAGGAATGAACAAGTCTTCATCATGGATTACATAGGTTCTGAGGCTAATGGAATCAAAGTTTGTGAATGGATGGCTTTTAATGAATTTATTGATAAGGACTTCTTCCTTTTGGCTTCTAGTGTCTGCCACTTTTTCCCCCTCAAGCATATATACATGGTAAATATCTATCTTGGAGAAGGATGTACATGTTGCTTCAAAATTTATCATCATCTCCTCTACTATTTGTCTTGAATGTAGTGGCTTAGAAAACATCTATAATTTTGAACTGTATTTGGTATTGAAGATCAAATGGGACCAATCCAATGATAATTACCCATATATCTTGGTGGTAAAATCTCTTGATAGACACATCCCAAATATGGGTAGGATGTTTATTACTATAGCCTCTTGTGATATAGTAATGATGGGACAAGGGTATAATGTGAGGGAAAGGGCCTTGATGATTCCTAAGGTTTTAAATTTCTTTCTATCCAACTGCATTACTCTTTTATTCAAAGGTCCTACTATATTTGTAAAACATCCACTATCTATTTGGGCATCACCATTTGTGCTAGCATTGAAATCAATCATGGAGTTGTGTAATAATTGTTTCCCCACAATAAGTGTTAATTAGAATGGAGTGGGTTTTGTTTTGCTTACCCCTTCTTCAGACATCATGAATGTGGATGGTATTTAGGGTTTCATAGTTATGTTGGTCTCCTTTCCCTTTATTTGTGGGGGTTTACAAGTGATTCTCCTTGTGTGGGATATTCTCATTCTTCCAAAGTATCTTTCAATAAGGACTTCTACTTGGGGATGGATATGATGTCCTAGAGGAAAACATTGGCTAAAACCTTTTTATGTTGCTCTATCACATTGTATGACCCTAGGAGTAGAACCTCGGGGTCCTTTGCCTTATTTTTCACTATTTCACTCCACATTAGATATGTCAGAAGTGGAGGATGAGGTGTTGTAATTTTCTCAAAAGTAACTTTGCTCCTTGTAATAATTTTGGGACTCTTGGCCAATATTATTTTGGAGCACATATAGTAGTCCAATTGAACTTGTGTAGTTCTATACATAAGAACTTTACTTGCATAGACTACATATTAACCTTATACCCAAGAGAAAAGTGTATGATTTGGGGATATTTATTATTTTTGTTTGAGGGATATTTCCTTCATTTTTTCCATTAAGACTGAATTCTCAATCCTTGGATATTGGTATCCATAGGTTGAATTAGGTGCATTCTATTGTCATCATTATTTGGTAAGCTCCTACTATAGATCCTTGTTAGGAAATTTTGGGGCCCATGAGCATCATTTTAGTGTAAATACTATGAATTAGAGTCATTTTCCAAGTGTTTGTCTCACAACTAGCTCTCTATTTACATTTGGTGATACCATGTATAGGGGATTAGGGACTACAACCATTTGATTTGCAGGTTGTATCTAATTATTTAACACTTGGTGGTTTAACCTTTGCCTCTCATCACACTGATTTTGATGGTATGGTGCTCTTCTTTCTTGGTAGTTATTAAAATGGGGATTTAGGGACATAAAATGATACCTTTATAGATTTACTAACTCATTGGAGAAGTTTTGTAAAATACTCTTCATATCATTCATCTCTACAACTAGTGAGGATGAAGCAAATGTGATTGCTTGAGTGGGTGAATACATGTATATATAAGGTGGCGCTCCTAAGGTAATTGGGACTTGTTCTTGTGGTGTAATTGATATCTTTGATAACATTAGCATTAGTAGCCAAATAAGAATCCTTCCGACATCTATTAGATTTTTTTTCCCCTTAATACTAGATCATAAGTGTTTGACAACATCTAACCTCTAAGAAATTGGATCATAACAATAATATCTGAGTTGAAGGCCTTAAGATAGAAAATAATGACTATACCTATGTGTAGCTAAGTAGCTATTGAAATCATTTTCTAGGTATTCTCAAACCTAGAATTGAAATCAGTAATAGCTTCTTGCAAGGCCCTCTTTAGAGTTCTTAGTTGTAAGAGGGATGATCAGTCTACCTTCTCATTGATTTGCTCAAAGAATCTATCACCTAATTCATCCCAAGTATATATAGAATTGGGTAGTAAGTATTAGTACTAATCAAGATATCACCCCTTAAAGGAAGTGGTTAGTAGTCTTAAGGCTACATTTTGCACATTGACATAGTGTATAGTGCATGGATTTATAACATATTGGAAATCTTCTACTGTGGTGTTGAAATATTCTCCTAAAAATTTAGGAAGCACCTTCAGGGAATTTGTATGAATGGGGTCCCATGTAGCTAGTGGAATTAGAGGGATAAGTAGACTACTAGTATCCTATGATATGAAGTTACTTAGTGGGCTTAGAAGAGCCATTTTTTATTGTTGAGCAGTTATATACCCTATAGTCTTTTGGTTAATTAGAGAACCTAGAGGTGGTGTTAGCAAGCTTGGATTTTTCACTATATTTAACCTTGTAATAGATATTTGGCTCATAAACTCAACTTTATAGTTAGGTAGACTAGAATATCTAATCCCATCAGGCATTTTAGAAAAGATAAATTGTTGACTCCTAAAATTATCACTTTAGGTTAAACAACCTCTATGAGAAGTTTTACATGTGTGGGGTTGAATTATGGTCTATAAAGCAACCTACAAGATTTTAGAAGATGGCTCTTTGATTTGATCTTGGGGGTGAAAAGGGGAAGGAAGGAAATACAAATAATAATAAAATAAAATAAACTATGATGATGCACCAAGATTTTTAAAGCATTAGCATATGATTGAATGATATATATTGACTTATTGAACACTACAAACTATTAAAGGAGCATAAAGCATGAATTAAAGTCTATGATGTATATATAATCAATATTATAGGAGCATAGAAAGAAAATAACAACAACATGAATTATTCACTTGGTTTAACATAGAACACCACATCCTCTTCATAGTTAGGTAGAGAACAAAATATAGAAGGCCTCAAAGGGCATAATATAAAATGTTTAATAATACCATGAGGGGAACCTATAAATTTTTTATAATGAAAAATTATAGATCCTAATACCTCTATCTTGAAACTATTATAAATGTTTGTTCTCTAAAATATCAAATAAAAAATAATTGATAACCTCTCTCCCTTTTCAAGAGGGATGAACTCAAAATATATAGGTGATGTGGCTTCATGTAGGATTGACAACTAGAAATCTGTAGCATTCATGTCAGTGTTGATACCAATACAACTAAATGAATAAATTAGGATCATGAGTGACATTAATCTTTAGATCCTAGATATGGTGAAATTGTATTGTATTTTTATGGTCATAATGCTTAGGATGAGTGTAGTGATGCCATGTGTTCATTTTTGGAGCCACTTCTATTATATTACATGGTGGGTCCATTTCCTTATCTTCACTAGCCAATGGTGCTACCCAAAGGTCTGATAGATCAAAACTACTCTTAGATGAGTATCAAATAACACATGTTGTGTATATGTTTCTATGATGGAGGTTGGGCACTTCCTTTCAATAATGAGTGCAAGGATACCATGTGAAAAACCCATGATCACCTTTATAACTACTTAATGTGTCATACCCATTATGTTGTTAGCAATGGAATTGATTGGAGTTATAAATAAAAGGGAATAAGATTTGAATATTGTTTCATCACCAAGTGTTAAGTTGGCACTACACTAGAGTAAACTGAGAGCCTCTTTATACCAAATAAGTGTGTGGCTACAACATTGAAGAAGTAGAAGGACGTTGATATTTAGGCAAAAAATTCAAAAGGGGCCTTGAAAAAGGATGGTAGAATGCAAAAGTGTCAATGTGTCAAGAAATTCTAGGACTAAATGTGAAATTCTCTAAAATAATAAAAGGTAGATCCTAATCTATAATCCTAATGGCCTACTAGGCCTAAAATTGATACATACATTATTAAATACAAAATATGAGAAAACATAAAATAGTGAGGGTGTTTGAGGTTAGGGAGCATGTATAGGTACTAAGTAAAGATGTATGAGGTGGTAGTGAGTCCCAAACTCAAAAGATTGAGAACACAGCTAAAAAAATAAGCATGTAGTGTCAACATTATCGAGACACCTATAAACCCTAGGCAACATATGAGAAGTATACAAATCAGGATTAAAGGGGAAGTCTTATTGAAAGAGATGTTTCCAAATCATGGAGACATATTACATGAATATCACATACTCCATCATAACTATAATAAATTAAGGTAAACCACTCATCCCTCTACACTGCTATTAAGAACTCAGGCTGGTAGTGAGAATCAAAATGTAGACCCATGAGGGTAAAAGGCATAAATAATGGTGTAGATATCTTGAAACAAGTGAAGAGGTTTGGAATAGGTAGGAAAGGTGTAATATAATGAATTTAAGGACATTAAACTACCTACAAGTCAGTTAGAATCCCTAAACATAGTTTAAGCTTAGTAGGCCTAAAACATCCTTAAGCATCCTCAATACCCTAACCACATTAAGGCATACCTAAACCTTCCAAAGAATATTTAACATTAGGAGGAGACATAGAAGGATGTTGTAGGTGTTGAATAATATTTTTTGGATAGAGAAGAGAAAGGAAAGGTTATATTAGTCTCACCACCTAGCTTGAACTACATTACACCAATATATCATCTCAAAACATCATTTTATGTGCTCATATATTTCATAACATAATGACTCAGATCCAATGCCCTTATCAAGAGTTGGTCATCACTATGGACTCAACATCCATGAAGGAAAGACTTGGTTTCAAGGTCCTAACTCTATAATCATTGTTAAG
>JARHVA010002040.1:2082500-2102500 GCA_037957365.1 Torreya grandis
AATAGCTACAGTCGTGAGCCGAAAGATTAAAATGCAACAGTGACATAAATGGAGATATGACAACATAGGCTATATGCATAAATGAGATCATCAAGTGTGGAGATGTCCTAGTGACGCCAATATGGAACTAGGAGAGATAAATATAGTTTTAAATTATGAAAATATAACCTAAATGATTTCTTAATTCTCCTAAACAACTTATATAGATTGACTGCAAACACATAGTGTGTTGATGGTGGTAAATGAGAGTATAGTCTCAAAGAAATTTAGATGTGTACAGGTTTTTAATGATATATTATTACCTAAAATAAATTAATATAATTTAAAAAATATGTTTCACATGAATTATAACCTATAGGAACTCATAATTCTTACCTAATAATCACCTATAGGTGACACAATCAACCTAGTCTGCAAACTAGTTCATGCAATGAAGGATGTTAGGTGAAGATAAAAAGAGGGGTTTGAATTAGATGAATATGTTGAAAACATAAAAAAAATTATATATCAAAATATTTATGACATTAAATCATAATATAAATAGAGCAAGGACTAGGTCTTGAACCCTAACCTATAGGTAGTCCAAAAAACCTAGACAATCAAATCATAAAAACTAGTTTGGGGAATTAGAGATGTTGAATGATTTATGATTGGAAAATAACGTTGAATATTTTTTCAGATCACAATCATGACCTAAGATATCTCCTTAGGGTATCTTTCAATTCATATTTATAGGAGAGATGTTATTTGTTCTATATCAAATAGAGAACACTCTTTGAGCAACACAGTCTATAGGTTTAATAGATGAATGGCAAAAAGATGAGATGAAAATATTATAATGAATAAATAATTATTTGAAAGGTTTAAATAAAGAGTAAAAATAATTTAATATTCATATATAGTCATCGAAAACCTATAGGTGGATTATAAACCTAATCACACATAGTTAGGCCTAATAGGCCTAATACTAGGTATATAATTTAATGACTTCCAATTACACTTATATTAATGGTATTACCTACCAAAAACTTTTGTAAATTTAAAGAGAGAGTAAAGGATAGTAATAACCATTTTTTTAATAAAATATCACCAAGATGGTAAATTTAGATTAAACCTCTATCAAACCTACTCAGAATGCAAGAAAGATCTCAATAAGACAACTTCATCCACTCACACCTATACAGAGGGAATGCATGGTGACTCAAGGATTTGGGAATAATTTAATGGTTTATCTAGTCAAAACTCAATTAAATTGTTTTTGAACTTAGATGTCAGTATTTTATGAGTAATCCTTAACAATTTAGACTATCAAAAACCCTCCTAAGAACCTTATTTAGACCCGGTGGTGAAGACATGAAGGAATTTGTGTATAGAAGTGGTAAAATGAATTTGAAAGTGTTTCAAACTATTTTTTTTCTCTTATAGGATCATCCTTACCCATTTGGTCTATACTATCTCCCATACACATAGACTTAATTTAGAGTTTTCTACAAGTTTTGATGTATTATATAGGTGCAAAAAGGATTTATCGAATAAGAATAATTATAAAAGGTGATTAGATACTCATTATAAAACCTCATAAATATTTATCACTTTTATTGATCATGAGAAGACTTATATTATCTCATCCACTATAGGTAGTCCTAAACAAGACAATGAGAATGAAATGATTGTCTAGTGTGAAAAGGGAGAAGTATAATAATGTATATTTGGAGGACTATTTGATTGAGTATAGGAAAAAAGTGTCTTTAATGGGTGTTATAACACATCTTCAACACATCTCTTAGATAAATACAAGTCATCTTGATGAAAAGTGTGAAAGCAAGCTGAGGAAAGCTAATGAACTACTGCTAGAGAGAGAGAGTAACAATTGCCAAAGAGGGAGCTATCAGTTGAGGACTATATAATGGATTTTAAAATATTTTTTCCACATTTTGATGATATTTAAAATGTTTCAAATGCCCCTATGATATTTTTAATTATTTAAATTAACTCATCACTAAAAGACAATTTTAAAGGAGACAAAGAATCTTTGTCACCTTAAGGGAGAATGACATGTTTGTGATGGAAATTTTCCCCACCTCATTACCTCAATTTTTAATTGGTTTCCACATCTTGAAACATGGAATGTGACCCTTACACTTCTATTTTTATGACTCTCTTCCTTTTTGCTATAAATGCCTACCTTTTAGCAATTGTATCTAGTACACACCTAGTATGGCAAAGCCCTACTAGTTTGGCACCTTGTCTTAATTTTGAATAAGACATCTCAAATTAATTTTATCTCTAAAATATCTTTCCTAGGTGTGTTAATTTATGTAATTGTATGCCATGTGATTAATATTTTCTTCTTACTTCCATGTTGATCTTGAATGTTTTGTGTAATGGATATCTCTTCTAACAGGTCTCATAAAGTGTATATGTTTATTGAGTATATCTTGAAGTGTGAGAAGAACTAGTAGTGTCTAGTATAAAAAATTATATATGTGCATATCATTATACCTCTATGAGATACACCAATGCTAGAAGCACATTGAGTTGAGGTTAGTTTTGATCATCTTCATTCTTAGTGTCTATGGAAGTGTGTTTGTGTTAGAGGTACAATCACCGAGAGGGGGAGTGAATCAGTGAGACAAAATAATCAAACTTCAATTTAAATTCTTAATAACACTTAATAAATTACCACAATCATTCATGAATCATACACAACATTCATAACAATGAGCAAGAGATATAATGCAAGATCAATCATATAATGCATGAAATATGTGGGAAACCCTCTTGGGGGAGAAAACCAAATGGAAACTAAAATTGGAAAATTATCCTATAATAAAAATATCCAATTTATACTATATACAAATGAACAAGGAACTACCATTCTTTATTTTATTAAGACTACAACCCCATAAGGAGTTAACACACCTATTTAACTGAGTTACAACAAAAAATACACCTTTAGTAAGTTTCACCTTGTAAGGAGGCTACAATCCCCTTATATGTTGAGATACCACAACAACGCCTATGAACACATCCAATTTTGAATGGATGTCTTCAACACCTAATGATGGACCTCTGATTAACACTCTTCACCTTTGCTCATACTTAATATGCAAGAGCACTCTTCTATTAATAGAATTATGACCTATAGGTGATACAAATAGTCCTAAATCTATTATAATATTCAAATAATCTTTAGTGAACTATAACACTCTTTATCTCCATAATTCACACACACAAGTCTCTCTCAAATCTCTCCCAAGTCGCTCACTCCAAGTCTTCTACTCTAGTTTAGAAACCAACACCTTTAGTTTTACTATTTATAGAGAAAACATGATAATCACTAAATTTATCAGCCATTAGTCATGCCTTAATCCTTAAGGCATTTCTCACATCAAGACATTTCTCAATACAATATTCATAGTTTGGCCATAGCATCTATGGGTCACCCTTAAGGAACTACACCTTTCAATTAGGCCCTTGTAGCCCTTATAGGTCTCATGTGAACCCATTCAATACTTTAGCACTTTATAAAACAAAACAAGAAAATTGGACCACTAAAAAGGCATGGAACTATTACATATGATCTATATGCCCCACTTAAGTGCCAATAACCAACATAGTACCCTTCTGCTTAAGCACAATTTGCTCAAACAACATTGTATGCACACAGTCACCATGAATGAATACATAGTCAACTTATAAAAATTTATTTATACTAAATATGATTGGTAAAACCTTAAAAATTTACATAAATCATCCTCATGGAGTCTAAAATACTCCAACATATCCAATAAATCAAGATATATCAAAACAAGCTAGAACAATCTTCTTGGGTCACTTATAGTCAATGCACGAACACATAGTCAAGTTTGGAGAATAATATATTTGTTTGTACATAAAATTATACATTAAAATTCATATTTCAAGATTCACCTTGAAATCCTATATAAATTTTAGTTTTACTTCACTATCAAATACTACCTAGATCGAAATTTATGGTCTAAAAACTAGACATTGGTCTTTCCTTCATCATTTCAAATATTCAAATGCAAATGGTCACAATTAAACTTTGAACACTATTATAAAATATCATGTCCTCTCATATTTATGTAAATATTTTACCATAAATATTATATAAAATTTAATTCATAAGAACCAATGCTCAAACGTTAAACTTTAGTCACTTTGACCTCATCTGGTGCATCCGTATAATGTTGACTCAATATGCATCATCAATCTCTACAGATCAGCTAGGTCTTTATTATGCAATGTACAACATTATATTAGTCTATAAAAATAATCAATCATAATTATATCCTTATAATTTACCTTTGCTCAATGTTAAACCTTGAACACTTGGCACCATATCACTACATCCTAACATCTTGGAATAAACATGCTCCATCAATCTTTTTGTAAGGATCTTGATCTTTACCTAGTTTAAACAAAAAACACTTTGACCTCTTTGACTTAATTTACACCATATATCTAGATGTATGAGCTCTCGTGAACTATTTTATCTCCACTTGTTTCTAAACTTTAACTTCATGTATATTTGACTAAGTATGGGAACCATTACAATATGCCTAGAAGGCCAACTTTAGACCATAATTTTTTCCTTGCTTACTTGCATGATCTAAAATTTGGATTATATGATCTCTTCACATAGGATAATCAAACCATGATTCAAAATCATCCTAAAACCTACACTTATGTAATATATAACTCCATTAATTTTCTCACTCATATTTCTTTCTACCACAAAGCCAACTATGTCAAGAACTGTCTAGAATGCCAACTTTGCACATGCATATATTTTGATGCACTTCCTCACATGATATAAAATTTAACATAAATAAACTATGAATTTTTTTTAAAAACCTATGTGAACATCTTTTTCTGAAATTTCCACATGTGTGATATATGATAATATTAGAATTCTTATTTGGCTCTTTCTTTCCTTATGCAAATTTGGTTAAGTATGGGAAAACATTGTCAAAATGCCTAGGAGCCCTAATTTGTACTTGAATATCTTTTGATGTGATTAATTTAATGACTTGAGATTTATAAAATAATAAATAGGAAAAATAATTAACAAACCCATGTGATCATTTCCTCTTGACTCATCTACAAATGGTAATGGTGATGTCATCAAGCTTCCTACTAAAAATTTCTACCACTGGACCCAAAATGTCTAGCTGAAAACTATGGATTAAATGATGAATTCCACTTATGCACACAATCACTCAAAGATAATAAAACCTCTTATGTGAATTTTTACAATTCTCAAAACTTCTTACTCATCCGTGAACATCTCTAACCATGTCAAAATAGAAGATCAACCAAACATACATCAAGCATATTAAGACAAACATATTGCATGCTTTGTCATTTTCACTTAGACTATCAAGGCACTTAATGTAATCACTTGGAAACCTCCATGACATCATTATAACATAATTTAAAAATATCCAACAATATCCTCATTTGTCATTAATGTCAATAACCATCATATAGTAATATATAGCTTACCTTCCTTCTCTTTTCTCAGGCACTTTCACAACATAAAAATTATTCCCCTTTGACACAATGATCAAGTGGGCACCAAATGATATGTAGGAAATAAAAATACTATAAAATAGGAAAGGACCATATTATAAAGATGATACAAACTCCTTATGTTGAGCCTACTTTTTCTTGCCTTGAAAACATCATCTTTCTCCATGCCAATACTCTCTTCAACCAACCACTACAACCAATGAAGAAATAACACACAAAAAACACAAAAATATTATATAAAACACCATGAAACATATAATAGGGACTCCCCCTAAGATATATAATCCATTTAACCTTTGATCAAATTCAGATCTCCATACACCATGAAGAACCACCACACATGCTTACTAGCCTTCTCTATCAAACCACCTCAAAGACCACCAATAGAAATTCATACCACTCAATAAATAGGAAACATGATCTCAATAAATTTTATAACTCTCTTTAAAACTAACATGCTTTTTTAATTTTGTGTAAACTAAGCAAAAATCACTCTTATTCAAACTAGCCATATCTAGCCTCCTCGTAGCCCTATCTGGAACTTGTAGAACCCACAATTTTTAGTAGACACATCTTCAAGACATGAAACGTCATATTTGGTCATTATCATATTCCCACTCAAGCACACCAATTTTCACCACCTAGATCATCTTCTTCAACATACTCCTTCATAAACATATTAGATAAGTAGGTCTCCATCTTGACAAAAACATGAATAACTTGAAAACCACAAACCTTCAAATCTTTGTGAAGATTGATTTGACAACCCATTTGGCCCATTAAGCATATTATGAATCCTTAAAACTCAAATCATAAGGCAAACCACTATCATATCTTAAATCCTTATAATCTCAATAATAACAAGGTGAACAAACCTTCTTCTGGTCAATGTACACATCTAAAACTTATTGTACACCTAGAGACACCCATCAAAAATTTATAGAAAAATATTTGAACCTTCATAACTTTGGGAACATAGACTTACTATAACCCATTTTAGGCATTCTTGCACTTAATCCAAAACTAAGAGAATAGAGAGCACTCAAAAATCTTCAATTTGGATTCAACATACCATCAAACCACAAAACACCTAGAACATATCACAAAGAAGTTCATATACATTTTTTAGCACCAAACACTTCTTGACAATGCATCAAAATCATTATGTCATCTAGAAATACCCATTCTAATCCTATATTATAGCTCTTTCATAAATCTCTAGAGCTAGATCTTGACCTTATTTCTCCCTCTTAAATAAATAAATTCTCTAATTGGCATTATAATCTTGAGCACACAAAGTTACTTGTACATAAAACAATATTTCTCTTAAGAAGAAATAGGTAGAGACATCCTACTTGATAATGTCCTAAAATGTGAAACTAGGAGTTTCCCATAACTCCTTGTATTCCTTCTCCTCTTTGGTCATCTGATACCTATATTTATTCTTCTTATTCTTAGGCTTAAGATATGTAACATGCTTAACCACTACCTTATTATCCTTTTCTTCTAGAATTGGAGTGATAATACATGGAGACAACAAAGATTTATGACATACATTTTCATCTATAGAATATTTCTTGTAGTTTGGAGCCTCATCATTAGACAAAAACATTTGATGTTCTTTTCATGATACATGATCAATAATATTAGGATGTTTACTTGGATCCATAAATACCTTAGGATTAGCTTCAACCAGCATCTTGGTTTCCTCTTTGAACTTTGTCTCTTCACTCACAACATGAGCAGACAATGAGACCTCTTGGAACTCTTCAAATTCTAAAGCATTTTCCAACATAGAAAATAGATTACTTGGACCAATAGTATCATCATGAATCACACTTGTCACCTTTGGATTCCATGTGTTAACTTGCCTTCTTCCTTTCACTCTAAGAGCTTGATTTAACTCATTTTTACTTTATGGCCTTTATTTGTATAATCTAGCAATGTGACCTCTCTATTCACAATTATAGCACACCATACTCCTTGATGGAAACATAGTTTGTCTTACCATGTTTGGAAAGAAACTTGAAATATTTTCTTTGTCATGACAAACAAAACAACCTCCCCTTTTTAAATAGGACACACATTTTCTAACCTTATGTGGACAATGGTTTGTAAAGACACTTATGAGAAAAATGCCATATATATCCACAATTGAAACATTTGAATGGTAATTTACACTTATACTTCCCTGAGCTTGTGTTTAATTTCCTATTAATCAAAGCAATTAATTTATCCTCATCAATATCAGATATGTCATCCTCTTTGGATTTATTACCTTGGAACTTCTTCTTAGGCTTTATCTCTATCTTGATTGATTCTTCCTTCTTTGTGGTATATCATCATTTACTCTCATCTCATATGCAGTAAGGGTGCCATGTAATTGATCCATATTAAATTAAGTAAGATCATGAATATTTCTATATCATATACTTTTGGATCAAACTTTAGAGATAAAGACCATAATACATTTAAGAATTTAGTAGACTCTTCAAGATTCTCTCCAAGACCTCTGATGATGTTCTTAATCTCATCAACTCTCTATAGAAATGATTCTAAGGAATCTTCTGCCTTCATCTTAAGACTTTCAAATTGCCTTTTTTGAGTCTAAAATTTAGCAAGCTTTACCTTTGAATATCCTTAAAAAATGATCTATATTTTGTCCCATATCTCTTTCAAAAATTTACAATGGATTAACTTGGTGTATTTAGTCTCTAAAAGACCATAATTGATATCATTCATTGCCTTGGAATTTTTCTCAAACAAATTCTTATCCACAACACTAGATGTAGGAATAATATGAGCAACATAACCATCTAAAAGATATTTACATACATAAAACCCTAGTGACATAATGTATGTCTTCATCTTTGCACTCCAAAAAGCCTAATTGCATCTATTGAACATCGGTGCTTGCTTAGTAGTGAAACCTCCTTGATGATTACCCATATTGTACCTTAGATCACCTTCAATTTCTCAAGCTTTTACTAAAGGACCTACCTTGATCCTTATTGATAGAGGTACAATCAATAAGAGGGGGGTGAATTAGTGAGGATAAATATTCCAACTTTAATTTAAATCCTTGTAAACACTTAATCAGTTACCACAAGCATTCATGAAACATACATAACATTCATAGCAATGAGAATGAGAGACAATGCAAGATCAATCATATCATGCATGACATATGTAGGAAACCCTCTTGGGGGATAAAAACCACTATAACCTATAATTAGATTACTATCATATAATAAATAGATCTAATCTAAACCATCTATAAATGATTGAAGAACTACCATTCTTGATTTTAGTGAGACTGCAATCCCATAAGGAGCTACCACACCTATCTAGCTAAGTTCCAAAAACAAATAGACCTTTAGGAAGTTTCACCTTACAAGGAGATACAAACTCATTAGATGTTGAGCTACCACAATAACACCTATGAACACATCCACCTTTGAACTGATGTCTTCAACACTTGATGATGGACCACTAATTAACACTCTTCACTTTGCTCATACTTAATCTATAAGATCACTATTATATTAACAAAATTATAACCTACATGTCATATAAATATTCTCTTCAACTCATCCTCAAGGAACTCTACCCCTCTTTCTCTCTATATTTCACACACATAATCCTCTCTCAAATCTCTCCCAAGTCTCTCACTCCAAGTTTAGAAGCCAACGCCTTTGGTTTCACTATTTATAAAGAAAACATGATAAGCATTACCTTGGTCATCCATTATTCATGTATTAATACAATCTTCATAGGTTGGCCATAGCATCTATGGGTTACCCTTAAGGAACTACACCTTCCAATTAGGCCCTTGTAGCTCTTATAGGTCTCATGTGAACCCATTCACTATTTTAGCACTTAATCAAATAAAAAAATAACACAGGGCCACTACCAAAATAATGGACCCATTACATATGATCGATAGGTCCTTCAAAGTTCTAATAACCAACATAATACCCTTATGCTTAAGCACAATTCACTCAAACACCATTATATGCACACAATCACCATGAGCGAATACACAATTAACTTATAAGCCTTTATTCATACTACATATGTTTGGTCAAAACTTAAAAATTCACAAATATCATCCTCATGGATTTTACAACACTACCCAATATCCAATACATTAAGAGATATCAAAACACACTCAAATAATCTTCTTGGGTCACTTATAGTCCATACACAAATACATAGTCAACTTTAGAGCACAATATTTTTGTCTTTACATAAAATTAGACCTTCTAATTCATATTTATATATCTAACTTCTAATCCTATACAAATTATATTTTTAATACACTATCAGATTCTATTTGGATCAAAATTTATGTCCCAAAAACAAGACACCAGTCTTTTCTTCATAATTTCAAATATTCAAATGCAAAGGTCACAATTAAACTTTGAACACTATGCTCACATATCTTTTCCTATAAAATTTAGATAAATCTCACACCATATATATTATATGAACTTTAACACATAGTTTTTAATTATCAAACATTAAACATTGGTCACTTTGACCTCATCTCATGCACCCTGGCAATGTTGACTCAATACGCACCATTAATATCTATAGATCATCTAGGTCTTTATTATGGAATATAAACCATTAGATAAATATAAAAAAAAACCTAATAAAAATTAGATATTTATGCTTTAAATTTTATTAGTGTTAAACTTTAAATACTTGGCACCATTTCACTGCATCCTAACATCTAGGAATAAACATGCTTTATTGATCCTTTTGTAAGGAGTTTAATCTTTACCCAGTTTAAGTAATGAACACTTTGACCTCTTTAACTTGTTATTTACCATATATTTATATGGATTAACTCACACATAATTTTGGATCTCCATTTGGTCCTAAAATTTAACTTCATGCAGATTTGGCTAAGTATGGGAACCATTGCAATATGCCTGGAAGGCCAACTTTGGACCATAATAACTTTGACCTCAATCATGAGATTTAAAATTTGGGCTATATGATATATTCACATAGGATAATCCAACCATGTGTCAAAATTATCTTGAAACCTTAAATCATGTGAGATATAACTCCAATAATTTTCTCACTCATATTTCTTTTTCCCATAAAGCTAACTGTGTCAAGAACTATCTGGAAGGCCAACTTTGCACATGCATATCTTTTGATGTGCTTCATCGCATGATCTAAAATATAGCACAAATAAACTAGGTATAAAAATAAACAAACCTATATGATCATATTTTTTTGAAACTAACAAATGTGAAATATATGTCACTATTAAAATTCTTACTCAACTCTTTCTTGCCTTATAAAAATTTGGCTAAGTATGGGAAAACACTGTTAAATTGCTTGGGAGCCCAACTTTTCATTTTCATATCTTTTAATACACTTAATAACATGAACTGATATTTAGAACATAATAACTAGGCATAAAAAAAACCCATGTCACCATTTACTCTTGACCCATCCACACATGGAAATGGTGATGTCATCAAACTACCTACTCAGATTTTATGCCACTAGACCCAAAATGTCTAGATGAAAACTATTGATTAACAGATGAATTCTACTTATGTACACAGTAACTCAAAGCTTATAAAACCTATTATGGACCTTTTTCACATGCTCAGAACTCCATACTTATCCATAAACATCTCTAACCATGAAAAAATAGAATATCAACCAAACATATTAGGACAAACATATTACACACTTTGTCATTATCACTTAGACTATCAAGGCACTTCATCCACTCACTTGAAAACTTCCATGACACCACTATAACATCATTGAAAAATGTTTAATATTTTGTGGAATTTTAATTTGGTGTATCATCTCATTATCACATGTTTCTTTATGTTACCTTCTTCCCTTTTCACCTCCAAGTGATTGGTCTAGTGATGTGTGTGATCTTAAGAGACCAATCAAGGGAACTATACATTTAACTTAGAGGTTTACATTTACTATAGTAAACCCATAGTACTAGAGATAATCCCATGTTTTTAAAATATGGGAGAGGATTAAACACCCAATCCTAGGGTGTAATATTTGGCTACAATAGTTATGACATGCCTAGTGGGACCAAGGTCCAAAAGAGTAGAAGAATTCTTGGTGTGCTCCTCATACTATCATATTTTGGAATAATGCAAGCAAACACCAATGGTGACTCCAAATGAATCATTTGGTGATAATAAGATCCATGTAATTATTGAAAATATTTTGATCAATTATTGTGTTTCATTTGACTAATGAATTTAACATGGATATATATGTTGAGAACTCCTATCATTCACATCCTTATCGAGGTTTTTATCCTCCATATGGTCATGAAGTCATTGAAGAGTCTTATTAATAAACCTATGAATAAAGCTATCAAGAAGAGAGGCTTAGGGATATTTAATAACAAATCCAAGATCTTATAATACAAACCCCTGAACGAGAGAATCAAGCTCTTATGATGTATATTATTGATAATATTCTTCCCCAACAACCCTGTCCATTCTATCAAACTCCTATACAACCTCCTCAAGGTCAATACCAAAAATCCTTTTCCTATCTTTCTCCTCCTCTAATTCCAACTCAAGATAAGTAATTTTTGGAACTTATGCAGGTAATTCTAAAATCAAAAAATTTTATGAAGAAATGGGATCAAAATCTTGTTGTGATGCCTAGTCATTCCATAAAGAAGATGAGAAAGGTTATCCAATTCATTATGGATAAGTGGAGATTAGTTGAAGAAGAATCCAACTATGTCATAATTGAGGAATTACATGAAATGAGATGTTACATACAATGATGGATTGATAGGATTTCAAGGTGGGAAAAATAAGAGGTTGAGAGCCAACATGTAGCTATTGAAAGGCCTCATGAAATCTATGGAGAAAGTGAGAATCTATTTATAGATCAAGTTTATCTCTCCCATCCTCAAGTGTCTTCTTATGTTCCATGTTAGTCCTCTTATATTCTTTGTCCTCATGAAGAGCCTATATAATATGTAAAATATCCTATTAGCCTTAAGGTTATATTATGGGCTCAATTTGTACCATTGGAGAGGGTTCTTTAGGCTCCCCCCAATCAAGCCTATAAAATTGGGACAACCCCATGCTATGGGTCACATATTTTGGGGTCGAACCTCTAGAGTAGGATAGATTCCTCTTTGATTCTCAACTAAGACTAATTATTCATGGGAAAAGGGTTAGAAATAGAGTAAGGGCTCTAAATAAAGTTAATAAGGTGATGCACAAAACTTAAAAGGGAACTCCCATAAACTCAAACCCACACTAGATAAGAAAAGGATAATACTAGCTTACACACCCTTAAGATCAAGATAATTTACATAAGTATTTCATAGAAGAGGTTTATAATAGAATAATAATATAAACCTACACACAACATTGAAAACCCTCTAAACAAATTTAGAAATAAGGACCATGGATGAGTAAGATTCTCCTTCACACAATGCCAAGTGCACAACTTGTCAAACATAGGTTCAAGCTATAAGACAGGCAAAGAAAATCCTATTACATTAAGAGGTAGTTATTACAAATGATTGATAGGGTTGAACTTAATCAAGTTGAGTATTCTTTGTAATTTCTTAAGGAATGTCCCATCTTTATAAAGATAAAAAAGAATGTCTAAAATCTTAGGTCCCTTTACAAAATGTATTAAAAGGGCTAATATAGGAAAAGGGGAAGAGGAGAGAAAGAAGGGGAGAAGCATCATGTTTATGATAATCAATGAGATTTCATCTCCAAGAGATGTTTCACTAAGATTTTGGTATAATCAAAGTAGGTCATTATGAGCAAGACATTTTTGATTTTCTTAGAAGCATCCAAATCATTCTATTTTTAGCGGGCTATACTAGAAGACAAGAGTTAACAAAAGTGGAAAGTGATGATCCATCTACAAGTGAATGCTCCAACTACTTTCCAAATCCCCAAGTCTTGCTACTTTAGATTCTATGTTAGATTTTTGTATGGAGAGAAAACACCCATATATTTAATTACTAAGGACATGTCATGTCAATTTGAATGATAGTTTGTCGAAGGCTTGACTTGGGATGATATTCTCATTAATCATATATTTGCTTTGTGCCTTGGATCCTAAAGCTAAGATAATTATGGGTTAAAACAAATATAATGATATTGGTTTTCCTATAGTTTTACATATAGAGGGTACTATGTTCAATGCCAAGTGTTATCTAAGTCTACATAGAGCTCCTTTCTTTTACTTTTTCCACTGACTCGGGTTGGGCTCAAGTTTGGGTATTTTATCTATACTTATACCTTGATAAATCTATAACAGGTTCCAATAAGAGCATATAATAGTTTGATATAAGTTGGTAATCTTTTTCCAAGGCCTTTAATACCTATCTTACTAGAATTTTAGTCAATAATAGCCCCTCAAGATCCTCAAATTCCATCATTAGCTTCTATTCCACCTCTTCAAGCTCAAGTTGTATCCCCTTTTAGTCAAAGTACTGATCTTGGAGAGATGAAAGGTTTGTTATAATATTTTTTAAATTAAAATGTAGTAATATTGGGCAAATAGACCTTATCAACAAACTATTTATCCCACCTATGAACCCTTTAGAGATCAACGTCCTCATTATCAAGTATTTAGAGAGAATAAACCATCCTACCAAGATCAAGGAGTCATAACTCAAGCTAAACCATAAATATCTCTTGATCGTAATGCACATTTCACTTGAGAGGATATTTTTAAAACACTACCTCAAAATAATTTTATGTATCACTCATGTTGGCAACCCTCTAATCTTAATGATGTTCATAACCAAGCCTTGGTGTTGCAAAACATTAGTATGCCACAAATGACACAAGAATAGTTTTTTATTCAATGAGGTCAATATCAAGAAAGAGATTTTATACCACAAGGATAGTCTCAACAAGTTCAATGTAAGCCTAATTCCATTAATGTAAATTAGTAAATGGATGATCAGGTTTCTTTTATTCAGGGTGGTGAGACTATCACTTCAAATGGCCAAGTTTCAATTATTACTAGAACTAAAAGAAGATCCAATGATGAGGTTCAAGACTTGATTAATGCTTCAATTAATCCTAATATTGTTTCCAAAGGTACCAAATAACAAATTACTTCCCCTATAACTTATAAAAATCATAATATAGAGGCCAAACAAGTTCATCAAGTACCTTTAGTTCATGAACAACAAGTGGTTCATAAAGTGCAGCCAAAGGTTAGTTAGACTCTATTCAATATAGTGGATCAAATGAAGAAGTATAATATTATTATAATTATGTGTGATTACATATCTACTCTAGGATAAAAGGACATACTCATTCAATATCTTTTATCTCTCAAGTTGTCTCTAAAACTAGTTGAGAAAGGTGTTGTATTGAATAATGCAAACTAGCCAACAAAACAACAAGTACAATAGGTAAATAAGATGGTAAAAGTGGAAAAAACTAAGTTAAAATAAAATAATACTCCTCATTTATACCTCTATTTTATATTCGGTGACACTTTAGCTCATAACTTTATGGTGGATAGTAGAGCTAGTAACACTATTATGCCCAATCAAATTATAGATAAGCTTGGTCTAGTTTATGAACCAAATGCTAAAGGAGTATTTAAACTAGATGGGTCACAAAAAAAAGACATTAAAAATCATTAAATATCTGAATTTGACACTCCATTCTTGTCCAAATGTTACCATTCAGTAGGATGTAGTTATGTTAGACTTGCCTCCTTACTTTGCCATGCATCTTTCAACATACTTCACCTCAAATATTGGGAGATAATTATCAATTGTTAAGACATATTTAATTTTTTTAAATATTTATGTTACTAAGGTAACAATTCATTCTAAACCCATTTCACATTTCCATTTGGAACTATATATGCCAAGTGTTGTGAACACTAACTATCTCATCTCGGATGAGGTGCTAGAAACTAGTTGAGTTGAAACTAATTTACATTTAGATGGAGTTATAGATTTGTTCCTTGATGAATGGGACTATGAATTACATGAGCATGATCCTTATAATATACATGAGTATGAGGGACTTGGTGTTAATTTCCTCCATGAGAATGATGCATTCATTCTAGCCATGGTGAAGGATGATGAATCTAGTGAAGGTCTATGTCAGTTTTGCTTCGATGGATCAAGAAATAAGCATTGTAATAGGGATAGAATGATGTTTATTTTTATATAAAATTAAATTTATTTCTCTTCCATTAAGTTTCAATTTGGTTTTTCAAACAATGTTACATAGTATGAGACATTAGTCCATAGTTTGAAGTAAGCTAGGAAGATGAAAATCAACACCTTGTAAGTTTTATGTGATAGTGAACTTATAGTTCACCAAGTAAAAGGTCTTAATTTATGCAAGAAAAAATTTCTTAGGATTTATAAACATAGGTTATGGGACATACTTGAAGATTTTTAGGATGTCAACATTTAGGTAATACTAAGAGATGATGATAAACATGCAGATAGGTTGGCTACCATAGGAGCTCAATTTAGTATACCAAATGATATTAAAAATGAGAAAATTTAGTCAAAAATTGAGGTGTTTGTGAGGCCTTTTTATTCTAGATAACCATGAGAATTGGAAAGATTTTGAGGATAAAAATTAGATTGTACGGTTCTTGAAATAAGAGCCCAAGTTTTCATTAATAAATTAGTCAAAGTATTTACAGCAGTATGGTGACCAGATTATGCAACTAAAAACAAATAATCTACCCATAGGATTGGTCACACTTGATAACATATTAGTGGTGATGATAAATTGAGGAAGGAGAAGTCATATTTGTCAAAAAATAAAAGAACTCTTTGCCAATGTGGAGATTATAATTGGTAAGAACTTGAAGTTGGGTAAGGTATGCACTCCTTCACAAAAGGAAGATTTCATTGAATTATGTATATGTTTTGCTGATGTGTTTGCATGGAAATACATTGATCTAAAAGGATTTGATCCAATTCTATGTCAACACACCATTGATTTAGAGGTTGAAACTAAACCAATGAGATAAAGACAAAGGCCTATCAATCTAAATCTTGATCATTTGGTGAGAATTGAGCTTCATAATCTCATAGAGTCAACCATTATATTTCTAATTTAACACTCAAATTGTGTGGCAAACCTTATTCCGGTATAGAAGAATAATGGTGAGAATAGATTATTTGTTGACTTTTGGGATTTTAAAAAGGCTTCCCTTAAATATCACTATCCATTAACATCCATGGAACAAATTTTATAGCTATTTTTAGGTTCAAATAGGTTTTATTTATTGGATGGATATAGTGGCTACAATAAGATCTTGGTTAAGTAAGAAGACCAACTAAAGACAACATTCACCACAAAGTGGGTAACCTTTGCATATAGAAATATGTCTTTCAATTTATCCAATGCTACAGAAACCTTTTAGAGAGCCATGGATATGGAATTCCAAGGTATTCTTAATAGGTTTGTATTTGTTTATTTGGATGACATAACCATATTTTAAAAGAGTGCAAGTGTGCACATGGCTCACCTCAAACAAGTATTTGAAAGGTGTAGGAAATTTTGGGTATCTCTTAATCCCAAAAAGTGTGTCTTCTTGGTTCATGAAGGTAAGACTCTTTGGCATGTGGTTTCAAAATATGGATTGAGTCTATATTTTGAAATAATATATTTAATTATTTCACTTTCACTGCCTAAGAACAAAAAGGCCTTGTAAATATTTTTAAAAAAATCAATTTTATAAGAAGACACATTTCAGATTCTACCACTTTAGTCAGGCAACTTATACACACACTAAAGAAGTAGAGTTTCAAATGTTCCAAGGAAGGAGTGAAGAATTTTGAATAGATAAATAAATCAATGTATAGTGCTCCTATAGTCATAAATCCATGGATATCATATTATACACTTATGCTAACATGGACACCATTTTAGGTATTTTTATGCAACATAATCATGAGGCCTTGGAGAAGCCAATATTCCTCCTTATTCAAGGCTTGGAGGATTATAAAAAAAGGTATTGTTTTGTTTAAAAACATGTACCTTAAATAATTAGGTCTCACAATAAATTTAGATAATTGTTTTCTAATAACAAAATACACCTAATGGTTACCCATCTAAGTATTAAGGAATTCCTCTTGAATAAATATATAAATGAGAAGAGAGTTGGATAGATAACCAAGGTGGTAGAGTATGATGTGGAAACCAAGGTCAAAAAGCTGATTAGAAGGAAAAGACATTATGAGAATATAATCAAGACTTGAAAAAGGATGATGAACTGGTTTTAGTGTCAAAAGATGAAGAAGTTACAGCTAATCATACCTTACCTTCTAGCTGGTTTCATGACTTGGTAAGATATCTCCAAGATAGTCTTTATCCTTCTCATTTAAGTGATTCAAAAAGAAGATATTTTATATTGAAATTTATTCTATTTATTCTTGTTAATGGTTTTGTTTTCAATAAAGATATCAATTACATGTTTGTAAGGTGTATAGAGCAAAGCCAAACACAAAGTTTGCTTGAAAAGCTCCATGATGGACATGGTGGAGGACATTTATCATCAAGGACTATATCCTTTAAGATCATGAGATGTGGGTACTATTGGCCAAGAATATTTGGTGATTATCATGTATGGGTTAGGAAATGCAAATAATGTGTTATGTTTGTATGGAAAGTGAAACTTACAGCCTTACCTCTCCAACTAATTGTGGTGGACCAGACCTTTGTCAAATGGGGATTGTGATTTATTGGCATTATCAATACTCCTTCAAACTTAGGTCATAAATGGATACTTATTGCTATAGATTACTTCACAAGATGAATAGAGGTAGTAGAATTAAAAGAAGCAAATGAATCCAATGTTCTATATTTTTATGAAGGTTTGATTACTAGATTTGGGGTTCCTTCAACCATCATTTTAGATAATGCCATGGATTTTGTGGGAACTAGTATCAGCCAATGGAAAATTTAACATGGTGTCTATCTCATCACTTCATAAAACTACTATCCATAAGGCAATGGTCTTATTGAGTACATAAATAAGAACATATTAAAGTTAATAAGGACTATTGAAGATAATTAGAGGTCATGGTATTTAAATTTGAAGTCATATTTATGGACTGATAGGATCACATATAAAATATCAACAACCAACTCTCCATACAATATGGTATATGGTAAGGAGGTAAGGTTACCCATTTCTCTTGACTTTCCTACTTTAGAACTAATGCATCATCTTGAGTTGTTGGAGAATGAAACCATGAATATCATGTATGATAAGTTTATGGAGCTAGAAGAAGTTAGAAATCAGTCCATGCTAGCCATGGAAACTCACCAAACACAAGTGAAGTGGTCTTATTGAGTACATAAATAAGAACATATTAAAGTTAATAAGGACTATTGAAGATAATTAGAGGTCATGGTATTTAAATTTGAAGTCATATTTATGGACTGATAGGATCACATATAAAATATCAACAACCAACTCTCCATACAATATGGTATATGGTAAGGAGGTAAGGTTATCCATTTCTCTTGACTTTCCTACTTTAGAACTAATGCATCATCTTGAGTTGTTGGAGAATGAAACCATGAATATCATGTATGATAAGTTTATGGAGCTAGAAGAAGTTAGAAATCAGTCCATGCTAGCCATGGAAACTCACCAAACACAAGTGAAGAGAAAATTTGACAAAGGAAATTATTCATAGAGTTTTAAAGAAGGAGATTTGGTTCTCAAATGGGATGAAGATAGAGCTAAAATATGAAGACATAAAAAGTTTGACTCCATTTGGATTGTCCCATACACAATCACCAGCTGCAAATCCCATAATGCCTTCCAACTTGCAAAGATGCATGGTGAGGCCTCATCTTCCAATCCCAATTAATGGGATAGCTATTAAACACTATTATTGAGAACTAATTTCATTTTAAATTGTTTGTTTTCCTCTAATTTTTATCCTATCACATTAGTTTGTTTATGTTTTTGTCCCAACTAAGTGTTTTATTTGCACATTTGTTTTGTTAGTTAGTTTCCCTTGTTTTGTGTGTTTCTTTTATTTTTTTGGAGGAAGAAGTGTTCTTTTTTCAATTAAAAAGGTTAATTGTAGTCATGGATCATATTTTTCACTATTTTATGAGTCCAAAAGTCATGTAAATGGTCTAATTCTCAAGCATTTAAGGCATGCTCCCTAGTAAAATCACCAAAATGTTGGCAATTTTGACCTCACAAGTCAAAATGTCACCCCTACCATTAAAAACTTTGAATGTAATGCCATTTTTTATTTTTTTTCAATATTATATTCCAAGAAATTAATTAAAGTGATCATTATAATCCATGATTATTAGGTCTTAAGGTTGATTAGGTAAATTAAGTTCTTGTCCTTCATTTGTCTTGTGTTTGTCTATCATTTCTTGGCCTTTTTGAGCCATTTTCAATGGTGAGAAGAG